>OX235273.1:93228243-93448995 GCA_944472155.2 Trichobilharzia szidati
CCCAACAAATAAATAATTGGATTGTTTTTATCGGGTCATTTTTCAAGGCTGTTCAGTAGCATGAGAATAAATATTCATCCTCAACCCAATGGCGTAATCTGTCCATTCCGGTGTAAGCTACTCTCTACCTGTTATATCTGGTGTTTACCAGTTTTAAATAGCTTTAGCCACTCCCTATAAATTGGCTTATTTTATTTTATGTAACATACAATGACACTCAATCACCTTGCGGTATATCAAACGAGAAACCACAAATGACTAGTTTCAGCGGAAATTTTCTGCACTGCGAAATAGATCGAAGTAATTATAATTACATTTCAGTAGTTTAAACATAATGGAAGTTTTTTTATTTTAGTAACACTTGGGGGAACTAGCTATAACAGGTAAGAAGATGAAGGTATGCTTAAAATCTGTTTCACCATTCGAATGTGAGATTCTTCCACTGCTGATGCGATTTACTGATTACCATCAAGTTCTGGATTAGATAAAAGGAAATTCGCTCATTATTTTGTTATGCCGCAAGGTTGACATTTTATGAGTCAATTTTTCTACGTGACATGCAAACTAGACGATTGAGCTTTACATACATTGGAGACCAAGTTAGTGAGTCTTTATTAGTATATGCTAGCTAATGGAAACAGTTTTTATATCATAAACTGGTGGTTAGTTTTGTAAATTGCCGTATAAACTGTTATAATTCCTTGTTTTATTATCTTTTACCCTTTGCATGAAATAATCTCTGCTTTTGCAGTCAGATTTTTGTGTCTTCTAAATGTGTGAGTAGTAGCTGACGTATCAGTCTCAAAAGTAATAGCGAAGCCACGAATCCCAATAGCATCGTCACCACCGTAACACAAATGGAGACTGGAATCTTAACAATCAGCATATTGAAGTTTTACTTGTGGGAATTGTCATTGCACACAGCATATCAATGAACACAAACAAATATACAAGACAAGGAAATAACTGTACAAACCATTGCATTTGATGCTGATTACCGGTTTATGTCACAAGACCTTAGGACGGATTTCATTCACTAGTTAAGGCAAACATGAGTAGGTGAGGAATCTTCAGTCATACCTCAGAATATATATCGAATTAAGAAAGTATTAACATCTGTATGAAAATGGCTCTTCTGCAAAATGCTGTGTTCACCATAAATACAAAATGTAAAATCTGCCTGCAAATAATAAATGTGAACTTGTTCTTTAACATTCAGAAAATAGTTTGAAGTTAAATGAGGCTAACATTTTTAATTTAATTAGTGAAAATCAAATATATGCCTATACATTTTTGATATTTCAAGAGATGAACTTACTCGATTTCACTTTTATAAAGGAATTATTTTAAAAATTCCGGCTTTTTTCTTGTGTTTTTTTAGCTGCATGTTGATTTAGATTTTTCAAGACTTGCATTTGTCTCTATTAATTTGATGTGGCTGTCTGTATCACTTGTTTTCTCAACTCGTCAATTATTATACTGATCGGATCTCATTTCACATTAACATATCATGCGTTTAAACTACTCTAAATGATTAATTAATAAGTGACCAGAAGTTGTCTTAAACATGATAGCAGAAGGATTCAGTCAGTTTTTCAATTTCAATTTACGGTGCTTATTTAGAGTGAAAACTGCATTAAACATCCTGAAATCTGAATTTAGAAAAACCATATGCTACTACTTTAATATATGCGTAACACTTGGGCACTGTGGTAGTAAGTAATTCCATATTAGTTTGTTTATTAGATGTATCACACAGTGAAACAGTATTATTTACTGGATGACATTTCGAACAAAATTTATTGTTCATAATCATTTCAATTGTAATCACACGACTTCGAAACTTGAGTTTTATAGTTTTCTTTGTTCTCTCCTATTTGTCGTAGGGGTAGTAGAATTTTCCAGATATCTGGGACAGGTGTTGAATCATTCCTATTACATGTATTTGTAGTTGATTCGATAAACAAAGCTTCTGTTATCAATCTCTCCCTCCACCCTGTGACATTAGATTTTAAAACTATCATCCTATCCCATCCTACTGTGTAGTTGCGTGTAACTGCATGTAATGCTATAGCTGAACTATTCTCTAGATTTCTTATCTTATTCGGGTCAACCAATCTAGATTTTGCTAGGTTTTTATGCTCCACTAGTCTGACTGACTGTCCCTGTTCTACTACTTTGACCTATGTATTTGACCTGACAATCATTGCAGGGTATTAGATAAACTAAATTGTTTTGTTTTTAAAGTCTCAACAGGATTGATCCTTTAACCGACAAAGCTTGTTTCTAATTGAGTTTGTAGGTTTGAATGACACTTTTATTCATGCGTAAGGTTTCCAAGTTTCCTTCTTTGTGTGGGATTACTACTGATGATTGTCATTCCTTATTGTTGATGTTGTCATTATCATGTGCATGTTTGACATGCACGTCGTCATTAACGTTACAATTATTATTAATATTTTTATCTTTATCACTACTATCATTATTTATTTTATTTTTACATTTCCCTACGTACTTTCTGACTAATTTATCAGGGTAATTATTAAGTTTCAAGGCTTCTCATATATGCCTCACTTCCTGTCTTAGATTTTCCTTGGTACTACTTAGTTTTTGTGCACTTTTTTGATTTAAACATTTTACCATTCTTGTTTTCACTGACATAGGATGGGATGATCGGAAGTCCAAATATCTGTTTGAATGTGTGGGTTTCCTGTAAACACTAGTGTTTAACTTCCCATCTTCTTTCGTTGTACGCTGCAATCTAACATTAGAAGCTCCCCTTCCTGACTTTCCAATTCATAAGTGAATTGAATTGCCTCCACTTATGAGTGATTGTGTTCGAGAAATCCAAGTACAGTGAATGTGTCATCTATGTAACTCCACCATGCTTTTCGGGTGAGGGTGAACGTTTCAATCGCTAACTTCTCCCACCTAGTCATGAGTATGTCTGCCACTATCGGGAATATTGGTAACGCCATGACAACTCTGCCAGTGTGTTTGTATATTTCCCCTTGAAACTTAAATACTGTGGAAGTCAGGCATAGCTGCACTCCAAGCATTATGTCCTCAAGTGGGACTTTCGTCCTAAGTTCGAGTTCTTGGTCAGAAATGAGTTCGTTTCTGACTGCTTCTATAGGCATATTTATTGGTATACGTGTATATAAACTGACAATGTCAAAACTATCCATTTTCTCTTCATTATCTAATTTTAAATTATCTAATCTATGTTTTAATTCATAAGAATTTGTTAGTCTAGATTTCGAGTGGCTTTTAAGGGGATTTAATACCATGGCTAAATTTGTTCGAAACGTCATCCAGTAAATAATACTGTAACATGTGCTACTATAGACAGTTTTTTCGTTTCCTAGACGTAGCCAAACTATATGATACTCTCACAGACTAATAAGGTGTCGAAAGTATTCACTAAATCTAATAGCACAATAGCCTAAAAGCATTATCTCAGAAAATAACTGTGAGACAGTTCTACAGAAACGTGAACAATACGTTTCTTTGACCACAGTTAGTCTGATGTAGAAATGAATCTGCAAACCCAAGTCAGAATTCTCCCTTGGATACCTGCTACTTGGTGCAGAATCAACTACAATTCTGCAGTTTTGGCTCCCAATATCTTTAGTACTCTTAAAAAGAAACTGCAATGATGGTTACTTGAAGTAAATACACAGATCTTTTGTGCATTGTATAAGGTGACACGGTGTTGAAATGAATACTGAGTCCGCTTTCACGTCATAACTGCTTTTGTGAGAGTTACTGAGCTGTCTCAGTGCAGATATAACAATAATAACACAGACTTTGTCACTACCTGAGCCCAGTTTAAATGGTGAAACAACAGATATGTAGTTTACTTGGATAAGTAATAAATATTTATCAATAACTCGAAAGTTTTGCTCTACGGGATAAAGAGATACTGATATCATGTCTTTTAATTCATGTAATCATCTTCAGAAGCATCAGAAATATATATCTACTTTTTTAGCTATGCACTTACGTGAGTCTTCATCATGAAGCATAAAAATGAATGCGCGTTTCATGGTATTATTAGTTATTTTTGAGATGAAATATTTGCAATGAACAATGTCCATCTTTATATTTGTGACAGTTCAGTTTAGGATATCTTCTTTTCACATATATATTCCTTCTAATTAGTCTCAGAAAGTCAAATTCTTTCTTTTTTACTATTTACAAGGTATTTTGCACTGATGTAAGAATATTATGACCCGTCCTTCTGTATGAACAAGTTTGTTCTGTTGTCCTTCAAACTCATTCAGGTAAACTACTCGGCGACAGATGAGTACGTGAAGGCGTTTTGGGAGATTTTTAGATGTAATCACGTGCATTTCAACTCATGTACCATGAAGCGACGTAATCCCAACTAAATGAATGTGATTTGTTCTAGACTGCTCTAACTTAGGAGGAATAATGCTCGGAATTCTTGTGATATTTAAGAATTATCTACAGAAGAAGAAAAACCATGCAGGAACCATGCCACTACGGTCATTAGGAAGAGAATGGCTGATATTATTATGATCTATAGTGGAAGTTTAAAGCATAAAGCCAGGGAAACTGTCTATCCATCTTTCAATGAATATGATGTGTCTAATTATTCAAGTGTATCACTGCCTCTAATTCTTAATCAAGCCTTAACACGGACGAAAATTCTACGATGTAATATCTAAAGTTAAGATGCTTCATAAAAAAGTCCAATCCATGGATCTAATTAATCGGAGAAAACACTTAATTTCTATCCTGTATGAAGATACAGACCATTTCATATCAAATGTTTTAAAGTGTTCTCTTTATTACTTAAATACCGAATTCGCCTTTAGTGAAACAATTCAAACGAGTTGAAGAAGATTAAAAATTCGACGTGGATACGCCCAGATAGAGGTTCTGAAATGGCAGTGAATGTACCAGACTACGGTGATAAACTTCATTATTTCTAATCAGCTTTAAAGTATTTCTAAAGTTGACATCTCAGATACATCCAAAGAGAACTTTAGTTATGGGTTCGTCTATGAGAATACTTTTCGCCAAGTACATTACTGCATGTCCAAGAAACACTAACATTAACAACAACAATCAATAAAGGCGGGATCCAACAAAAATATTCTTTTCGATATATGAGATAAGCCTACGATACTTTCATTATTTAAGATGCGAATTAGAATATCGAAAACGTGCTCCTAGCATTCAATAACACCCACTCAAACTACAACTGCTTCCATAAGCATAATCTAATGCAACAGTAAAAGTCTCTGTGATGTAACACCTATCTGAGGAGATCTATCTACAACAATCTCATACTGAACGGATAGTTTTTCAGTTTCTTTAGCTCAGTTCCTCTAAATGATAGGCAGAATCTCATCCGCTGACTTTCCTCAAAAATAGGCGATACATCCACTGAGGTATATCCTATTGGGTAACTTAGTAATTTATCAAAAATCTTAAACGAAAGTGGATGCTCATTTGGATTTAAAGATAAGAACCTGCAACGTAAGAATACAAGTGAATATGTTAACACTTGGCCAGTGGTCAACTGCTAAGATAGCCAAAGAAACGGGGAGATACGGTATAAAAGTGATTGGAATCTTTCAGAGCAGGTGGAATGGATATGGACTATCCGAATTGCCAATTAGATAGTCAGTAATCAACTCCAATCATACAGACGAAATCTACGAGCACACTGAGGGAGCGGCCAGCATGTTGTCTACAACATTAGTCCAAGCTCAAATGCAGTAGCGACCAATCTTTTCCAGGACTACGGCAACAAGTTTCAACTCAAAAGGAAGGAAGGAAGATTACAATTTTCTAATGCCAAGCACAATGCTACAAAAAACACCGAACAAGAGAGGAGGGAAATGTCTATATACAACTGCAAACAGTTATGGATAGAACCCAGAGCAAATGGTGACATCAAAATCAATACAGGCGAAATGGATACCAAACTTAGAGCAGACGATACGGGAAGAGAATTCGTCATGGCCGGAGAGGCTTTCTGTGAAATGAATGATAGTGGAGAAGTCTACGAAAAGTTCTCCACTTTCAACATTCTGGTGATCGGAGGCAGCAAACAAAAGTAAATATATGGTGCAACATGGATTTCACCTGACGTACACACCAAAAACCAGAAAGACTTCATTTCAGTTTCAAAGAAGTGGAGACGCAGCCTGCTGGACACAAAGTATAGAAGTGAAGCAGATGTGGCCCCAGACAATTATCTAGTGCATGGAATCTTCAGGGTAAATTTGAAAGCCTTCAGAGTAACTGCAGACAGATAACAATTCAAGTCCAACACTCAAAAACTGAAGGAAAAAACTACAAAGGCGCCTTCGCTGAAACCATCAGAGTGAAGTTGGAGGCACTACGTGGCATCAGTGATAAAACCTTTGTAAAAGAACATTGCAATTATCTGAAGGTGATGTTCAAATAAACGTGTACAGCCATTCTAGGAAGATAGAATAGTCAAGACAAGGAACGGCTCGCTACGCACACCTGGAAGCTAACAAATGAGGGAGGGATTGTGAAACAAAATATTAACCAGTGCAGTGATGGACTAAATAATGAGAGACTGGGTCAGATGCACAGCGCACTCCATACAGAAGTGAATAAAAGTGCTGGTAAAGGAAAACGACAATCGTATGGCCCACTGGTAAATGAAACAGAACAGAGTTTGGGTAAGAAGGACTTCAGATCACTACATCACATAACTAGGTCTCCATCCGGAAAAGGATATCAATGCAAATGAAACCTACAAAAGATGATCAAGGAAACCTAAATGCCAATGAGGAGAGGCAGACAAACCAATGAACTGATCACTTCAAAGAGCTCTTGAATCAACCATCACCTGTAACTCGACCAGAAATACCACCAACAGCACACACAGAACTGCCTACCAGTGGACACCAGTCCTCCAAGGAAAGTAGAAGCCTTGCAAGCAATCAAACTACTGAAAGATAGCCGGCAAGGCCACAGAATAAGACGGAATTCCTCCTGAAGCACTGGAAGCTTATCTGAAGACCTAATGGGATACGCTGACGCCAATTGTGAGAAAGATTTAGAAGGAAGGAAAGGTGCTCACTCATAGGAAGGAGGGCTATATTGTCAAACTAATAAAGAAGGGCGATGAATATTTTGCAAAAGCTAGTGCGGAATCACACAGAAGATCACAGGAAGCTTGAAGAGAGAAACATGTTGATCTGATAAGAAAACTCCAAAAACATCTGGACTTTGATAATGATTTATGTCTAGTGTCACTCAAACTCGAAGATCAACAGGCTAAAACCAACAAGTTGGTAGAAGAAGTAGCAATGACAAAGCTTCGAATAAACAGAAAGAAGATAAAGGTAGGGAGGATAACTGGTCAACAACAAGAAGCGGCAATCACTACCTTTATGAATTCTTTCACTTATCTAGGCAACATCATTTTAACTACAGTTGGTACAGATGAGGAGGCCAAGCGGAAATATCGGAAAAGCAGGACTGACCTACGTTAATATAAAATCAGTCTACAGATCTGCTACACTCAACATAAGGGATAAGATTTGGATTTCAAACACTGATGTAAAACAGCTCGCCCATATAGTTCAGGGACTTGGTGCATCACTAAACCCTCTCCCCACATGCTACTGCAGCATTTTGGCAACATATGTTTACCCTTAACATGTGAAGGAAGAATCAGCAACCAGGAAATCTAGGAGCGCACCAATCAATATTACACGGAAATAACGAAACACAGAGATTCAGTTAATACTTTATCATCCTATTATCCAATTTATATCAAGTTTCCTGTTACGTTCCAATGTACATATTCATATCTTAACACAGACTATATCTGCTTCAACTGCAGCTAAAGTTGGCTATTCAAATCACCAGATTACCTCTTGAAAGTTTAAGGAATATTAATGATAAAATAAGCTGTTTTGATCTAATCAGAAATTGTACAGTGTTTGCGGTACTTTTCGTTTGAAGACCAATGCAAGGATGAGTTGATCACATTATCTGGGAAAATTCATGGACAGAAAAGATGTTGAAAGACTGATGCGCTTTCGGATAAAAATAGCCCAGATGTACCATGTGGTTTAGATGATTAGTGAACTGAATTTCGGCCATGTTACTTTCTCAAATAGTTGTAAATCACCGATTTGGTAAACACTGTAAAGTGATTCGCACCCTGATAAACTTCAGTGGAGTATCGACTTTTGAATCCATTTCTGTCTGACCAAATTCAAATGGAATTAAGACGATGAACCGCTGATTACTATCGACGAAATAAACTGATATCTGCCTTTTTAATCTCAATACTGCCATTTGTAAGTTAACAACTTCCGTGATAAGACGTATCACTCTTTATATTGATATTTCAACTTACCTGTATTAGCTAAAAGCCAGACAATTCCGAAGTACTTGGATTAAAATGTGACGGACTGACAAGCCTATGTTTTCATACAGCTTCTCAAACTGATACTTCAAAGTTCATCCAGAATTCATTTCCATATCCTTCGTTTTGTGGTGGCTGTCAGTTGTATGCATGATGTGACTTTCTTTTACATTCAAATGGTGTTTTTGAGTACGGAAAGCTGACTACAATCAAAACTTGTAAACAGAACTATTACTTACGCAGCTATGAGTGATTAGTCTCAACTAAAGTCTCACCACACACCTGGACACTGAAGTTTGACATACTGTTCAACAAAGCGTTGTAAAATACTGTATGAATTGACAGACTCATTTTATTGGGTACATATGTCATTTAGCCCCGCTGCAGCACGTTCACAAATGTGCGGTCTATTCTCCAATTCGTCACTGAATTATAACGATTTATGATAGTCTCAACATTAAAAAAATCAATAAGTGAACAAGTTACCAAATGAAAAACGACTCCTTATACTCACTTTTACATACTGGAATGAGATCAGTATTGAAACGATAAAGCGTTATCATAAAATGTTAGTATTCGACTTCGTAAAACGATATGTTTCGCTTGAATAATTATATATTCATCGGCATCATGTAGGGTAGCGATGCGTCCCACTACAAACATGAGCTGAAATGATGAAAGGCAAATATTATTCACCACTAAACTTATTGAAAATCTTGAATTTCTACAAATGTATCTCATAAGATGGATATCCAAAAGCAGTCGCATATATTTTCGAGAACGTCACCTGACAAAAATATCACTCACTGAAGATAACAAACAAGTTCGAATTGTGATTTAATAATAGTGTGTGAATAGTTCACAAATTAAGTTGAAATATGTTTCTCGTAATTGGTTTGCATTTAGAGTAATAATTCCTATGTCCCAAGAGATTCCCATTCGGTTAACTGATTATGTTTCATTATTTTTGACTTAAAAGAGAATCTTATTAATATATGTGTAAAACTTGGGCACTGTGGTAGTAAGTAATTCCATATTAGTTTGTTTATTAGATATATCACACGATGAAACAGCATTATTTACTGGATGACGTTCCGAACAAAATTTATCGTTAATAATCATATCATATATTCTAGCCATCGCGTGGAATCCGAAAGGGAAGCGGCGAGTTGGTCGTCATGCAAGGGTGACTTGGAGGAGGTCATGTGAAGAGATGAAATCGTGTGGGCAGACTTGGAGCCAGGTAAAAACGCTAGCAGAAAACCGAACTCAATGGAGACACGCGGCTGAAGCCCTATGTTCCTCTAGGAATTAAAGGAAATAATAATATCAATTATAATCACACAACTTCGAAACTTGAGTTTTATAGTTTTCTTTGTTCTCTCCTACGAAAAATAGTATGATGGAACGATTGTGAATTCCAACCTGTAGCAAATAATTTAATTAGTTATATTTTCGCATAAATTTCGGAGGTTGGTAATATTTATGTTTAATGTAAATGTTTCCGATATATTGAATTTTTCTCACTGGCACACACCATTCTGTTACTGGCTTCATTTTTGGTGGGCTGAAGTGATTAGTAATAAATAGCTAGTCTTCAGTCGGGTCGAAACGTCATCCAGTAAATAGTACTGTTTCACTGTGTTATATATCTAATAAGAAAACTAATATGGCAATACTTACTACCACAGTGCTCAGATTTCACATATTTATTAATGGGATAAGTGTTCAAATGACGGTGTGATGGTGTGAAGAGAATGGAATATCTCAGCGACCTGCGTTTTTGAACAGACTTCATTGACTCATTTAGGCAAAGACATTTAGAGGAAGAACCTTCATTCATATCTCAATTCGTTTCACGAATTCTGGATGATAAATTAATTCACTTTGTTGGGACGTGAAGCATTTATTTGTTTCATTTAGATTCTGGTATCCACATTGTTATGTTTAGATGTGTCAAATTTCGTGAGTTAGTTGAATATTGATGTGCGATAGCTTTCATTCTGGTTCTTGTGAAGTACGTGTTTATTAGTGTGAATGTATGTTAACACGAAGTACCATGTATGTGGGAACTGATAATAGGAAGTTTATGCACAGTCCGAATTATGAACAGATGCATATTTCCGTTAAGTAGATGGGAAATATTATCAGTGAACATTCATCAATAAAGTAAATCAAATGTTAGCATGTGATAATACAAAGTAAATAAGACCGATCAAAACGAACCTCGCTAACGGACTTATAAAGCCTTGTCGATTTTATGATAATATTAGTTTCAATCAAGCAGAATCAGTGGTAGATATTGTTTTCGTTCAGAAAGTCTTAGCTGTATCTAACGTAATGCGAAGACTTTCACAGTCCATAGGTGAATTGGCCTTCACAAAATATATACCTTATTTCTGTCTGTGTAGAAATATCTTTTCAATAAACTACTCAATAGTTTTATTCACTATTATTGTAAAATAGAATATGTGTTTGCAAAAATTGTCATTAATTTGCTTGTTCACTTTCAGAACATTATTGAGGGTAAAAAAAAGCAACATTGCAAAAATGAATAGACAGAATAAAATACATGCTTATACATTCTCTAGATAATTTTACAGGCGGACTTACTGTCCTCGTCTTTTATAGAAAGATAATTTCAAATATCTGAAGTAGCTCTTCACATTTATTTATAAAATCAACTAGTTTTTAAACGTGAATTCGATCCTCCTGATTTGATTTAGCACCGCTTCGGTTAACTCTCTCCTGGATTTATACGTTTTTCGTACAACAGTATATCGGCAGGTCGATGCGAGGACAAATACTCACCGATGACATTGTCTAGTGGTCACGCCATATCCTGGATGGGCGGTAGTTGGATTTCGTGGGCCGTTGGATCAGGTTCCAGTGGCTTACTGTTCCATGAGCTCTGGTTGTAACCTCAAGGTCCTAGGTTTTAACCGTGGTCGGTGCGTAATGATGAAGAGTCCTGAAGCTAGGGCGAGGCAGTTGTCCAGTACTCCCGGGTTATCCAATGGTTCTCTAACCGACCTCAGATTATGATGAATTTCTGAAACCAGTCAAATTCCTGAAAACCAACATCTGGGTATATCATGTGTTGAAATGTTTCTGACCAATAGGATAATAAATGCCGAAGAATTGTTTTGAACATGCTAGGGAAAATATCATAATGTCGTACAGTATGACATCAAATGAAACATGAGAATTACACTCAATACGCTGAAATCTGCATTCTCAATAGTCACTTGCTACGTGAAATGGGCTTCCTGGTCTTGTCAGTCCATACAAATTTCTCAAACAACTTGTGAAAATTTCACACAGCAAAATTACAGAAGTGAACTTATTATGGAAATCAGTCATTTCAAGAAATAATCTGAAATAAAACACATTTATATATAAGACGGACTGACTCATAGGTGTGAAATGATGGCCTTGAAAATATTTTCTAACGAGTAACGTAATAAGGGTTTTGAAATGAGGGATTTCATATTAGCCTTAGAATAATCAGCACAAAAATCAGTGATGGAACAGACTCAAAGTCAAGGAAATCGTAAACTGATGTAACTGCAAATAGTTTAGTTTTGCATGCATATAAGTTCTCAGCCGACTACGCTTCTTTGAAAAAATAACAAAGTACCATCAATATACGGAAACAAAAGAAATGCAAGCAATGAGTATGAGCTGAATCAGTAGGTACTGGCTACTGCATTTTTAGTTTTGTAGCTGTTTATACATGGAATATCAGAATTACTAGGCATTTAATACAAGTGACATTTTAAAAGCATTACTCACCATCAGCTGTAAATTTATAGACATTACTATTTATACATAACTTTACAAATAAATATTCAAATATAAACCAGTCACGATGTTTTGTTAATGGGATAATAAGATTGTGCATATAAATTGTGCAATTAGTCATAATAATACGAATGAAAACAATGACAATGGTTCTATCAGTAACAAGGATGAAAAAGTGAGGCGATCTGTGATCACGAAAATAACGAAGAATAGCATGATAAAACAGACGAAATTACTATCAACTTGTAATCATGCATATTTCACCTGTACACGAAGTCATACTCAAAATCTACCTAAACTTCAAAAGCAGAATTGCAAATGAAAGTCAATGTTTTCATAAACTCATCGTTGAAAAACAACAATGATAGTTGCAAGCTTATCAGATGACAGATCGTCAAATTTGTAGTTCCCTCATCCTTTCAGTTTTGACGTTTAGTCAGGGATGCTTCATATTTTTCTGCACCATAGCCACATTCTGTCAAAATTTCTATCCACTTGATTCCAAATTTATGGATAAATCATCAGCTCATAATCATGTATATTCAGGCCAAACTTTGAAACACTATATTCCCACATCTTCCAAATGATATTTTATCATTGGCAAGAGAATCGTTTGAGTGCCTGTATGTGGAGTGGCACTGAATTAATGGCTAATTTATAGCGACTGTTAACTACGAAGTCTCGCTGTAACTTTATTCTCTGAATGACACTTCACACACAGAGCTTCCCTCTCATTTAATATATCACTAGTATGGAACTAGATATGGAACTAAGAGTATTTGGCGTGAGTTTGCGGTCGCAGTAAGAGTCAACAGGACAATAATGTATATGATACTAACATTTTGACAAGGTCGAAATTCATGATAACGGCGTTTAAAGAAACAGGTAACGGTGTTCACTGTAATGAGCATTGCATGCTATTGTTTTCTACTGTCTAATGATTGTTGGAAAAAAATTTTTTAAGCGACCTGATTAGGCTCACTATTATTCCACAGTACAACATAAACATCCAATTCAGTAGTCTAAAATATTCTCATATTACGAGTTGGGTTAGTCTGAACAAACAGTATTCCTTTCGAAAAATTGTCTAATGGCTGCTGTAGTTATGATATGAAATACTGATTACCAATAAAATGATAACCAGGTATTTGTCAGATTATCTCGAAGCAGAATTCGTTAATGCATTCACAGGTTATAGATTTAGAATGTAAATGGTCTTCTTTCAGACAAACGAATGACTGACATCAAATCCCTTCACACCATGATAACATGTAAAAACATGCAATATCTTTCATTTTAGCATAAGATTATAACTGAATCTTCTAGTTATCTGATACTCATTAAATAAAACTAGGACCTCCATTATCTAGTCATTCATTTGGTCATACAACCTCCGGCATATTCACTCAGGATGGCATAGCTTATTCCCGAAACCACGTTGAAAATTTATTCTACAAATATTCTATTCTTTATCTTTAGTTTATTGCAAAATATTTACTTTCACTTCCTTCGATTACTGACAACGTGCACTTTGAATGGGCTATGGCTATAAGACTATTATCTCTGAGATATTCTGGATATGAAAATGAATGGTAATCATTGTTTTCTGGGTTCTTTGCATCTGTCATTACTGATGAGGACTCCCAACAAAATTGTACAGTTGAGTTTTCATTATTGTCCCATTTTCAATTATTTTCTTACCATTCCTTTTAAAGGGTGCTTTTACACATATCTTTTTGTGTCGTAGTGACGGATGCTTGTTGTAACTTACTGCTGAAATCGAATATGTTGTCATTTCTTTACACCGATTGCTTTATCTGATAATCACAATGTCTAAAAATCCGAATGCATTGCTCGATATACAATCTACAATTCTATTGAGACCATATTTGTCAGACGGCAGGATCTTCAAATTCGATTTTCTTTATTATCAAAAACATAGCATTGTGATAACAAACTAAAATAGTTTATTTGCTTGAAGTTGGCATAAATAGCATCTGTATACATGATACTAAGAATATCTCCTTAGAAAATTTGAGCCAAAATATTCGAATTAAAACGACAGAAAACTGCACTATGGCCACTTCTGCAGCTTCGAGGGCGACTCAAACATCTATTCACAGTCAGATCCGCTTTCAGTTAATTTTTAACAGATTCAAACGATAAATATTATGCACTACATGGAATAAGCTCGATTTCCTCTTATCCTTATTAGCACCTGATGATAATGATAACGATTTGTAAGAGTAAACTCAATAGTATCACTGATCAAACGTCATAATAAACACTGAACTGTATCCGAGAAAACAACAACTGGAATAAATTATCCACCAAGACATAGGGGGTAATTATTTAGTCATTTTATCATTTCCTGTTGATGATCCTGACCAAATTGATTACTTTAAGTTTTACATTTAAGCTTTTGAGAGAGATGCATCGATATGACAAGGATTAAGAAGTCGAAGGATATCTACCAGAGCAGTTGCAAATCGGACTAAACACTCATCTTGCTTTCTAACACTCACCAGTAGTACAAGTGATTAGTTTGAAAATTTGTTCTATTAGGTGAGTGACAAGTGATGGTTTATCAAAAGTTGACAAATGTCAGCTTAATACAGCTCTTGTTATAAAATATACTGATCACTAATATAAGTGCATGCTTTTGATTGAGAAGGAGATTCGAAACTAGATGAATATTGCGCAAGCCGTATGACTAAAAATGATTTATTATTTCTAATTTGAACAGCAATTAGGAAGATTTGTGGTTAAATTCCGTTTTGTCCATGTACTGCTTTGTATTGTAGAGCTTCCGACTGAAATGACTTACAACTTGACTCAAAACTGAGGGCTGCGAAATACTTCTTTATTGAGTAGAATTTAGGCTGACAAAACGATCACTTCTGGAATATGTAGTCAGTCAAGTGTCAGAAAGGATAACGAGTAGATTTTGCATTACCATCCTAGTAACCATTGACATAGTCCAGTCCAATCATTGGTGATAATTAGGTTGAGTCCCCTAAAGTGGCTCATAGAACGAGAATCTGAGGGTTACTTTGCGTTGACAGATTGAACAGCTGCCAATTTACATGCCACAACATAAAATCCTTCAGTAACCAATTCTTGAAATCACATACAGGAAAAACAGCCACGTCATCTATACAGCTGATTTTATCACCCCAATGTTTTATTATAAATTATAATATTATATCCACTAGCCAACGTGTCCTAATCACAAATGTGAATTATCGCTGATAAACAACTGCGAGAACACAAAGATGTGTGAGTGCAATCGGTAGAGACTATCATTCTAAAGGGCAAGCATTATCATCTAACTGATTATAATGCGAGTATCACTGAATTGATTAAATAGTAAGAAGTTACATTATTTTAGCAGTGGATCGCAATGGAAACTACCACTCGCGTTCTGTCCTTTTTCTAATTTACACCGTTCTTGTTAAGTAGACACTGACATTAGAACTCAGTAGATAAATATGATGACTCATTCTATCCAGGAAACCACAATTATGAATGAATAGTTTTTTCAGTAATAATTTTTTATAAGATTAGTTTGCTGTAACATTTCCAGCATGAAGGGCTTATTCATCAACTTACTATCATTTGACAATGATAGATGAAGATGAATTGAGTTGTGGCTGTTCTACTTTGTGTATGATTAAATATACTGACAGACAAACCTGTTGAGTTTTGACTTCTATAATCGATGGGTGTCATTGAAATTGCTAAGCCTATCTGTATAAAGATATTGACTGCTTTCTTAATTTATATGTCTTCTAAGGGGAATCTAATATCCACTTAGGGAGAATAGTTACAGTTATAAATTTGACTATTGTCATTTTTATGAAGTGTTTAATTTCCAACTACATTCATAATATATTCTGTCAGTCATAAAACGCGAACGTGTGGTGAAATGAACGTTGACAGTACGTAAACACTCATATGAGAAAATCAGTGGCAAAGTAATACTTTGGGCTGTTGTGTTCACTTATCTAAATCCTTATCCTACTTACGACCAATTTTCGTAATTTTCATAAAGACTCAATAAGAAATTAACTCAAAAATCATCAAGACTTACCCAACGTTGTCTCACTGTAGATGACTAAGATGACGAAGCAGAAAAGAAGACGCGACAACATTGTTACAGCTGTATGGACCAGATGAAGAAGTGTGAGCATGAACTATTTGAACGACTATTTATACTATATCTAAAATGTGTCTTTTGCATGGTCAAAAAAGATAAAGAAGAAAAGACTTGTGTGCAACAGACATACTTTGATTGAAACTGTCAGACATTCAAACAGCTAAAATCACCTAAAGCTTCAAATAAAACATCACGTTGTAACACACAATTTAAGAGCTTATTTTCGATAAATCTTTATTCACTTCAACCACGAAAACCACTGCACAAAATATCTCAAAAACAAAAAGCTCACGCCTTGTTTAACCGATCAATATTATCAGATTTACACATTTCTGTTGAAAATATAACGCACTAACATAAGAATAAAATCTAGACTATGTGCTAAACTGTTATTCGATAAAAAGAAGCTTTTATTTGATATTGAATTTATCTCTGTATCACAGGAATATCTCGAATGAAGTTGTGGAGAACAAATGATTCTGTTCAGTTTATTAGTATGATACTGCCTCTTCTTGGTTGTAGAATCCATACAAAGTTGATAATAGGAGGCAAGGAGACTTGTTTACCATTGGTTTCAACATAACAAAATACAGGTATCTACGTGCATATTTAAAGAAATAAGTCCGTATATATATATATATATACTGTAGTATTTGAATTCCCGCTGAAACACTTCATTAAGTAATCAACATTGAGATGCATATATGCAAGAAGAATATTAAACATTTTACACACTCTCAATAACTGCATGGTTTACAGTTGAAACGGTCTGGATTTTCGCCCCTGACAATTGAGTTTTAACTCCATATGTGAGATCACATATGAACAGAACGCAGTAAAACATAATACGATATACATATATCTGACTACTTTTGAATATGATATTCGTGAATTCTTAGAAATATAACTAAATACTTCGATTTCACCTTTCATTTTCCTACATAACTGTAGTCAGTTTTTATTAGTTTCTGGAATAACTGCAATGTTATCAGAGTTCACTAATTCTAAATATTCGCCCTTCATCGTTGAATAGGTTTATTATTATTTTTATTGTTTCCTTTAATTCCTAGAGGAACTTAGGTCTTTAGCCGTGCGTCTCCATTGCGTTCGGTTATCTGCTAGAGTCCTCACCTGACTCCAAGTGTGCTCACACGCTTTCATCTCCTCTTCATATGACCTCCTCCAAGTCACCCTGGCACTGACGACCAACTCGCCGCTTGCCATTCGGTGTCCACTAGGGCAGTGGCCTGGCGTGTGATGTCACTTGATGGTTTTATCAGACTAAGGTCAATCCACCTCCATTTCTTCCTGCATATTTGTTGTTCACAATTAGTTCCTGCTGGGTTGGTTCGCTCCCAGAGATCCCTGTTGCTGATCATTTCCAGCCATCTGTCCATGAGTACTGAGCGAAGACAGCTGTTGATGAATGTCTGTAGTTTGTTCGAAGTGCTCTTTGTGACGTGCCAAGTCTCTGATCCATAAAGTAGCACTGACTTCATATCCGAGTTGAAAATCTGGATCTTTTCATGCTGAGGGCTGTTGATCTCCACACATACTTGAGAGTAATGAAAACTTGACTTGCCTTCCCGTTCCTCGCTCTGATATCCTCGTCAGTTCCGCCTGTAGTTGTAACGATGTTTTCCAGGTCGGTAGGTAAAGGAAGTTGCTTCTTTCAGGTTCCTCCCATTTATGCTTACTGTTGTCTAATGTTGTTGCTGCTGTTGGTGTTGGCCAGGAATCTTTATCACCACCGTTTTCTCTATGTTCACTTGAAGTCCTTTCTATCTTTGATGCTTCTTCTGCCAACTTGTTCCTTTTCACTTGCATATTTTCCAGTTTGTGGGAAATCAGACGAATACCATCGGGGAAGTCCAGATATTCCAAGTTTTTTGTGTGGGTTCATTTTATGCTTGTTTCATCGCTGCCTGCTGTTTATCGCACAATCCAGTCTACTGCCCGCAATCAGGAAAATCATTGGAGGTGATAGGCAGCCAGCTTGTCTTACTCCCGACTTCACTTCGAAGGATTCCGTGAGTTTCTTTTTGTGGATTACTTGGTACGCAGCATTGTCGTACAACTGTTGGATGAGGAATTTAATTGTTGGCGGCACCCCTTAGAAACGAAGAAGTTTCTAAATCACCTTTCGATTCACGCTGTCGTAGGCCTTTTCAAGGTCGATAAGGTCAACGTAGAGAGCTGACTGTCATTTCAAGCTCTGTTCAATGATGATATGTAGTGTTGCGATTTGATCGATGCATGACTCGTTTGTCCTAAATCCAGCCTGTTCCATTCGAAGTTTTTCATCCAGGGCATGTTTGATTCCCCCCAGAATGATGCGGATCAGTATTTTGCTTGTAATGTGCAGGATCATGATGCCATGCCAGTTCTTGCATTGACTTAATTCTCCTTTCGTTGGCAGTTTGATTAGATCCTATTATTTCCATTCCGCAGATACCTTACTGTCTCTCCACACCTTGTCCGGTGGTGGTTTCATCAAGTCCGCTGATGTGTCGGGGTCCATTTTCAACGCCTTTTCTTGGATTCCTACTGGTCCCGCTGCTTTTCCAGCTTTTAGCATCTTGATTGTCTTTATGATTTCAGTTCTCGTCGAAGAGTTGATGTCCACTGGTAGTTGTGCTTCCACTGTTGGTATTATTGGGCGCGTTGTAGGTGTTGGTTGATTCACATGTCTTTTGAAGTGTTCATCTGAGTGTTTCCTGTGCTCCACCTCTTTGGTGTTTGTCATCCTTCACTGGCTTAATTCGTGTTGATCTCTTCCCCGATAGGAACCTAGTTGTTTGGTAGAGTGTTACGAGGTTTCCTTTGCCTGCAGCTCGTTCTGATTCACTTGCCATAGCTTCATAATATTTTCTTTTGTCTTCCCTGGAACTTTTCTTCACTCGTTTGCTCAGTGTATTGTAGCTTACATTCAACTCCTCTTTTTGTTTTTGAGACGGAAGTCTGACGAATATGAGATAATATTAGAACAAACAAAGTATCATCTGTAATAACAATAATGAGGGTCGGACATATGTGCTAATAACCTCTGATTAATAGCTTGCTAATCTTTACAAGAGAAAATCACTGAGCTTTTGTGGAGAAGTGGTTGACACTATAAGCTTCATATGTTGTGCTTTTTTGATGCACTCTGATGCAATACATTTAAAATCTTTCAGTTAGTCAGACATCACCACCATCATTCTATTGATCAGGTTGATCAGAAGAGATTACTTCCTCCTAAAAATAGTTAACAGTTGAATACAAGCATTGTGTTGCACTCAAGTCCTTATTATTCAGCTGAATATTTGTTGAGGTTTCCGTAGCGTGAATAATTTGGTTTTCGTTGCAATTGGAAGTCGACATCAACTGATTTAATTCTTGAAAAATGGAAGTGAATACTTTATGGAAATGGATATTTATGAAGTGAGGTGAGTTCGCATAAAGTGGGTAATTTGATGCAATATTAGTTATTAAGAATTGTCAGTTTCTTTCCTGTTTAACTTGTATTTCCATCATGTTTGAAAACAACAAGAAACGAAAAGTATGAGTTTATAGGCTGACTGTTCAGTGTACTTGTAAAGATGTGAAGATAAGCGTACTTAAATCGCTAATTGGATAAGACTTCAGCTATTCTGAAGGAAAATGAATTGGAGTTTAGTTTGATCTGAATTTTTTAGTGTAATCGTCACAATGCAATCAAACAAAATCGTCTGTAAGATCAATATGTTACATGCGTTCAATAAGGACAGAGTCAGGGAATCGTTAAGGAGTATTTCAAATAAATAACTTGACTTTCAGGAACTTTTAGAAGCCCGGAAACCACACTGTAAGTATTAGGTTACTCAGTACTGTGTGATGTATTGTTCTGACTTAATGTTTAATAGTGAGATTTTTAGCACCCAAGTTCCTGTCCGTAACTTGAACCACATAGAAGTCTGTTACATCACATTTGTAGATCTTTTGTTCATATCTTTATCATCAAATGATGATAAGTATTCGAAAGTGTTAGGACCTTGTTTAATGATTATAGATGTTCATTGGTGTCATTTCTTTCCTGTGGCATTCAAATGGAAACGCCTGTTGAATAAGGGAGACATTCCAAAGAATACTGTTGACAACAATGAACCTCACATTTTCGGTTACACAGGAGAGTAATGTCTGCAATCGGTCTTACTTATACAGCACTGCAAACTAACCAGAGAATTGAGATAGCTTATTCAAGATGTTTATTTAGGCAATTTATATACTGAGTGACTTCACAGGGAATAATGAAGGAGAATTTACTCGTCTTAATGAGTTTTTTATTTCGTTATTTCATCTTTTGTGCAGAGTTAGTCGGTTAATTCCATGCCAACAAATTTTCGGAAAGAATGTGCTTAAGGAAACATATAGGCCTTATGTGGTATGTTTAAAAAAGATGATACTAACCATCATTTTCTATCTGGAATAATAGCAATGATGAAAACTAACATGAAGTAGGATTATTACAGAATGGATGCAATAATTATTCTACTAAAATTCTGAGCTACTTATGTATTGTTAGTAGCATACTTCTGTTTATCGGAAATTATTAGAAAGACAGTTGCAGTGAAGAAAATTTTCTTTTCGACGAAGTCATCAACTAGGCTGCACATTTGTATATTCATATTAAATGTGTGAGAATGTTCCAGAATTATTTCGGGTCAGAGGTAAGATTGGTAAAATTACTAAGTGCACTAAACAGAGCATAGTTAGTGGCACTATTTTAGAAATATTTCACGCCAAAGGTCATATTAAATATTACAATGTGTAGTAATCAAGAACTAAGGGTAGAAAAGACAAAATAGGATTATAATTACTGGAAAACTCGTCATTTTGTATAATCACTGGTTAAGGACGTATTACTAACGAAATGAGTAATAGGGTGGGACACATAAAGATAAAACCAATCATTAAATCTAATAATGCATATAGGTATATAAAAAGGTAAATATAACAAATAAACTAGAAGGCTGGAGAAGAAAGGTAATAGGATATTAATTATTGGTGAGACTGATTTTTCATTACAGCCAAGGTAGGGACAACGGTTGAACGTATTTCTCTTGGACACTCAGAGTAGGCTGGAGTTTTCGGATCGCAAGTGCCTCAACCATTCCTAGATGTCTTGATTTCACTCCCTTTGGTAGGCTTGATTGGATCTTGTGTATGACTTTGAACGACTTTTCAAATGGGGCTGAATGTCCAGAATTCACCAGATGTTCTGTTGTCAAACTAAACGCCCCTTTGCGTCCTCTTTTTGCTAATGATGGATAGTGTTCCTGCTCGGGTTCTTAGAAAAGTTTATTTTTTCTTTTGCTTACCACTGCCATTCTCTACCTTGAAACTGAAGATGATATCATTATGCTTTTTATATTTGACCTAAAATATAATCATAAACACGTCTCAGTGCGCTTTATTCGTGTGAATGTTTGAAATTGGTTGAATTACACTTGACAAACAACAGAAAGAACAAAGGATACGTAATCAACTGAGGTCTTAACAAAACGCTATACAGAATATCTGCAAATGTAACCATCCGACTATTCATAATGAAAACATCAGTTATTCCAGCCAATTATGGTTTATATGGAACTAGTTTTCAATCATATTTGAGGTTGAATGTTTTCCACAGCTACCTAGTTGTAGATGATAGATGAATGCCAATTCAATTATGACCTGTTTACTCTGTGCATCCTTAAAATAGTGGCAAATAAACAGTCTGATTTTGTGTTGATCTGTTCTATAATTGTTAGTAATATGTTCTCGTACGAATAAACCGGAATCAACCAAATTTTATCCACATATCTTCTACAGAGTTAATGAAATGGGATGTGGTGTCAACAGTAAACACTTGTAGGACCTGAGAAAGCACTGTAGCGGCAAACCACAAAAGTATTTGGCAACGGAATTATCTATCGGCAACTCAGTGTACACCCGTAGACAAAATTCGTCAACCATGTGTCAGAATCATGAATTGCACATGACCTCCGTATTGCGCTTCTTTGTCTCCTTTTCCTGTGTTGTTTCATAAGCATCGTTCATGTCTTCTCTTCTCTACTAAATCCATCTCTCCACTTTTTGATATTCTTTCATATGGTATACATATTTATGTCTCCGTCTTTATACTACTTACAAATCTTTCATCTTTCACTTAAACACTTGAGTACTAAGTAGCACGACGAAAAACAGAAGAACATTTTTCATGAAACTACTTTAGAATGGAACACATGCTGTTAGGAATTTCCATCAACCTCTTGTTTCCGCAGAAAATGTACATAGATCTCAAGTATATAAGATGAATAGTGAAACATTATGGCATCAATTTTTCACTGTTTTATTTCGCGAGAAGACTACTCATCCAACTAGACAAATCATCTGGAATTTAAATTTCATAATAACTCGTGAATAATTCACATTCAGTCGAAAAATATTTTCTGTAATTAGTATTTAGTTGTAGTAATATGGCGCATCCCCAGTGAGAGGATCAAAATATCTTGCATATATATCACAGAGTGAATGAAATCCATTTATCGGCCTATCATGTGGAAGTAACTTGTTTTTCCGGTAGGAATCCACTAACATTTATCTATAATATTCATTTGCTGAGCACTGAAATTATAAAAATTTTGAAGATATCAGGCTTATTCGTCTTCATTGCCTTTATTTAGTTCTCAATTGATAATTAGAAAGTAAGTAAATTGTTAAATGTGATAGGGATTATTCCATATTATTTTAGTAATAGCATCCATGGCATACAGACATATGTGTTTATGAAGACATCCCATTTCATCGGTTTAAATTTGAGAACCTTTGATAACTAAGTATAGTGACTAATTATCATCTCTTTGGTAAGATATCTGTTTATATACACAAAGCTATTTCAGGATAATTATTTGTTAAACTGGAAATTAATTCCTGGAGTTCAGAATCCTACTTATTGGAATAAGCTTAAGACACAACGTTTTCACTCATTTAGACAAAGATACATAACAAGAAGATGTGTTCAAATGCCTATATTTATCTCTTTATTCCAGTTGATACGACTCAACAACAAATGTACAAGCATGATGGTAGAGGATTAATTTCCTCAGCAGCTAACGAGAATATGTTAACGTGTAGTGGGTACAGTAGCTACTTTATTGCGTCAGTTCAAGCAGTTCATGTGACACGGTGAAGATGTACAATTCCCCGAACACAAATATTTAACACATTCATTTACAAGCTCACCGAAATAAAAATTTAAACATATTACTTACTAATACCTGGAAATTTATAAACATAAACAGTCATTATTAACCCATACTATAAATATCTTAAATAAATTCTATATACATATATGCATGTGTATATTTATAATACGTAAATGTTCTTTTTAAAAGGAATTGACTGTCAAGTTTTTGGTTTTATTGAAATTTCACATTTGCTATTCTGCTTAAAAGACAATGCAAACATCGCAATCAAATTAAATGACACTGTACGTTCATCGATGGAAACCAACAGTAACATTTCCAAACAAGTTGTAAAATTCCTACTTCCACGATGAAAGCATTACTTTTAGAGATTTACAACGTGTTCTTTGAACCTTCACGTGTACTCGCCGACTTTTCATCAGAAAGTCAGATGAAGCCTTCAACACATAAGTAATAAGGAAGTCGATCCAAGTTTCCAAGAATTAGTGGGTAATAATGAACAAATATTGAGATTAAATTGAGTATAATTTTCTTGATGGGACAGTCTAAATTGGTCCACAATGGTGATACGTAATGGTAAACGATGAATACGAGTTTATTCTACAACTAGTAATCTGAAGTGTGAGTAATTTTGATGTCATCTGATGACGTCGACGGGTATTGCATAAGACAGCAACGAAAATCTCAGTATATCTTTTCCGTTTATTACTGATATAAATCGATGGCTTAATCGCAATATCCCCTCTCAGATTTGAATGTAGGTTTTGAATTCCATTTGGTCATAGCTATCTGCCTTAAAAGAAAGGCTGATGTGATTTGATAAAGAGTTAACTGAGTACGGTTGATCTGTATAACTTCACGCTCGACATAAATTGTGAGTATATCGTCAATACATTTCCCATGAAAGTGACAACTTATCTATCAAATCACCAGCAAGATTTTCTACGATTGTCCTGTGCACATCAGACAAAATGTTCCAAATGGACTTCTTCTAATAAATTTAATTATTTATCCAAGCGCTGATCTTCGAAATTCAAATTAACACTGTCCGTGAGTAAAACTGATGTCTTCCAAATATGTTCAGAGGATAGTGATTGAAGGATTTCCGGTGAGATATTCAATGAAAGAGAGTCTGACCCTAATCCCTTGCTATTCTGTTTATTTCAGTCTGCATTTCACGTTTTAATATTAGTATGAGTCGAATCAACAACTGAAAATGTGGTTAGATTGTTTGAAATGTATTACACAAATACATTAAGTCATTTAATCCGGTTAGTAACTGTCTGAACAATGCTGTTTTACAAGTGTGAATATTAATAGATGTCCTCTGTCCCTCAATTCAATTAAAATAGCCGTTGCTATTTTTCTTTATATTTATTCCTAAATTTTCATCTTGAGATTTATTTATTTTTATTATGAATTGCCTAGTATCACTTATGTGGGAATATGCACGGAATCTGATGAAACCCTCATGAAAATGGGACTCTATCATCTTAATATTAAGGAATTGTCGTTAATTTACTCAGATTCTTCTTCACTTCTCAAAAATGTCCTGTTGACTATTTTCTATACGTTTACTCTCAGTCTACAGCGTTTTCATTCATTCCCGGTATATAAATGCTGCATAATGTAGCAGATCCATTGATGATATTCCAATAGAATGGGAATTATTTCTACCCATACAAATTGTAATTCCAGTGTTGTGTCATAAGCTGTTATAAACAGAATGTGAAATATGTCAAATTCCAAATGTACGGTGCTTAATTATGCTACATGTATGAAATTTAATGAATTAAGATTAACGTTGATGTTCACGTAAGCAGATGATGGTTAAGAAATCGCCAATAATAAAATTGGCATTAATGAAAGTTATGATGATGATGAAAGTGATACAAAATATTTGTGCCTAGGAAGTGAATACCAACAGAGGCTAAACTAAGAGAAAAATTGACTAGATACATTTTCAAAACTCAATACCAGGTGAATTAATCCGTTTTTATTTGTCAGTTCGCCAAAACAGGGTGAATGCATGCATCCGAAAACTTTTCACACTTTACGACCCCGATATTAAATCGCAGTTCCCTACCAGTCTCGAAACCACAATTCGAATAAATCAAGGCCATTTTTAATTATGAAGGAAAATGAAACCTAGAAGCGATTGTCGAGGTAGCATGTTAAGTTAACGTAACACTATGAAGAATAGAGTAGTAGATTTAGAAGTCCGTCGAAAATCTGATCAAAATGAGACCTGCTTTCAATGAACTTTGGACAGATCCACACAGTAAAATCCCTGTATCACACAGAATAAGCACTCTTCAACCTTTTGTTGTTGTTGTTGATGGTAAGCACCATACGAAAGCACATCTAACGACTGCGCTTCCAAGGCGGCAGTAGAAGGATTACTCTGATGACAATGAATGTATCACTGATATCTGTTTGCAGTAATTAACACAGGATGAATTTTCAGTCATAAAGGAAGCACATAATCTTTCATACACACCTCATTAGTTATAACATAGAAATATGAAATGGATTGTGACTGAATTTCCCTATTTGTCCCTATCAAATAACAATGAAGAAAGAGATTGGCATCCTGTTGGCATTCTTAATAGATGTGATTGCTATGTCGCAACAAACGTAATCAAAACGTCAGGCAGTCAATTTAGTTTAATATATATATATTCTATAGAAATGAAATACTCAAGATCAGATGGCCAGAAAAGATCAGCAACAGAGATCTCTGGCAATGAGCGAACCAACCCAGAAGGAACCGATTGTGCAAGACATAGGCAGGAAGAGATGGAGATGGATTGGATTGGCCATACTCTGAGGAAACAAACCATCAAGTGACATCACTAGACAAGCCATTGCTCGAGTGGAACCCGAAAGGGAAGCGGCGAGCTGGTCATCAGTGCAAGGGTGACTTGGAGGAGGTCATGTGAAGAGGAGATGAAAACGTATGGGCAGACTTGGAGCCAGGTGAAGACTCTAGCAGAGAACCGAACGCAGTGGAGACGCACGTCTGCAGCCCTATGTTCCTCTAGGAATTAAAGGAAACAATAATAATAGAAATGAAATATTGTTACACTTTGAGCAGAAGTTGTCATGAAAACATATCTGTAAGTTATCACATTACGAATTCAGTTTACACCTGCATTACCAATTATTCCTGTGCATCTACCGCTGTGCTAGTCATAACACTTGTGTGGCTTGTGTCGTGAGCATTATGAACAACCAAAGCTTATATACTACAATCAGTAATAAAGTTATTCTTCTTAATGTTTGTCATTTTGAGTATGCATTTAATCAGAGGTTAACTTAAAAAGCATCAAAACTTACGTTGTGCATTTTCAGTGTAGATAAGTATTGTAAACAAGCAGAAAAATAGGCATAGTAACATTTTCATGACTTTAAGATCCAAATGAACAACTGTGAGCACAAGCTATTTTCACGACTATTTATGCTGAGATTTAAATCTGCTTAGTATGACCAGTATGTATTGTACACCACCGCTGACCAGTAATATTACAGAATAAAAGGGTTGTGTGATAGACACGTATTGTGGTTCACATACTGACATAATGTGACAGTGTCACAAATGTAAAGTTTCAGCATAAGAGACGATATATACGAGGGCTTGCGGAAGAGACATACTGTTTCACACAAATACTCAGGCTTTCTAACAAATAAAACAACCTGTCGTAATTATTCGATCATTCTCATCAGATTTACACAATTGCAATAGTTCCACTTGATTATAGGCGGAGGCACTTCCATTTCAATGTGATTTAACTTCAGACTGGACAGACAACAAATAAACTCCTCAGGATTTTCTGGGAGGACGCCATACAGTTTCTCTTTTGTCAAAGATTTCGACAGACCTCTATAAGAATCTGCATATATATTCTGTTGAAGCAATTGAACGAAACTGATGAATTTTCTCTGGCATACTATAATCAATGTATTGACGACACCATCGAAAGTTTAGGCTTTATTTCTCAATTTTGAGATTAGAGATTCTTTTGATTCAGTATGCGATTTTGTAATACGTAGAAAAGTTTTTAGAGGGGGGGGGGCGTAATTTACAAGTACGTAGTGACTTGATTACATGGCGAGGAAAGCAGTGAGATTGCAAGCCTTCATCTTAAAACTCTATTCAATTCACGTATGCAGCAAATGCTCATCAAGTGATTCAGTGATCGGAAAGATTATGAATTTTGAACTTAAATGAAGCAGGAGCAGAAGTCTTACGATGAATGCTCGCAGTCTCAGTGCTTCCCAAAGACACACAAAAAACGAATTCCCCTGAATCCCATACTCTCGATGACCAACTCGCCTCAGCATAAGGTAGCTCTTTGACTTGCAGAGAAGCTGGAACTCACTCGTCAACGGCCAGCTTTGTAAAAAATGAAAGAGTAACTTCCTTTCGCCGAAAGTGTGAACCACATGAATGCTTCAAATAAGTTCATTTGATGCAACCTTCTTGTTCACAAGGATTCCAATCAATGAGACTGTCAAGATCATTTGTCAGCAGTCTGATCTTCCCTCACTACCAGAATCGGAATTCAAACGCCTATTGCCAATGTGTGCCGTGGATGTGCAATTCTAGTTTGACAACTCCCGTTGCCGGAGAATAAATGGTGTAACTATGATCAGTCCACTTAGCCCTGTTTTAGCAGTTATTTTCATGTTCACATTGATAAATCAAAGTTGAAGCATTCAATTACCGTAACAACATCACACTGTCGATATTTCAATGACACATTTGTAGTGTGCAACAATGAAAGTTATGCTTCCTACTTACAAATCACGGTGAGAAAAATTCCTCTCTTCATTCAACTCAAAATTAAAGATGGAAATATTTCAGCAACAGACAACAGAAGATTGAGCAAATCACTAGCCAAAGCCTATCCTACAGCTAAGTTGGTTCCTGTCTATGGGACAAAATGCTCCTTGATGCAGTTGAACGTCGATGAGCACCCTTCTCATGTCAACCTTAATTGTGTATACAAACTAACTGTATCTGAGGGAGCACTTACACTAGGGGAACAGGAAGAAGGACATGCCTCCAATTTTCTGAACATGTCTCAAAGAAACAAACGCCTACAATAATACCATCACCAGCCATCTCCATGACGTGAGTCATGAGGTGAAAATCGCAAAATCCTTTAAAACTATCGACAGACAATGGAGCTCAATTCTCCTGAAGTTTGCTGAAACAACCTCCATCAAACGCCTGAAACTCAATTAATCTGTTCAGAAAAAAAATTTATCAGTCTTTTCTGGCCTTGGTAACTTGATATCTCCACTCTCTCTCTCTTCCATTTGATTACGTAATCCTTGACTTTAACCTCACTCCTTTGATATAGTGTAGTTATCCTTGTCCCTTGTTTCTATGATTTGAGTTGAACTCAGTACATTGTTACCTAATTTGAGTCACCCAGCATCTGACGCATCTCTCGTCCTTATTACGTAACCCCTATGCCACTGTATGAGTACATATAGTTTATTTAAACTTGATATGATTATGAGCAATAATTTGTGCTCGAAACATCATCAGTTAATATTACTGTGTAACACTGTGTGATTTATGAAAATAAAATCTTATCCATAATGGATTTAATTTTCTGAGCATTGTTCACTAAGTCCAGAGCCGCGTGTCAACTGACGTCATGTAAAATTTGCAAGTATGTTTAAACGTTTCCCTACATAAACTTAATTATTTATTTAGTCTGTAAGCAGCTGATGAGAAGCCAACGGAATATATGATGGTTCAATATTATTTCAGAAAATTATTTTTCCTGCCTATTTGAAATTTCATTTTACAAAAATAGTTTTCAGAAATTAAACTGTGAGAGTACAACGCTTTTGTTGGGCATATTTGCATAATATTTTCCGTTCTTTTTTGTAAATCTCTCGAATGGTAGAACATTTGAAATAAGGTGAAGGTTTTACGACTGTCTTCAACATGAAGAAACACTGTGGTTTATGTGTGATGCATTTACCCTGAAGTGAGCCCTTGCTGAAACACTTAGCTAAACTCAAGGAAAAGGGAATGAAGTATGTCAGACGATTTTTACATTTACAACATCCGATTGACAGCTGAGATCAAACTACTAATACGAAATTTTAATTAACATTAAGCTGTGAGGCAAAATGCAGATTTCACCGTTTCTCTAGAGTAAAATTCGATTATTCAACTGTACTTACTGCATTTGTTAAATACTGTGGATTAATTGATGGTAGATTGAAAATTATGTGTACTTTTGTGATTGTTTATATCAAACAACCCAACTACTCAATTAATAATGCCTGAAATGCATCTTATAGTAAAAGGACCATTAAACTAACTTTCGAATCTCTATGATTCCTGTACACGGTCAGAGTACAGTGAGACCCTGTGAAGTGACACTTTCCCATAACAAACACGCAAACCAAATAAAGTTACCTCAGTGTACTGATTCTAAATGTTCAACACAAACTGCTAGAGAGTGGACTAAAGTCTAGGAAATTCAAATGACAGTTTTTATGAAGCAGACGAACTTCGGTAACAACTTTGAAGTTTGTTACGCATGTTTCCATTGACTGCTGTAACATCACATGAAGTTAAATTATTGTTCCGCCGATGGAGTTTGCTAGTTGAATTTCGAAGACTCAGCGTGGAAACGCACATATACTTGTCGAATGGACACTCAACCGCCTAACTTCTCGTGAAATAAAAATTTCATCTTTCCGTCGAATTTATTATTAAGACGTGCAATCGTATAAACACATCCGACCTCATAGTAATAGTGTGAACTGAGATGAAAAATGTTTTATTTCGCCTTAAAAATCCACACCTAACAGGTGCAATAACAACGACACTGAGGAAATATCAGAGATGTCTGAACCTCTTACCTATTTCGTTAATTCCTCATCGTTAACCCGTGGTTTTATAAACTGACAAGTTTTCCAGTGATTATAATCCCATTTTGTCATTTCTACCCTATCTTCATAATTATTACACATTCGAATTTTTAATTTCACCTCTGACCTGAAATATTTCTAGAATACTATCACTACCTATCTTCTGTTTATTACACTTAGTATTCTTACTAATCTGGCATCTGACCGTAAATAATTCTGGAACTTTCTCACACATTTAATATGAATACACGAATGTACAGCCTAGCTGATGACTTCATCTAAAAGAAAATTTTCTCTGCAACCATCTTTTTATTAATTTTCTATTAACAGAAGTATGCTACTAACAATACATAAGTAGCTCAAAATGTTAGCAAAATAATTACTGCATCCAACCTGTGACCATCCCACTTCATGTAAGTTTTCAAAATTGTTATTATTGCACATAGAAGATTACTGTAAGTATTGCCTATCTTAAGCATACCACAAACGGCTGATATGTTTCCTTAATTGCATTCTATACAAAAAAAGACGTCTTGGAATTAACGAACTGACTCTACAGATGAGACAACGAAATAAAAAAACAACCCACAAAGACGAGTAAAGTTCACTTCATTACTCCCTATGAAGTCACTCAATATATAAATTGCCTAAATAAACATCGTGAATAAGCTGTCTTAATCCTCTGGTTAGTTTGCAGTGCTGTTTAAGTAAGACCGATTGTAGACATCGCTCTCCTGTGTAACTGAAAATGTGAGGTTCATTGTTGTCAACAGTTTTCTTTGGAATGTCTCCTTTATTCAACAAGTACTTCTACTTGAATGCCACAGGAAAGGTGTGACACCAGTGAATGCTAATAATCATTAAACATGGTCGTAACACTTTCGAAAACTTATCATCATTTGATGGTAAAGATATAGACAAAAAATTGACAAATGTGATGTAACAGACTTCTATGTGGTCCAAGTTACAGACAGGAACTTGGGTGCTAAAAATCTCACTATTAAACATTAAGTCAGAAGAATACATCACACAGTACTGAGTAACATAATACTTACAGCGTGGTTCCAAGGCTGCTCAAAGTTTCTGAAAGTCAAGTTAATCAGTTGAAAGCCATTAAAATACTCCCTGATGATTCTCTGACCCTGTCCTAATCGAACGCGTGTAACACATTTTACAGACTATTTTGTTTGATTGCATTGTGACGATTGTACAAAACAATTAAGATCAAACTAAACTTCAATTCATTTCGCTTCAATATAAGTGAAGTCTTATCCAATTAGCGATTTAAGTACTTTCATTTTCAAATCTTGACAAGTAGCCTGAACAAAAAGTCAGCCAACAAGTTCTTACTCTTCGTTCCCTGTCACCTTTGAACGTGATGGAAATACAGGGCAAACAAAAAGGAAACTAACAATTCCTAATAATTGATATTGCATCAAATTACCCACTTTATGCAAACTCACCTCACTTCATAAGCATCTTTCTTCATAAATTAATCACTTTCATTTTTCAGGAATCAAATCGGTCGATGTTGACTTACAATCGCAACGAAAACCAAATTATTCACACGACGGAAACCTCAACATATGTTTAGCTGATTAATAAGGACCTGAACGAAATGCAATTCTTGTATTCAGCTGTTCACTATTCTTAGGAGTTGGCAATCTTTTCCGATCAACCTGATCAATAGAATGACTGCGGTGATGTCCGACAAACTGAAAGATTTTGAATGTATTGCATCAGAGTGCACGAAAAAGCACAACATATGAAGCTTACAGTGTCAACCACTTCTCCATAAAAGCTCAGTAATTTTCTCTTGTAAACATTAGCAAGCTATTAATCAGAGGTTATTAGCACATATGTCCAGCCCATGTAATTGTTATTACAGATGATACTTTGTTTGTTTTATTATTTTTATCTCCCATTCGTCAGTCCTGCATCTCAAGCTTTAAACACACATTTCACATCCATATTCACTAAATATTTTATTTCCATAATAGCTACGGTCAAAATAGAGAAACCATATGAAGCATGTGCGGCGTTTCTTTCTTTCAAATAATCGCAGTATACACTATAGTGCAAATTTATAGCATATATGCATTTACCGTTTTATGTGCCTGTGATACATGATAACAGCGAATAATCCCGTTGTTATATAAGTTTCCCCTATTTAGTGGAAATATTCGTTTTTATTCGGCTAACATATTGAAAAATGTTTCGGCATTGATTTGCAGACTTTGTGAATACGTTCAGTGTATGTTTCACCTTCTTTTATTCACATCTGACATTTCAGTGATTTTCCACTAACATTTGGTTGATAAAGCAATAGAAGATAGGTGCCGCGGTAGAGTATATTTCCGTCAAATTTATTTGATAAAAGCACACATCAATGCAGTATTATTCACTGACCATAACATAAACAAGAACAAATTTACCATATAAGGAAGGGACATCTGAAACCCTACGTAGGATTTTTATCAAGCATGAATTACGATGACATTTAAACCTAATAACGCGTTCAAAGAAAAGCTCTGAATTCAAAAGGACCCTATTGACCAAAGCACACAAAATAATGTCATCTGTGAATGCCTTACAATGACTTTTAGTTCAGCTTCATAGGTCAGACCGGTAGATCCGTGGTAATTATATTATCAGAACGTACGGATTTATGTAAATGCAGAATGACTGATCCCACTAAGATGAATAGTTTGGAGAAAATTTCAGCAATTGCAATGCAAACAGTAACACACATTCACACAGTTGGGTAGAACAGAGCTACAGTAGGTAGGTGGGGAGATAGGTTGATCACTGATTCCTTGTTCATCACACCAATACCTAATCCATGCAATAGGAATGGCGAAATACCAATACCGGAGATGTTGAAAATATTATTATCAAAAAAATCAACGAATAAGATATAAAGGAATTATGCAGATGTAGTTTGGAAGTTATGTGAGCGCCTTAATATGGTTGTGAGTAATAAAATTAGGCACGAAACGTCATCGGGAAATAATGCTATATCACTATGTGTATGTGTTTTATCAAATCAATTTTCTGATAAAAAAATACATTCTGCAGTAAAATGTCTTCTAGCTAGAGGAGAACGCCTCAGACTTCTTCAATGTAAATTCACTTTCACTCCGTTTCAAACATTAAGAAACTGAGAGGTCTTCAGTGAAAGAACAATTTCTTTGCTTTCGTTTGATAATAATTCAATCTGAGGGTGATTGGAACCACTCTAAGCAGAAATAGTCTAGTTTTGTTTCAAAAAATAACGGTTATGGATAATCTTTAACATGTAGTCCGATGTATGCTCAAAACACTGTTCAGCTTAAAAGAGTTAAGTATTGTTATGATGCCAAATTAATGCACTTCTTAGCGGTATATCTTGTGAATATTATTACTTTTATGCTAAATAGTGAAGGTAACCTGTCCGGATACTATTTACGAAACTGAATTTCAGAATCCTTCGTTTTTATTGCTTTTTTTCCATCACTACTGAAGAATCTGAGAAAGACCCTTGAATTTTAGCGATCATAAATATAATATATTTTCTGAACTTTAAGAAGTTATTGGTAATTATAGAATGGAGGATGCTTTGCTTCTGGAGACAAAACATAACACTCAGTGAATCTTTGTAGATTCAAAACAGGGGTTTACTGAATACTTTAGAGTACGATAAAAATGAAACGAAAAATGCACCCTATCTTTGTAGACATTAGAAAAAGCTGATTATAATGCATTTCATTGATATCTTTGCCCTACTTGCATAGCTTATGTAGCTGACTAGGACAAGCTGCTAAACACTTTAACCAGCACATTGATAATTTGAAGAAAATATCTCTTGACGGCAATCATCACAACTAACAGATTTTGACTATGTAGATGTTGAAAGTCAAAGGGCACTGAACAGCTGCTCCATATGGATTTTGGACTTGTCAGAAATTATTATTATTGTTTCCTTTAATTCCTAGAGGAACACAGGGCTTCAGCCGTGCATCTCCATTGCGTTCGGTTCTCTCCTAGAGTTTTCACCTGGCTCCATGTCTGCCCACACGTTTTCATCTCCTCTTCACATGACCTCCTCCAAGTCACCCTTGCACTGACGACCAACTCGCCGCTTCCCTTTCGGGTTCCACTCGAGCAATTGCTTGTCTAGTGATGTCACTTGATGGTTTGATTTCTCAGAGTATGACCAATCCATCTCCATTTCTTCCTGTCTATTTGTTTCACAATCGGTTCCTGCTGTGTTGGTTCGCTCCCAGAGATCTCTGTTGCTGATCTTTTCTAGCCGGCAATCTGGTCTTGAGTGGTATTGAGCGAAAACAACTGTTAATGAAGGTCTTTAGTTTGTTTGAGATGCTCTTTATGACGCTCAGTGCAAGTCTCTGATCCGTATATTGAGTAGCACTGACTCATTTCACATTGGAGTTGAAAATCCGGATCCTATTTTTGATGCTGAATGCTACTGACCTCCACACAGACTTGAGAGTAGTGAAAGCTTGTCTTGCTTTTCCGATTCTTGCTTTGATATCCTCGTCAGTTCCGTCCGCCTGTAGTTGAAACGATGCTTCCCAGGTAGGTAAAAGAGGTTGTTTCTATCAGGTTCCTTCCATTTATGCTGATTGTTGTCTATTGTTGTTGTTGCTGCTGATGGTGGTGTTGGCCGGAAATCTTCATTACCTCTGTTTTCTCTATGTTCAACTGAAGCCCTATCTTTGATGCTTCTTCTGCCAACTTGTTGCTTTTCACTTGCATATCTTCCAGTTTGTGGGAAATCAGACTAGCCAGAAATGTGCATAGTCAACTGATTACTAGAATGATCCCACAGTTATCTGATTTACTGGGGAGGATATAAATGAAATGTTTCAAGGTGGAAAAGAAAACAATCTTGAGGCAGTTAATTTAGCTGTAAACTTGACAACATAAAAGGAATGGTGTTTCAGAAAGAGATGTGATTGCAGAAACATCGCCTTCAGAGTTTAGCATTTATGTGGTATCCACGAGGAGAAAAAATGATAGTAAACTGGTAAATTACACTCAGGGTTATTATATTGTAATCATAAATTCTAAGTCCCATATACACAGAATACCCATATTGTTATTCTAAATATTGCTCCAACTTCTTACTTTTCATTTCCTTCTCTTCTACGTTGGTCTTAATTTTCCCTATCTAAACCCTCATCACCTCCTTTTCTTAGGTGTTAATAATTCTGCAACTGATCCGTACTTTGTTTTCGCTTAATGATACATTTTTCTGCTAACCCGAGTGCCTACTAAATCAATTCAGAGAAATTATTTGGTTGAGTAATTTGGGATTTATAAAACTAAATCAATTGGTTACATTAAAACCAACAGAAAAGCCATTATAGTAGCCAGCCAGATTTTTAGAATCAATTATTTACCTGTTATATCAGTTACAGAAATATGAAATGGTTGACTAGATGAGGGTGAGCGGCAAATTTCGGGACTGATACACCTTTCCTTCCCTTCCAGCAACCACGTCTTATAGCCCCAAAAGTTGACAGGGCGAACTACTACACAGTGACAGGTCCTAAACCAAAGATAACGGAAGTTGACAAATACCCGGTGAGTCTTTTGTATCCGACATTAGATTTCGTCAACAATCAATACAATAGGGCTAGTTCAATCCCCCAAATAAGTGAAGTGGTCAACACACTTGATGATCCTTAAACTAGGATTCGATGCTAGTCTTTTACACGTATTCCTTTCAAACAAATCCTGTTACCGTTGTATCAATGAATTAAAGTCCACTTTGATGAATATATGGAACTATTACTGTGCAGCTTAGGGATCAAGGATAGCTTCCAACACAATTTACAGCTTATTCTTATTTCTAAATGAAAAGAAAATTTGACAGGAAAAGAAACACAACTAGAAATTCTATATAATTATGCTTTAAAATTGCATCGTTATTAGCTTTTCATCATGCGGTGCTTTCGACGATTATGATGTGGTTGTTATAGGTTTCATGTGAATTTATCAAATATTTCTGTGTGTATTCGTTAGAAATAACAGTGAATGAAGAATAAATACATCTCCCTTTTTGTTGTTGATTGGTACCAGTTGAAGATATGAGCTTAGAACCCCTTGTCGTATTATTATTGGTTTTATTCCCTTACGTTCTCAGTGGAACATAGGGGGCTTCAAACTAAAGCTTTGAAGTTTCGGTAGCAGTGGTGTTTATTTTTACGGGATGGGGTTGACAGCCTCACGCCCAACCTTCCCTCTTTACCGGACTTACTACCTGTTCATTGAGGTTTAGGAGTGCATCGGCCAAGGATCGAATCCCGAACCACATGCGTGGTTGGTGACGCATTATAGGTTGATGAAAACTTCAGTGATCTTTTTAATTGGGTTTTAGTGAGTTATTTTGGTCTATTTTTCTGAAGTCAAGTGAAATTACAGCCCAAACAATTCACATGACGGCATACATATAGTACAATATTGTGTCAAATGAATAACATGATATACAACATGTATGAATATGCATATTAAGGAGAGTAAAGGGTGTTTAGATTATCAAAATGTAAATGCAAATGAATCATTAAGGATGACTTGCACACCCTATAATCATACATTTTAGAGGAGAGTAAAATGGAATCAAACGAGTGACAATAAAAGTCATCTCAAAGTGTCTTCTATCACAGACAGAACAAAAGACATTCTATACCGGGTTAAAAATTGATGAAACACCTTAAGAGAGATGTAACATCTGAATGGAATACAGTACTCCCATAAGCATGCAAAACAAAACCACGTAATACAATGCAAAACGCCCACTACCTCAGGAAATTCAAATTGTAAATAACCGCCCGTGTTCCATCCTACTATGAAAGAGAAAATAAATGGGTGGTAGAAGTTAATTTCTCTATGTCCTCCATTGCTCTTTCTTTTATCTTTAGTTCATACTACTTATTACTAGTAAGTAATATGAGATATTTTGGTTGCTGTTGTACTAAAGCTGTAGTCTACCGTCGAACTTTATCTTGTATAGTAATATTCTATTTGATATTTAGTAATTATCTTCTTATAATTAAACAGTATCTCCTATATATGTTTCACTTATATACCTGTCCGTACTGAACATTGCTTATTCAAATTTCTTTATTTTTTTTTCTAACATTCGCGCTGTGTTTCATCCCAACGTCGATCGCACTTGAAAGTGCTTAGCTGATTTTTCTTATTGATGCACAGTGACTGTGCATTTGTTGTCATTCAGCCACAGGCACCTCAAAATTTGGGGTCTGTATATTAATTTTCTTTACTTTGGGTATGATATAGTACCGTCGTTTTCACGCGTAACTCAACGTGTGGTTTAACTAATGCAGTGGATTATCGCTCTGGATTTCTCGGAATAAATCTACTTAAAAGTCTGTTTGCCAGCTGCTTACATCTTAGCTCATATTTGGCTGTTTCAAAGGTAATTTACCAACTTTCTTTACAACAAGAATATCTTCGGTGCAGTTACCCATACGGTGAGCTAAAACAACCAGGGATTACTTTCATCCTTACCCGATATATAAGTAGTGCCAAAGATGTTTATGTTAAAATGCTAATGAGTCCAAAATGGAAACTATCTGAGGTCACGTATGAACTTGCAGGTACATGTAGAAAACCACACAAGTATGCCCCCAAAGGCAATAAATTTGGTAATAAAAGGTAAAGACTGTTCAGGGGAAAAGTTTAGCAACGTATTTATCAGGTGATATCTGAGCTCAGTGTGTGTAATCACCAGCAGGACAGGATTAAAAAGGTGACAGTTGAGATTGTTTGTAGGCTAACTCTTTAGTACATACCATAAGACATATTTAAAATCCTGAGGTGATTCATCAGTTTCTTTAGCTAATATTTGGCTACCTTACTATAAATCCGCATATTCCATTCTAAAAGTATCTTAGTAGAGGAAAACTACCGTACACTGTAAGTGATGACAGTTCGTGATTAAGTTGTCTTTTACGTTACATTAATTTCTCACATATATACAAAGTAATTGAAATAGCTCGCACAAATCTACCAGTGTCTTTACAGTTGTATCACTTTTTGACAGATGAAGTTTTTTTGGATGTAATGCAGACACATGAGTGAGGTATAATGACCAGATTTAAGTACTGAGCTGTATGAGTTCAAAATCTCTGTAGACGTGGAAATAGAAGCCATCTTGAAGATTCAAAATAAACTTTCTTGATAAGTCCTTACAGGCATGAAATCTAGAAGTAGTAACTCCTGCTGGGTCACCCCTAACACCTAATACAATAGTGCAACATAAATTGTCTCATAACTCAGATTAGATAGTGTAGAAATAGACTCCGACAAGCGTTGATGACATGAGTGCTCTACACCCTTTTGATTCAGTGATATTCCTCTATTAGAACTGAAACAGACATCCGTGTGAAGGTGTTCTCCTGGTAAAGGCTGTAGCTGCACAGTACTGCTGATGTGTTTTGTAAAGGTGAACGCAAGGTATATGTTGCAAAATGAAATAAATCTGAAGGCATCAGCACCAGTTTGCAACGCCAGCTTAATATACGAATTAATATTTTGTTCAACTCTTATGACTACTTAATATGTGTAAGTAGTCACATACATAAATGACAAATGATTAAGAAACGTTATTCTATTTATGCGGGAAAGATAAGTTGGAAATGAGAAAATTGAACTATCATATTTCCCTTTATAAACTTAAGTAGTCTAGCATATTATTTTCGTTTTAACAGCTCAACTTGTCACAGGATGATTAGTTATATAACAAGACATTGTTGTTCCCTTTCTCAAAAATAATAAGACACCTGAAGATACTTAGGTTATCTCTGTGTTTATCAAAGTTGACAAATTTAATGTATTTAAAACATGATAAGAATTAAATCATACTTATTTTTCATATAATAAAGATGTTTATGTCTAGAAATTTAGATGAATTTCCTGGTAATTTAACTGTATTAGGGTCTTATGAATGGAATTTTCGACCAATACCTGTTGAACATATATAGGATTAGAAAGATTATTTAGTGTTAGTTTATGTTTTCCTAATACAGATGCCCTAATGTTGTCTTTAGTATGACATTGTTTGTATGTCTGACAATCACCTGATCTATTATTTGTCATTACAATGATATATATTCTATAGACTATCCAATTAGCCTTGTATGAGACGTATACTTATGCTTAACTTTTTATGTACTTAGATGATTACGTTACATAAGTCTGTGTTTCTGAAAGACTTACTTTTTCAGTGAATGTTATAAGAAGAATTTTAAAACATATCTGTTAGTTCAAAACGATACAATATAACCTAAATATGTTTTCAAGGGAGTACAAGGTTTGAAATATTGAGTACAGCTGAGATTCCTTATAAATTTTCGATTTGGATTTCAATATCATGTAAAAATTATTTGCTCTGTATTTCTGTCAAATTGGAGACAAAACGCTTTCTATTTTAGATTATGATTGGTATCACATGGTCACTAGGAACACCTACTCTACTGAACTGTGGTATTTAGATGGAATTTCCTTAGCATCATTTTACCAAATTCTAGAGAAGTTGTGTGTATTTCCCGGTCAACACTAGACGATTCTCTGTACACTGGTGAAGTAAAACTCCTAAAGAAAGTCAGAAAGTAATTACTTGATTTCTTTTCCACTTTTATTTATTTATCCAAGTGTATGGTGAGAATAGCGGTGTTCTCACAATATTAATAGCGAAATTAGTTTCAGCAACTTTAAAATCTCCATTGTGTCATTTAAAAGAAAACGCGTTCAGTGAAGAGTTACTCTTTTCGGTGATATTTTCAAGTTGTACAATCGCGCATATATATATATATATATATATATATATATATAAGAAAAGGTAATGAAATAATGTCAGTAAGCTCATTTTACATAGGTAAAAGTAATTTACATGATATAATCCCAGGCATCATTATTGTTTGATTTCGGCGAAAATGCACGTAACAACTGAAGGCTGCGTTACATGTGGTAGGTACGGTAGGCTATTTACAAAAATATAAAAATGACTTGTAAAACGTTAGTTAGTTTGTCAACAACAAGTTTTTCAGCAATATTATCTAGAAGCGACTCGCCACAGCAGTCAGTATCCAGTTAAGCATGTAAAAAAGTATTAATAAATCAATAGTAATCAGCAACAGGTGAATTTTTTAGCTCATACGCGGTTAGGAACCAGAATAATTGGGAACTAATCCACACCAAATGATGAATGAAGCATGCAGGAGCTAAACATTAACATCGAATGATTCAGTGAGATTTAAAATGCAGCTATCAGCATATTTTCAGTATTTCTTAGATATCCAGGTTTATTGGTGCTGTATAGTTAGTGATTTGGACTTTTTAGCATGATCAACATATGGATGAATATCCAGCTGTGTACTACAGCTTGTTTGTCAGGCGGATTTAGTTAATTCCATTTCTTGTAGGATTTGATTACACTACAATTTTGATATATCCCGCATAGTATCACTGTGACCATGGGAAGTATATGCATGCTTTAAATGAATTATTTAAATGAATTTCTTCAATAGACCTGATCTATGTTAGAACCAAATACGTATTTTTTAGTTTTTTTAATTGTATTATTTTCTTCCCCCACCCCTTATTAAATCTCTACCCTGTATTACCACTGTTTTTAACTTGACTCTCGTTCAAATTTTAACTGAATTCTACTCAACCCCATCAGTTATATTACGTCACTCAACTCACTTAATTTCACTTTAGTTTCTACCCGATCAACGCTTTCTACATTACGTAAATTCCAAGTATTGGTTTGTAGGGATTTGACTGATTGGTTACAGGATTTCATCATGAACTGACATCGGTTAGAAAACCATTGAGAAACCCGGGGGTACTGGACAGCTATTTCATCCCAGTCGTTACTCACCCGCCATGGTTTGAACCCAAGACATCCTGGTTACAGGGCTAGCGAGCTCGTAGACCATTAAACCATTGGGACCCGACTTGACGACCCATGAATTCTAACTTCTGCCAATTCACAACATAGCGCGACCGCTAGCCAATGTTTACGGCGAGTATTTGTCCTCATACCCGACCTGCTGCGCCCTGCTGGTCATGACGTCTCACTAGAACCCTAGGTAACTACCTTCCTGAATAGGGTCAGTCGCCAGTGAGCATCTCATTGATTTTCCAGAATTGGTGTCAGCTCATGATGAAATCCTGTAACCAATTACGTAATTTCGTATGCAAAATTTACAATTCTAATGACACATCTTTGGAAATATTCCTTTTATCGCTAAGATAGTTTACTATATTATATATATGCGATTGCATAGCTTGAGAATGATAACACCGAAAATTAATTTCATCTATTACTAATTTACTACTTATATAAGTTAAAGTAGTCAAAAGTATACAAATATCTGCATGATAACTAAAAAGACTTTAAATGGTGGATGGTGACTAGCAGTGGAATCCAGGATTCGCATTTCGCCCTATTTCGGACTCGTCATCTGGATGTGCCTGCATTCCGCAGTGAGCGATGATGTTCCCACCGAGGCTCGAACCCATCGCCCATAGTTTCAAACGCCGAAGCGTTATCCACTAGATGCAGGCACATCCAGCTGATGCGTCCCAAATAGGACGAAATGCGCATCCTCGATTCCACTGCTAGTCACCATCCACCTATTAACTTCTAATTACATGCACAGACATCGTTGAAGCATCTGCACAAAAAGTCGATATGTCAACCTGAGACCGAGTCCAATCAATCGACGGGAAAATCTAAAATTGAATTAAATAAGAAGAAGACTGTTTCTTATAGTATAAAATATGTAGTTTGTGAGTATTCAGTTACAAAGCACGAAGGCTATCTTCTTCAGAATACTGGATTCAATAAAGAGGATGTGGTTAGTTGTTTACTGATTTCATTGTTGTTGTATTCTTTGAGATGAATGTGTACAATAATAAATACAGATGACGATGTCCCATGGGTCAATTTAACACAGTAAGTGCTCGCTGAGGATCTAGCACGCGATATCCTTAGCGTAATGAACGTCTAAATATACCAATTAACTTATTCTCATCGTATACAAACACCGTGAATGCAGTCATTCAGTATGACACATTTAACGCTTTTATGTAGCCAAACTGAATGTTTGAAGCCTTCTAGGGATAAGCCGGTTATCACTACACGTAAATTCGCAATTCATAGTTTGTCGCAGTAATGGTCAGTGCAACCTTCTTTTTCTTTTCCTTTGATCGTCAATAAGTACTAACTGTGTCACACTAATCCACCTGACATCATCACCTATATAACATAGGGAATATGCTCAGGATTTGGATCCAGATTTAACTGAACCATGTTAAGTCTATGGATAACTCGTGTTAATAAGACAAATGAATTGGTATTATACCAGCTGATCACAAATTGTATAATCTGAAATAAAATTTCATAAATGCAGAATGTTGACCCTAGAAATTCTGTTTAGGTTACAGCTACATTCTACCAATGTCCCGAAATCCTGTTCTTACATCAGAGACTTTAAGATTATCAAGGAGAAATTCATATTACAAATATAATCATAAAAGGCAACGTCTGATAAATTTTACTTTAAATTTTGTTGGTTTCATTCCATGTATTTTCAGTCTACCAAAGGGATTTATCAGAACACAAGTAATTTTATTGATCAAACTCTATTAGCCGACTTTATATATAATAATATACACTTCTAAAGAGCTGGACAGGAAACGATCATAGTGGTTACCTAGTTCTTAGACTACTGAAACAACAGGCATGGCTTTTTACCAAATAAAACTATTTCATAATTACTGATACCAGCATTATTATCATAAATGTCCAGACCAAAAATGTTACGAATTTGGTGGAATAATAACTAGTATTGCTCGTCTGTTGGATATCGAATGTCCAAGATTATCTGTAAGCTTTCATTCTTCACATTATCTCCACCATGTAACCCTCAAACTCACACCCAACTCATTTCTTTTTATTCAAGTTCTAGACAACCGTCTGGTGTGTGATGCCACTCAACTGTATCCTCAGAGTATTTACAATCTATATCAATTCCCTCCTACATATTTGTTGGCAGAAGAAGCATCAAAGGTAGGACTTCAGGTGAACATAGAGAAAACAGAAGTAATGAAGATTCCTGGACAAGAACAACAAGAACAGACAACGATCAGCATAAATGGAAGGAACCTGAAAGAAACAACCTCTTTTACCTACCTGGGAAGCATCATTTCAACTACAGGCAGACGGAACTGACGAGGATATCAAAGCAAGAATCGTGAAAGCAAGACAAGCTTTTACTACTCTCAAGTCTTTGTGGAGGTCAATAGCACTCATCATCAGAATGAAAATAAGATCCGGATTTTCAACTCCAATGTGAATTTTAGTGCTAATATACGGATCAGAGACTCGCACTGAGTGTCACGAAGGGCATCTCAAACAAACTACAGACCTTCATTAACAGTTGTCTTCGCTCAATACTACTCAAGATCAGATGGCCAGAAAAGATCAGAAACAGAGATCTCTGGCAATGAGCGAACCAACACAGCAGGAACCGATTGTGAAACAAATAGGCAGGAAGAAATGGAGATGGATTGGCCATACTCTGAGGAAACAATGCATCAAGTGACATCACTAGACAAGCCATTGCTCGAATGGAACCCAACTGAATGGGAAGTGGAGAGTTGGTCGTCAGTGCAAGGGTGACTTGGAGGAGGTCATGTGAAGAGGAGATGAAAACGTGTGGGCAGACTTGGAGCCAGGTGAAGACTCTAGCAGAGACCTGAACGCAACGGAGACGCACGGCTGAAGCCCTATGTTCCTGTAGGAATTAAAGGAAAAAATAATAATATATTTGTTGAATCATAGGTTGTTGGCCAACCTGTTGCACTACCATAGTTCCGTGTTGCTAATCCGTTTTCGTTATCTGATCTTCAATATCCTTTTTTCCCTCTCCAGGTCTCTGGACATTGCAACCAGCTGTATTGGTGATGTTACTTTCATGGAGATAAAGCTGGTATTAAAGAGAATAACTACTAACGAAATTAATTTCCATTGTATATAAAATTCTCCAACATTGTATTAGGATTTATATGCTAAGTATCATTCACAATAAAAGAAACTCTGTCTGGTAGAGTTGAACAGTACACAATTCTTGCTTGCTAACTACAAAAACACTATTCTCGAAAGCAACAATCAAATTGTAGATCAATGATTTATAGAATATTTTTTAAATTTGTAACAATTCGAATAGAAATTTATAGTCTATTCAATGTGTTTTATGTTAATGAAGTGGTGAGATCTGAAAATTTCACAAAAAACCTTTCACAGAGAAAAAAACTTTTTTCACCTCCATTCAATTCGATGAAAACTGACATAATAAATGATTGATCCTTTCATTCATATAGTCCTTTGAATAAATTTCAACACTGCGATAGAAAAAAAACTGTTTTAAATTTTAACTGATTAAAACAAAATTTGAATAAGAAATTGATTTATTGTACACACTGAACAATAGGAATATAGTGAAAAGCTACGAGCAATCAATCATCAACATTTTTCAGTGGGTCTGTCATTTTGAAATATACAATGCCTATCTAATGATGACATAAATTACATTTAGAGTAAGCACTTAGCTTATTCATCTTTCAACTGAAAGCATAAGAAGGGGTTGTTGTTATCCTCACTTGTTCTAAAGCTTGTGTTTATTCACTCCTAGTAATAGGAATATTATTGGTGTTGTAAGCCATGTTCTCTAGTGTGGGCTTATAGCCATATTCTTGTTAGTTCTCAACTAGTTATTTAGAAGGAATCCCGAATCAAGTGATAACCGGTTACTTCAAATAATCAGTAAAAATCTCTATGCATATTCACTAAACTCAAATCATCAAATACAAATACTACTGTCTCAGAGAACTTTAGGCAATAAACAAACACCAGAGAAAATACTTTGCCGGCAAACTTTAATAATTCGGATCCTTTCATGAATTTAGACATACAGTAAGAAGATGCTGTTTAATTGATATGTGGGAAGTACTGACGCAACACTGAAATCACAAACATATCAGTCATACATTCGGAGATGCTAAAGTTTCAAAAGTGTAACTGCTGATATAATTTGTTACTGATGTGAATAACATACACAATACAGACAATATCTAAGGGTCAGGTGAACACCTTGATATTATAATGAGCACTAAATTGTGCTTGAAGTATCACTAGTGAATAATGCTGTATCACTGCATGTTATATCAAATAAAAAATTATCCAACGATGGAATTATACTCTTACACCATCTCTGGCGTAGGCGTGACATCCGGCTATCAACCATGGGACGTGTGTACTGCTCAGCAGTTCGCTCCGTCCTTCTCTATGGCTCTGAAACATGGCCAATACGAGTTGAAGACATGAAAATGTTGACTGTTTTTGATCATAGATGTCTACGATCTCTTTCTCACGTTAGGTGGTATAATAAGGTAAGTAATGTTGACGTTAGGCGTAGAGTGTTGGGCAAGGAGGGAAAATCAATCGAAGGGGTTATAAAGTTACAAAGATTGAGATGGCTAGGTCACGTGCTGCGCATGCCTAACCATCACCTCCCCCCGACGGGCATTACTAGCTGATATAGGTGCAGGTTGGAAAAGAGTAAGTGGTGGCCAAACAAAACATGGCATCAATCCATGAAATCCCTGACAGTTAAACTGAGTCAGGTAGGGAGATGCAGACTTCCGGGTTGGGGCCCTCGGGACTCTAAGAATCAATGGCTGGAGACAATAGGTGACATGGCTCAAAATCGTTGTCAGTGGCGCAGATGTATTCAGTCTCTGTAATCTTTCATATTCCTTTCTACCATTACTCATTCTGTTTCACTCTTATACTTGTCAAAACTCTACTGATTCTCTTCACTCATTTTCTTGTCTACCTTTGTGTGCTATTTGGAACGTGGCAACTCGAACTGCTGCACTTCGGTGCCAAGTCCTATGTTGAATCCAGACAGACTCTAGTACACTGCCCAAATTCAATTCATATATATGCATAAGACTTATTTAAACTTTACAAACTTATTATCAGGTTCAAATGAACAGGTCAATTCATCATGGATCTAGGAAGAGGTTCATTTCGGGATCGATTTTACGATCTGCAAAGCAATTCATCATTTGTACTTTAACACAATTCCAGGTGGGGTTTCACCACAATTTCCTTTGAAGACCGAAACTATTCAGATAGCTGATATACGATCTACTTGACAGCATAAATGGCCATCAAGAAAGCAAGCATAGATGCACGACACTATATGATTACTGATTAACTGGTATGATTAGTTGGATATCAGTTTAGTCAACTAGCAGTGCTGGCCAGCTTGATCAAAGGGATGTATTTTGAATTCTGAACTTAGTTTTGTTGAAAGTTATTGAAGGTATATGCTAATCCAGCAATTCAGCTTTTTATTCTCATCTTTATGTTTGCACTGTAGAACTATTTCAAAATGAAATAGAAATGAAAGTGTTGTTCAGCGTGAAAAGTAACTTTTGAACATCTAAGATGCGCTTCATCTCTTCTTCTATCATGGCTTCAACAAAATCAAGTATATATTTCCCAAAAAAGTTTATATATGGGCTTAAAAGTTTTGTTTTCTAACTGATGTGGTTAAACACTTACTTCCAGGATCACTGACTTTGTTATTATTATCATCCTTTGGTATCTAAATTTTAACTCTTCAAACGAATAGTTGATTAATGTATTTTTCTAATTATCTAGGCAAAGAAAGATTTCGAAAAGTATTGAAAAACGTTTCGAGAGTCCTTCACCATAACTTTTTTCATAAAAATACAATAAAACAGAGAATACCTTGAATAATTTCCAAATCTGGGACAATATTTCTAATTCTGGTACGTTTTTATACACCTAAAGTAATACAGTAAATAGCATTATAATTCATTAAACCTAATAAACTTCATTATTATCTAGTCGATAGGAAATAGTAAATGTTTTTTCCTACATTCCCTTTATAATAATATTACCCAAAACTTTCCTTTTTGTTCCAGCCTATTCACATTCAAATCGGTGTACAATAACAATGGCTGATGGTATTTAGCATACCATTAGACTTATTTCAAAATACACATGACTATAAGTGAACTATATTTCGGACAGCATTATCTAAAATATATTTGAATAGTTTAAAAATAAGCATGAAACGATACCATCAGTCTGAATTAATTGTGCGTTTTAAGATGTAAAATTAGAGAATCTAGAGTTATGAACTATTCAGGTACTGAGTTTTATTCGGTGAATTAATATTAGAAGAATCGAAATAAAAATCTCCGTTGTCATAGCGTTCTATCCAAGTGTCTTCACACTACTGCTATGGCACCCTACCAGATTGACTTACCGACAAAGACGTCAGTTCCCTGCACTTCCACTGACTGTATAAGTTCACACCAGAAGTTGTGATTAGGACTGAACATGAGGTATTTCATACACTCAGTTATCTTGATTGGTTTGAACAGACCAGGTACTCATATTGTTACAGGATGAAGACAGCTCATTTTTTAATTCCATGACCTTTCTTCAGATGGTGACAGCACAAAAATGACATAATTTGTTATAAATTTAAGTGTATAACATGCATCAGAATTGTTTCAACTCAAACTCTACCTAACAATTATTAACCTACAATTGGAACAATAGTCATCAATACAGGTTAGACAATAGTTGAACAAGTTATGCATTATGCATTATTTTTTCATGGAAATTCCTATACGAAATGGTGGAAATGAAAATATACGTTGAGTGAGAGTATATTTCAAGTCAGATTATGCACCGACAACCATGAATCCACCAGACGTTCTTGATGAAGTCACGCGTGCTTTCTGCTTAAAAGTCTCGAACTAGGATGAAACAGGTGTCCATTAATCCCTTAATTTTAATGGCTCTCCATCTGATGGCAGTTTGTGATCTAAATTAAAGTCAGTCGAATTCGTGCAAACCAATACTTGCAAAGTAAAATTATGACGGTAACAAATAAATGAATAAATCAGTAGACTGGTAATAAATTCACTTGAGAGAGTGAAAACTAAAATTACGTAAAGGCTGTGACTCTACAAAAGAAGATCTAGTTATTAGGATAGCATGAGATTAATCGTACGGTTTTCCTGCATACAGAGGTTATTCTGAAATTGTTTGATAGAAATATCTTCTGCAAACCTAAGTAACAAATACTTTCTCAGCGTATATTAACTATTTTAAAGGCTTGACCGATTTTGACTGTATATCCCGTGTCAACCAAGTGGCAAGCTATTGCACTTTGGTACTTTTCGTAGGAAGACTGTTAGAGATATCCTCCAAAGATCTATCAAACAATGTCCTCTCAGTTATTTCTATGTACAACAAGTACATGTACACTAGTAAGTGTAATTGAATTAGACATGAAATTGACATTTAACTATTTTCAATTGAATTAATGGACATTTCAGTACAGATGTGTTTTTGGAGCTGAAAGATTTAACCACGAAGCTTTCACTGCACTTCAAGATGACACCTTCAGTACTTACTTTATTATGAAGTGAATTCCCCTTGAATGACATAACATTCGACATAACCCCACTCCCAGCACCACTGCGTCCGGGGTTCGATCTCCGGCCGACGCTCTCCTTTACCTCGCTAAGCCAGAAATAATGCTGGTAAAGAGGAAAGGTTGGGCATGAGGCCAGCAACCCCATCCTGTGAAAATAAACACTGCTACATAAACTTCCAGTCACTAGCTTGAGGCCCTATGCTCCACTATAAACGTGAAGGAAAAAATCATCAATCATCATCAAATCAAATGACATAACATTCATTCCTGATGGCCTTGACTATGACTGATTCCCTTCCAAGGTTTCTATGTCCATGTAATAATTTGTATCTGCATCGATCACTGTACTGATATTTTTGCCCTGCGACTTCTTTATTGGTTGGTAAATCGGATCTTTGTCAATATGTCTGTTGAGAGAAGGTTGTTCTGAGTACCAGGATTCTGGGAATTCTCTGACATATATACTGATTAAAAGTCTTATAACCTGTCACTCAGACTAGTATTAGTAGTTGTTTATATGATGGAATATATATCATGTCAAGGATAGGAAAACCTCCGAAGACAATTAGTCACAGACAAATTCATCAGGAATTCATTCATTCATGGAGAACTACAAAAAAACTCACTCCACATTAAAGTGAGCCCTGAAGATGATATTTATAAAGAAAGCCTCGTAATAAAACCACCCAGCTCAGAGAAAACAGCTGTATAAAAAATAACTGCAGTCTACAGAAATATGTTATCATGAAATAAAGAATGAAGTTCAAAATAGGACTGGTATGTCATATGCATGAGCTGCAGGGTTGAAATATGGAATCACGAATTCAGAACAAGAACATTTCGGGTGAGTACTTAATTTCCCTAGTTTCTCGCAAATATTCTACACTTATAAATCCATTAATATTAGGGTTCAATACTTAATAAAGGCGCATTAAGCTTAAATCTGTAAATGTATTTCGGTACAAATACTGTGACGTCAGAACACAGTGATATTTGCTAACAGAATTGTTTATTTGATGAAAAAATATATATATTGATGGTTAATTATATGAAAATCATATATAGTATATTCACTTCGCAGATTCGTAACCAGAATGTGAGTCCAGATATGCCAATCAAGTGATCATTGAGATTACTGAGTTAGGTAAGTTCAATCAATAGATTCCCATAAACACCTGAATACGACAAGAAGAATGCGTTTTCTGTAATCTGATGATAAATTCATAATAATAATAATAATAATAGCTTTATTCTGAACAACGTTTATATAATTTACAGAATTTTCAGCGGAGTTTATTACATGATATCTTCTCTTCATCCAGCATCTTCAAATAAAACATTAATTGAGAGCAGATCGTGTGATACAGTTCTATCTGACCTGAAGAGCAAACGAATCTGTTATGATATGAGAAACACATGACAGTTTGGTTACAGGATTTCATCATGAGCTGATATTGGTTAGAGAACCATTGGAAAACCTGAGAGTACTGGACAGCTGTTTCGTCCTTTTAAGCGCAGTATCGCTTGAAATTAAGTCACGCGTAGATAAAGGCTATCCCGGTTCAGAACAAACAAGAAGCCGGTCACTGTTTCTACGGTACTATTAATAAACAAATCAATAATTACATATGCAACAAACCTTAACGGTTTCAAGAGTACAAAGCACAACGCTTAACAGAAAGCAAGGTACCGCTATCAGAGCGGAATAACGTTAAAGCCAAAATTGCGAACTAGCCGGAATCAGACACAACCGTTCAGGTAAGCAGTCAGTAGAAGAATGAACCCAAGTAAGGCAGGGCATAGAACAGAGAGCGGTTAAGAGATAGACAGAACATAGGCTCAAAGATAGATAGAGAAGTCGTGACCAGTAGGGTGCAGCAGGTCGGGTGTGAGGACAAATACTCTCCGAAGACATTGGCTAGGGGTCGCGCTATGTCGTGAATTGGCAGAAGTTAGAATTCATGGGCCATCAGATTGGGTCCCAGTGGCTTAATGGCATACGAGCTTGCTAGCCTTGTAACCATTAGGTTCTGGGTTCGAATCCCAGTGGGTGCGTACTGCTGAAGAGTCCCAAACTAGGACGAAACAGCTGTTCAATACTCCCAAGTTTTCCAATGGTTCTCTAACTAATGTCAGCTCATGATGAAAATCCAGTAACAAAGATAGAATTTAATTGGCTACTTAACCAGGTAGGCTGATACAGATGAAGATCAATAAATAAGATAAACTCGACAGAGTAGTACAAAGTAAGACATGGGTCAGCAAAAATAACAGTTCACAAAATACTCTGATTGGGTCATGAGTTCAACGGTCTGACTAAACGGATCGACGTAAAACACACACACAGCTCATTAAACAAGGGGGGATAGACACGTTAGGCAGGGATAATTGGGTTGCAACAACGCTAGGCTGATCCGGGCAGGTTGACTTGATTCAAGGATAGGAATTGAATTGATCTTACAGTCCTAGTTTGGGACTCTTCATCAGTACTCACCCACCGGGGTTCGAGCCCGGTTTGAATGCCAATTACAAAAGTTTCAGGAGTACATTTTTTGAACCAAGGGCACCACTCAGGAACGGTCATCTCATGTATTGGGGTAAGCTGCCTCTGAGGATAAGACTTTTTCACATGTCTAGCAGAAACTTGTGAATAAGCAGGCTGCAAGTGTTTTAAATACTCGCCAGAGTAAACAATACTATTAGAAGCCATATTTAACTAGATTTAAACAAACTGAATCAGTGGAAAATATGTTCCCAATGAAGTCAAAATTCTCATATTTATTTAAATCTGTTTTAATATAAAAATGGTCACTATAAATTTACCCTTCTTCAGATAACTTGTTATTCATCTCTACACGAGATCACTAAATTACTCACAGTTACTAAGTATTTGTACTCCACTACTTCACGATTCAGTCAAACATTCTATCCATTTTCGTATTAGATGGTTGGAGGCAATCGGCAGGAAGCCTTAGACCTAGGCTTCATGCTAGTTAGCACTCATCAGCAAGGCGTATCTGCAACCTTGAAGGAACTCATGTCCCTTCTGAGATTCGAACCCGCGTCACCCAGTGCTACCAGCAGTCAGAGACGTTACCACTGAGCTATTCGGGCTCGCGACTGACCTCCTGTAGGACTGTAGTGGGTATTTTTATTGGACACTAGTAACTAGTGTGACGTGTCTACTCCAAGGTCCAAGGCTTCCTGCCGATTGCCTCCAACTATCTAATATCATCAAAACTCTTTGAATGTTTCTCATACACGTATTACAGTTACACAGTTAGTGAAACACCCTCGATATTTACACTACTTAGGTGAGGTTTTGTCACAAAATCTTTTCCATACTGGAAGACAGAGATAAAAGCAAAGACTTGCACAAATATAAATGAGTTTAAATTGTCTCATTTCGAAAAAGTAAATAAACAAATAAAAAATTATAGAATTTCACTATAATGAAGTGTGTACATGTTAGAGTAAGGAAAATATATAATCTGGAAATTGGATTATTTCAATCAAATAACATGGTAAAGAGAAAAATTCTCCTTAACTGGTTACATTCACTATTCAAAATCCTTTCCATCATATATGACTAATGCCAAGAAGAAATATGTGCAACCTACTTCTAATTTCATTGGTTATGTATTGCAACTATAAGTTCCACCACAACAATTCATTTGGCAATACACTCTGTCTAGCTGGTTGCTGAATATTTCACTCGATACAGAGACGACTCTATCTACTAAGTATCAAAACAACCGTTTGCGTTTACTGGTACTCCTTCTTAAACAAGTGAAATGATTAGATTGTCCACTTATTTTAGTTCATAATTCTCAAACTGTCTCATTCAGTTGAAATATTGTCCACCTTTTAATCACCTTATATCTGCATCCTCTTTACAAATGAAACATTTATTATCAAGTGTTGGTTTGCAGGGATTTGACTGGTAACCGGTTTGATCATGAGTTGACATCAGTTAGAGGACCACTGGAAAATCTGGGAGTACTGGACAGGACTCATCGGCGGTAAGGACCCCAGTGGGTGTGGTAGGGAGTGAGGACAAGTACTAGGCGATGACGTTGGCCTGCGGTTGCTCTATATATAGTGTGAATCGTAAGAAGTTGGAATTCACCGAGCACTGGATCGGGTCCCAGTGGCTGGATAGTCTACGAGGTCTCCTTGTAACCGGAAGGTCCTGCGTTCGAGCCCCAGTTGGTGCATACTACTGAAGAGTCCGAAACATTTATTAACAACCATACAATCATTAGCTATCATAGCGAATAGAAGTAAAAAAAATCAGTTCACACCATTTGTGAAAGCTGTAGAAATAAGGAAATAAAAAACAGGAATTCAGGGGATTGAAGATGTAGGCTGATTTGGCGCTAATAACTACATCTCTGTCAGTTAAATTATCATAAAAACTCATAGATTTATACTTTTTCAGTTAAATATTCTAAGCTATAAATATTGTGCTAGACTGAAAGTTTACTTTTTTTTCAATATTTTGAACCAAGTATGAATTCATCTCTCATGCTGATTTATAACAACTTTAGGTACACTAACTGTCTATCATCACGAAAAGATTCTGCAGGAAATCAATTTTATAATGGTATAAAATGATTATAAAAATTCCTAAAACACTTCACTCTCTCTTCTACTAAATTAATTATAATTATGCTTTAGCTAAAAGTATATATATATATATTTCATATATAGCTTACTATACTTTCATTTCACAACTTTTGCATGACTTAACTCAGCCTTATTTTTCCCTCTCAACTAGTCAGTAATATTACTAATTCTGATTTTTTTTACACATGATAAATCAATCTCACATTAAGACTGAGCCTAACTTCATTCATGATAGATCACAAGGTTATTTATTTTCAAACTACAATTAGGCATAATAAAGAAAGTGCTTAGAACTGTTATTGATGTTTTACCCAAAAGTTTTTTTATTGAAGGTAACAGAAATCGGAGAATTATCAATATACTTTTGAAAAAGAAATGTAAAGCTTCTTATCATAGTAAACAGTTTTCTGGATATTACAGCAAATATTATTCTACCAGTTGACATTGTCACTTACAGATATCATCTGTTAATATAGATGATATACAATGTGCTTTTAACTGTTATATGTCATGTTTGAAGTAACTGTTTTTCGAGAAGTCAGCTATTTAGTGGTACAACAGAACAGTAGTAATCAAACTCGTGATTAGCGTCAACTGAAGATGAAAAGGTGTGCTGTTGTGGAAGTCTATTTGTTCACTATCAGATAATAAAGTTGCTACCCCACTAACAAAATGACGCCTGTCAATCACAGATGCATTTACATGAATTGGTATAACGAATTAACATATTGAAATTTATCAACGAAGTATTTAACGATATCACTAAGAGCTTCTTTGGGAAATACATTAAACAGTGGATGCGTAAAGCTAAATAATCTTTCGATATTTCAATCATTTTAAGTTTGAATTTTATTACTGTAAAGTAAAGGCGCTGTAACGCCTTATAAAGATGAACTAAAGTAGAATCGAAGCATTTTATTGGAGACACTAATGTGTACAAGGGGAAGTCAAAATATCTAGATGATATGAATCAGTTTTCTTTGTCTTTGACCCAAAAGTTAAAATAATTTGATGTATTACTTGAAGAAATGGACCACAACTATAAACAGCTCTAAATTTATGGAATGGTGAAGGTCTATCCGCATGAAGAGAACTTTGAAGTGAGAAACAATTAATATTACTAATACTATTTTTAACGCTCCTAGTGGAAAATAACACCTCAGAAGTACATCCCCACTACACTCCCTTTCCTGCCATCTCTGTCAAATGGCTTCACAAATAATCACAAGCTTTCATTTCCACCTCATCTGATCTTTTCCGTGTAACCCTAGGAGTGATGCTCAACTCATCGCTTCCCATTTGGATTCCCCTCGACAACCTGACGTGTGATAACACTTAACGATCTTCTCATGTCCGATGCATCTCAATTTCCTTCTGCATATTTGTCGAGCAATAGGTTATTGCTTGGTTCTCTGAACTGCCAGAGTTCCTTGTTGCCCACCCTTTTCAGTTGGCCATTCGACCTTCATTATCGAGCCTGAGAAGGCAGTTGTCTTGAAACCCACTAGACTATTGAAAGTGCTTCTTGTAACTTGCCAAGTCTGTGAACCAAGTGGGAGCACTAAGGTTACATTAGTGTCAAAATGAGACAAGCAAGATGTATTTCTTACAGGTTTAGTGAATATGAAAGAAAGGTGGATGAGTTATATCAAATAATTTTATATATTTCAAAACACTATATATATCACTTTCGCCTCTAAACATAAAAAGCACGTTATTAAAGAAGTAAAGAGAGCAGACTGATGAGTAACTTCAATGGATCCGTTAAATCATCTTCTATATGATAAAATGTGGGTACTTAATCTTTATATTAGGTTTCAGTGTCTATACATTTGAATTTGATGCAGTTATGAGGTCTGAAAAACTGTTAAGTAGAATATTTTGATTTATATAAGTGACAGGAGAGCTTACCACTAATATTCAACCTTTTATTTATTGCAGGAGTTTGTGCAGTTTACCACAATTAACCACCTTCACACACAGAGTTTCTTATATTTCAAAATGTAATCAACAGTATGTCTACACGTTCCAATTTTATGTGCACTTATGAGTCCAGTTACTTTGGTGGAGAAATCTTTATGGAGCAAAGCATAAGATATGTATTGTTGAGTGTTTACCTTCATGAATAACAAAAGGTAGTTATTTAACTTAGTACAGCCATAATGTCACATGTGGTCAATAACGGTAATGCAGCAAACGGACACAATAATTTCAGAAACATTCACTGAACCTAGTCTAAACACCTCAGTGGGATTCAAATTCATCTTCAATACCTAGTCACTGGGTTTAAAAACAATGCGTCTCTCACACATAATTTTTGATAAAATGATGTTTCTGTAGCTAAGTCTGCATGAGCGAATTAACGAAATGTATTTCATGAACGAATGAATCTTATCAAATTTTTCATACTGCCTTTACTGTTGCCATTTATACGGAAATTTTGTAATGTTCTAACTTGTTTGTACTTCATTAAAGATATGGTTCTAGTGAGAAGTCGTGACCAGTAGGATGCAGCAAGTCGGGTGTGAGGACAAATACTCGCCGAAGACATTGGCTATCGGTCGCTCTATATTGTTAATCGGCAGAAGTTAGAATTCAAGGGACATTGGATTGGGTCCCAGTGGCTAAATGGTCTACGAGCTCGTTGGCCCTGTAACCATTAGGTTCTGGGTTCGAAGCCCTGTGATGAGCGCGTACTGTTAAAGAGTCACAAACTAGGATGAAACAGCCATCCAGTACTCCCTACAGGTTTTCCAATGGTTCTATAAGCAATGTCAGCTCATGATGAAATCCTGTAACCAATCCATGAAATCCCTACAAACCAATACTTGGAAAACGCAAGACAATATATTACTATTTATTATTATTATTCCCTTGGGTTCCGGGTGGAACAGAGGGCTTCAGAAGCACATCTCCATTTCACACCATTCTAGGCGATTCTCCTCAGTTGGCTCCACGACTGCCCGTAGTCTTTTATTTCCACCTGACACAACCTCTTCAGTATCAACCTCGGATGCCCACCTCGTCGTTTTCCACTTAAGGGCCTGAAGCGAGATGTCACATGGTGGTCTCCTGAGTATGCGTCCAATCGACTTCCATTTTCTTCGGCATATTTGTTGAGCAACAGATTCCTGAATGCTTCGTTCCCAAATTTTCTTGTTGCTAATTCTTTATCACATAGATAATTAGTTCGCTAGTTTTCTAGTTGGTCCAAAGCCCAGGAAAAGCGGGAAGGCTGGGCGTAGTGCTAGCATCCCTACCCCGGAAAATCAATTCAAGGTAAGACAATACAGAAGTTAACAATTTTGGCAAATTAAAATAATTGTGGAGAAATTAAAGTGGATTATAATCTGGCGAAGAGATATAAATAGAACTGTAAAGTTCTGTACAATACAATTACTCAAAAATTAGGGAGTTCGATAACTCAATAATAACGATTTAACAGTAAAGAAAATTTTCTTTTCGATAAACGATTTTCAAAAAGTTATACAAGCGTACTTAATTATATTCAACGGAAAATTCACGAAACTAATTTAATACTGAGAAAGTTTCTTGTGGTGACTGGAATAATCGAGAAAGGAATGAGTAGATGGAAGTTAACAAACGGAAGATGGCATTACATAAATGTAAAATACTGCAATGGAGTGGAACTACGACAAAGTGTTTCATTAAGTCTGTATGACAAATGCAAAGTTGTTAATAGTGATAAAGATGACAGTAAAATAGTGCTTATAACTGAAATAATAAAATAAACCTCAAACAAAATTATGGCAGGGATGCTTCCTCGGTCGTTGTAAGGCGGATGGTAGTGTACGTGTATATCGCTTTTAGACACACAAGTCTGCTTCAAGGTCTCAAAATGTCAGTGAATCGACTGTGAATCTGATGTTGTGATGACATCTAAATCCGTGAGAAACCTTTTCATCAGTTCTACGGAAGCATGAAACATGCATCAATAACTGCTCAAGTTTGTGCTAGACTTCCATTTAAATTTGAGTTGTATCATCTAGTAAAGAATTTTGCGAGGCATCCAACGAAATCACACGGTGTACTTCTTGGGATAGTTCTATTTAATTACTTGATTTGATTTTCATTTTATCATCACAGTTGTAAGCTACAGACAAATAATAATTATAAAGATTCTCGTTATTGTCGGAATGCTGTCCAACTTCGTTGTTATAAACAACTACGTTCAGATTATTACTAACCTTCAGAACGATAGAATGCTGTTCATTAAAAAGACAATTGCAGCGAAGAAAATTTTCTTTTCGACGAAGTCATCATCTAGGCTGTACATTCATGTATTTATATCAAATGGATGGGAAAGTTCCAGAATAATTTCCGGTTAAGGGTCAAATTAATAAAAAATTACAATTAGGAATTAGAATGCCATAATAAACAGGCGGGGAGGCGGATAAAACTCAAACAAAGTAGCATAATAACTAAGAAGATTGACATTATGCAATTGGGGGTTAGAAATGTAGAAATAACAAAATATACAGGATGTTTGGATAAAAAACTAATATGATGAATAATTGTTTATGTAATCAGGGATTAAATATGTAGAAATAGTAAAATGACAAAATAAACAGGAAGAGTGGGTATGAAAATATGGTAGTGTAAACAGGGATTAAGAAAACTTAAAATGACATGAATAAACAGGAAGTTTAGATAAGAAAGGTGATGAGATTGTCATTACTAAAAAATTTTACCTGTTTATGATGGCCATGGTAGGGAGAGGGGTTGGACGTATTTCTTTTGGATACAAAGGGTGGGTTTGAGCTTTTGGATAGCTAGCGCCTCAGCTATGCCCAGATGTCTTGATTTGACTCCCTTTGATAGGTTTGATTGAATTTTGTATATTACTTTGAAGGACTTTTCGAAAGGCGCTGAATGTCCTGAGTTGACCAGATGTTCTGTCACTGAACTGTATACACGTTTTCGGTCTCCTTTTACTAGCCAGGCTGGGTAGTGTTCGCGAGCGCGTTTTCCAAGTCGGTGCATGGTGCGGCCGATGTACTCAGCTCCACAAGAGCAAGTAAACTGGTATATGCACGTTGAGGTGGCCCAATGCGACGGCTTGTCTTTCACGTTCTGGCTGAACAGTTTCTTGCAAGAAAACGTCAGTCGTAGGCTCGCGGCGAAGTATGTTTTCCTTAGAGATTTGCAGAGGCGTTTGCGAAGGATTTCTGCTTCAATATCACCTTTGAATTCTAGATTAAGCAGAAGTGTTTTCTTTGGAACGGATTGGACTTGTTCTGAAGTCCTCTTAGATTTGAGATTTTTGTCTATGAACCTGGGCGGGAAACCGTTTTCCATCAGGGTTTTTCGGAGATTACGCAGTTCTTCTTCAATCACTTCCTCGCTGCATATCTTCCGAATCCTCAAGGAAAGGGCGTATATCAGGTTCCTCTTTCTGTTTAGGGGCACGAAGCTTTGAAAGTTGATGAATTGTCCATTCCAAGTTAGCTTTTTGTATATGGCTTTCTAATTCCTAATTGTAATTTTTTATTAATTTGACCCTTAACCGGAAATTATTCTGGAACTTTCCCATCCATTTGATATAAATGCATGAATGTACAGCCTAGATGATGACTTCGTCGAAAAGAAAATTTTCTTCGCTGCAATTGTCTTTTTAATAACTCCTATGACCCAATGTGTATGTTCATTAAAACCTAAAAACTGTTTTATTGGAACATTTTGAAGTTTTGATAATGAATCCTGTGTTTTACTCTTAATAAACTATTCGAATTCTTTGAATGATATTTCATCTACGCTTAAATCGAAGTTGCAATTTCCGAATTAATTTTCAATTTACACGTTTGAAGGTGAGATTTCCTCACAGTTTCCTTCGGAAACCAAAATTATTCCGATCACAATATGTGGTCTGCGTGATACCAAACATCATATTCAAATAACCAAGGATAAATGCAAAAAAACTATATGCTACTCATTGATTGAAACGAGTAACTGGATACCAGTCATATCAGCTAGCAGTACTTGCTAGGCAGATCGAAGGGATTTCGCTCGTTCAAAGCTGAGCTCATCAGTGGCATACCAAGCAGTTAGCCAGAAATCAAATGGTTTGAGGTGATTCGGCTCTCTAAGCTGAGTCGAACTGGATGCAAAACAGATAACCTCGGCGCAAAAGAATGAAATGGCCATCCGGCGTTTAAACCACTTCGATCTGGCTAGTAATTACTACTGGTTGATGTGAATGGTGTACAACTAAACATCTCAACCAACCAGTAATATGTAGATTCATGCATTCGACTTCACTTAGTATACTTTTCTCTGAAGTTGTACTTAACGCTACAGGATCACAATATCCTGTTGAACAACTTATAAATTATAGTATTCATTATTTTCACCCCTATTATGCCTTAAAATTCAGAATTCTTACTGACCAATATTACCACATGATTGGTATAATTTTGACGCTAATATATGCATATATACATATATAGTACATTGCCACTAATGAGGAAGAAAAGAAAAATCAATATTTTTCACTGTAACGTCTTTTTATCACTCAGCAGGGGTGATTTTAGTTCACTAACAGCCACATTATAGCATAAGTAAGACAATTCCTCTACTAAAACAACAGAACTGCTGTGATTATTACTGTACTGTACTACTGAATGAACATAACCACCAGTGAAGTTGACCAGTGACTTAGTCAACAACAAGCTGATATTTTCATATTGTGATGGCAGCATAAAAAACAAATATCACATGTACTAAATGGAGTGTTTGTTTTTGACATAAATTTAAACGAGACAGATGACTTAGTAAATGACGTTAACCAAAAGGACACTGATAGATGATGACTAATAGTAGAATCCAGGATGTGCATTTCGCCGAATAAAGCAGACGTCAGCCAGATGAACCTGCAATCTCCATTAAATTTCGGTGATCTCACTAAGAATCAAGCCTGGTACCTTTTAAACGCTAAGGCATTGTCCATCAGACCACTTGAACCTCGAGAGGCTGTAGGCGAGAAAGGGTAACGAGTCTCAAAGGGGACGAAATACGCATCCTTTATTCCACTCACCTTTACTCACCCTCCATCAGCCTGTTTCATTTTAATCCTTAGACATTGTTGAAGAGTCTAATGCCAAGAGCTAACATGTCAACACAGGATGAACATTTCGGTCTAATCAGTCAACGAAAGAATCAAAATTGTCTTTAAAAATTAAGAAAAGTAGGAATGTTTGGAAATAACGAACAGAAAAAAATTCTTCTTAATGAGTTGTTCAACACGCAACTGGTTGGTCATATACTTCTGGTTTATAGTTCTTTGTTTAAGTAAGCCAATGGCAATATACTTTCTGTGGTATTATTTGCAATGAAGAACAAAGTAAGAATTACATTTTATTAATGCAATACTTTTGCGTGAATGAAACCACTTCATTCAGTGAAATAAACTTGCAAATATGAGTTTTTTGATATTCAGCAGGATTCATTGATGGTGGTATTACTTTAATGTTGCAGTTTACTTTTTTAAGTGAAAAAAAACAATTCCAACAGTTGGTGTGATCACGAACAGTAATTTTGCTCAAAATATTAACAAATTGAAAAACTTATCATTGTCTTTAAACTAGTGAAATATAATTATAATCTTCAAATGTTAGTTTATAAGGATTTGACTTGTTCCAATTTTGATCATGGATTGATATCAGTTAGAGAACCATTGACAATCAGAAAATAATAATGGACAGCTGCTTCGTCCCAGTTTGACACTCATCAACAGGATGTAACAACCCAAGTTCAAACTCAAAAACTCCCGATTACAGGGAAAGATCGTAAACCATTCAGCCATTAGGACTTGATTCGAAGATCCATGATGATGAGTCCCAAATTGGGACGACACAACTGTCCAGTAATCCCTGGCTTTCAACGGTTCTCTAAATGATGTCAATCTGTGGTTACAACTGAAATAATTATGATTAATTTCATCTACTTCACAATGCACATACGGTTCACTGAAATTAATTATACTGATGGTCTTCTTATAATAAGACTGGCCAACAAACTCACATACTTGTATCAGGCTGGAACTCGATTCATGAACCGTTGAATCTTTAATATAAGAATAATTTCAGTTTGTCTTGTTTAAATGGAAATTAGGCGTTTTCACATGACAATCAAGGTATTTCAGAGTATTTTAGACTAAATTCTCTAATTAGAATTTAATTGGTGGATGGTGACTAGCAGTGGAATCCAGGATACGCATTTCGTCCTCTTGTGCAACGGGTCATATCAATTATTTATTTGAATTTTAGACCGAGCACTTCGGTCCAATCAGTCGACGGGAAAATCTAAAATTCAATTAAATTAATATGACCCGTTGCACAAGAGGTGGCTCTCGTAGCCCAAGTGGTCTAGTGGATAGCGCTTTGGCGTTTGAAACTATGGGCACTGGGTTCGAGCCTTGGTGGGAACATCATCACTCACTGGGGAATGCAGATACATCCAGATGACGAGTCCCAAACAGGACGAAATGTGCATCATCGATTCCACTGCTAGTCACCATCCACCAGTTAAATTCTAATAACATGCTCAGACATCGTCGAAGCATCTGCACAAGAAGCCGACATGTCAACCTGAGACCGAGAACTTCGGTCCAATCAGTCGACGGGAAAATCTAAAATTCAAATAAATAAATTCTCTAATTACTAGTTTATTTACTGTTCACAAACTTATTATTGTCACTAATAACATGATAAACTGTCATAAGTTATTTAATTCAATTTTAGATTTTCCCATCGATTGACTGAAATGCGCATTCTGGATTCCACTGCTAGTCACTATCCACCAATTAACTTGTAATAAGTTATATCAAAAATTCTGTAAATGGAATGAGTTTAAAGTTGAAAAAGCATTAGTACTGCATACTACTTGTACAGTAAATTGTCTTAAATATACAATTGCTGAAAAACACAACAAGCTTGGTACTTGAATTAACTTGCTTACAGATTAGTAGTATTCATTTAAAAGGCATCAATAAACTACGGAATTGTAGTAACCTAATAAATCAATCATAATTAATAGAACGAAAACTAATTTTGAAACTTTAATTTTGCATAATGTGCTACAAAATGAGTGTAACTGACATTAATGTAAATTTATTTATTTTTCTACCTCTACTTTGTGTAATTATCAATAATTTTTTTAAATAAACATTTGATGAAAGTGAATTTTTAAAAACCTGTAAGAAAAAACAAGATTTGTTGTTTCACTAATTTAATTTGTTTTAGTTTATTCGATTAATTAAATGCGCCAAATTAAATTGCATCCGTGCAGAGATTTTCTTTCACTTCCACTCATCGTTTACACGACACTTGTGCACACTAATCTGTCGATGAAAACTATTTCGTAGAGTCTAATTCGTTATTTCGCCTGTTTAGTTTTCTTGTATTAGTTTATGGTGACTTTGAGTCTGAGATTGGAAGGTTTCGTGAAACATGCGTGAGCCAGATCAAACATAACCGAGAATGAAATTCACAGAATAGTTTACTATGGTAGCCCAGATATTGTTTTGAATCAAATTACAAGTTAGCATCTGTTAGACATCACCATGGGAAATTTACAGTCTGTCAACCGATGACACTTCATACTTACTGACAATAAAAAACAAATCAATAATAGAAACATAACAAATACAATAATTTGTACATTCATTCTCTTTCCGGTTGCGTGAAGTAGAGAAAATTCTTTCTGGATCAAATACTTCACTATGGCATAGTTTGGCAATAAAGGTGGTAATTCTTTCTTCCTATGTAGGTTAAACTTGAAAAAGAAGAGTTTCGTAACTAGGAAAAACTTCACTCTTCAAGAGTTAATTTGTAGAGATTTAATCTGTTTCATGTTTGATCACAGATTGATGTCAGTTAGAGGACCATTGAAGACCATGGAGTACTGAAGAGTTATTTCGTCACTCTAGTTTTGGACTCACCGGCAGTAGGCACCCAACAAGGTCCGAACCCAGGGCACTCCAGTTACAAGACAAGCTCACGAACCATTTGGTCACACTGGGACCCGACTCAATGGATCATGAACTCTAACTTATATCGATTTGTGATTTTATTGCGACCATCAGCGAGGATTTGTGCTCACTACCAACCTGATGGACTTAACTGATCACGATTTATCACTAAAACTCGAGGCAACTTCGTGTTGTAGTCAGTCACTAGAGAGCATCAGATTAATTTTCAAGAGTTGGTTTGTGGGGATTTGATGGCTTGGCTAAATCAATCTGTTTTCAAAGTTTGACATTTATGAATAGGACAAGGAAACTTGTACATTGTCTTCCTCTCCGTGAATCAGAGAGGTATCCGTTGAAGACATTTAAAAGATAAAAATTCTCGAATGTAACTGATATCAATTTATAGTTTTACAATGGAAGAGGAATCCTATAGAAACTGTTCATTCTACAGTGACAGACTTACCAATTGGTGGACCTTATATTCTAAGTGACTTTCCGACCAATTCGGGCATGAGACTTATGTGTTCACGAATGCAAATTTACTGAAATACTTGTAGAAAACATAAAAGTTCTGTGTGAAACTGCCTTGTTGCCTCATTACAAACAGCTAAGTTTAACTCTTCACATTATATTCACATTGGTATGAAGCTTATCATTAAAACAGAAACAACTCCCCTATGTACTTGATGACTTTTATTTTATTAACAGTAGAGGTCGATATGTCCATCAACTTTATAATTAACAGAGGAAGTGCATTCCCATTCTCTGAATTGAGTACTTATCAATCTCACCTACGACAAGAATAATACTCCCTATGATAAAAATTGTTTCAAAGCATCAGTTTATTCCAAGATTTATCCAGTTTGTTTCTATAATAACATTCTGAAAGTCTATTTCACAGAACTCATCCAGAATTAACATAAGGAATCACTTTGAATTACCGATGTTAGACGGTTGGAGGCAATAGGAGAGAAGCCAAGACTGATCTGGGTTTCTTGCTAGTTGGCACTCACCAGTAAGCAAGGCGTATCTGCAACCTTGAAGGAATTCATGTCCCTACTGAGATTCGGACCTGCGTCACCCAGTGCTGCAATGACTTCACCTGCCGACTACCTACAACCATCTAACATCAACAATTCAAAGTGCACCGTGATGGCAAGCTACCTAGAATGGTGGTCACATTGCAAACCTGACTGACAGAATTCAGCCTGCACCGAAGAAAGGACTAGACATATCACACCAGTTACTAGTGTCCAATGATAGGGTATCACGCCAATTTGTTTTATGCTTCTCTTTAATAGACATTAATATCACTAAATAAGTTTAAAGACTTTTCACGTTTGACCTAGATACGATCGAAAAGGAATAATTTTCAGACTGAATGTAACATTTCCTTTATACAATATCTTTCTAGTGAATCACTTGAAAGGCTGACAATGTTTATACCTATGAATTGTAAAAGCCAATACGCTGTGCCACAAAAAGCATCACTAAATCAATCCGTTTTATGTGGTACAAGATATTCCTTATCTCAGTATAACTACTTCTGATAATGAAAGAAATAAATTTAAAAAATAATATGGAATTGTTGTAGTTCCTCAGTCTCAAAAGTTTATATCATTGCAGAAAATCGCTTCTCATAAAGTAAACAAACATGTCTTTCTATAACCTGAATGGTTCAGTTTTGAAGCTTGCATTTCCTTACTAGACAATATCTCCAGCGCATACTTCAATTTGAAGGAAGCTTTTAAATATCTCCGGGAGTTTATTATTCATCTCCCCTGGTAGCCTTGAACGTGATTAGTTGTTTTTGTGTGTTTTCTCACCTTTTAGTCCACTTGTATTGGTATTGATTGTTTCCTTGACGTAAGTCTGTGTGACTTCCTTCTTATGGATTGGTAAATCTTGTGTATGTCAATCTGTATACTGATTGTTAAATCACTTCAATATCAGGCTTTGAGAAATTCTCTGGCGTTTTCGGTGTTTCCCCCGCCTAGGATTTGAACATTATCCCAGTCGAACTGGTGTGTCCACTGAACCATCCAGCTCAGCGAACACAACTACACCAAAGTCATCCACCTAAGCCACAAATGTTCTCCACTGTATACAAACATGTACATCAGGTGCACCATCATGTCATTTTGATGACAACTAACCTATTCTCAATACTGGTATTGTCTTCAACATGAAAAAACGGATAAAATACTTCTTGTATATTGCCGTCAATATTATTTGTCATAAGAAAATGGCATTTATCAAATTTTCTACACTATATTCCTTTCATGATAGCAATTTTTATCCAATTATTGGCTTTTTTCAACTTCTTCAAGTACACTTATTATGGCGTCCTTCAAATCCTGTAAAACGATCAAGGGATATAATCTTCATAGTTTATCAGTGATCATTTCGTTTTCCATAGAACTGTTTATGAAATACATTATACCTTTGGAATATTTTTCGACCATATTTCATTTTTTTTTGGTTGGTCCGCTTGAAGCTTTAACTATTTTGACAGATAATATAAACACATAAATTCTGTTCTGAATTCGTCTATAACTTCATACAGTCTCAAAATAATTTGATTTGTATGACAAGTAATTTTTGTGTAAATACGGTTTGTGTGTAAACAGGGTAATGCACATCATTATTGGCGAAATCTAGTGTAGTGTAGTTCTGGTAATAATATACAATATACATATATATTGGCAGTAGACATACACACTGAAATTGTGTGTTTAGATTAGACTGTTTTTATTTAAATGAGGCGATAAAATTTCCAATCAAAGATTTAGTGGAGCATTGCAAAAAGCGAAATTACAAGGTAAACGATACCTAACAATGAAACACAAAAACAGATATGGAGAAATGAATATCTTACAAGTCTCAGGTGATTCATATATTACACAGTGATGCAGTGTTAACAACTGGATGACGTTTTGAGCACAATTTATTGCTCAGAATCATATCAATTTAGTCACACAGCTTCACAATTTGTCTCTCTTTCTTTCTCTCCATCTTCACCTCGTTTGTTGCCACTTTCAATATCTCCGGTATAGGCGTTGCGTCATTCCGATTGCACATGTGCGGTGTTGAATTGATAAACAAAGCTTCAGTCATTGACCTCTGTCTCACTACACCTAACTACATTACTTTTTGATTACATGTAGGTGAATGCAATGTAATGGCTGAGCATCTCTGTGGGGTATATAAAATAAGCAAATATCATATGGAATCACATTTTATCACAGTATCCAGTGTCGTCTAATTATTTGTTACGTAACCAACACGAACACTTGCCTATTCCTTAATTTTCAAGTATTGCTTTTGTAGGGATTGTGTTTGATTGCATAGAGGATTTCATCATGAGCTGACATCAGTTAGAGAACCACTGGAAAACCACAGAGTACTGGACAGCTGTCCCGTCCCAATTTTGAACTCTTCATCAGTACGCACTCACCACATGAGGTTCGAAACCAGGACCTTCTCGTTATGAGGCGAGCTCGTAGACCATTAAGCCACTGGGACTTAATCCAATGGCCCATGAATTCTAACTTCTGCAAATTTATGACATAACGCGACCATTTCGCAATGTCTTCTTCGATGAGTTACTGCCTCATCTTCAACCTGTTGTACCCTATTCCTTAATAACTCATCATTTTTTCCAAAATTATGCATTATGCGATCCATCTGTTGTAACCATTCCTACCGTTTAAGTGTGTGTATCAATTTTCTTTATTCACTGTCACCCCCATTACATGCTGATATTGACTAATAATAGTGAACAAACATATCACCAATTGATTGGTAAAATGTTGTATATATATATATATATATATATATATATATATGCGAAAGTAGTGTCAGAGATGAGGATCTAATTGAAAAGTAAAGATTTCTTCTCTCACCCCTTTTGTTTTATAATATTATAACACTGAAATCACATTGTCACATGATTAACTCAACTCAGTTGGCCAAAATAGGAATCATGAAATAGAGTGAGCAACGATAATCATCTGAAATAACTATCAACGAAGATTGAGTCCAATTAATTGAAAGTTTAGTAATCTTCTCGAAAAAATTAATTTATAAGAAGCGGAAATGTCACCAAAATCAAGAGAATAAAAGGAAATTAACAGAATGAATATTCCTTTTAGGTACCTAATGTTCTGTTTCCTGACAGGAGAGTTTAAATGCGAAGCCTCTTTGTTTTTCAAAACCAAATATTCAGAGATAACGTCATTCTAAAGGGATCTCTGCATCAATGAAATAACTGCCTTTGCTGGTCACCTTGACTGAGACTTGTCTTAGCGATCTCCAGTAAAATATTCCGCCTGACATTTTACATTAAGGGTATACTCAACCCCTCCTCTTACAGTTCATAAACTCTTGCATCCTACCTATTCTTCTTTATTGTTCACCCTTATTCTTTCCTGGTTTGCTTAAAAAGGACTATGTCACAATTCGTAGAATGCTGAAGACGGTCAGTAGGATGAGTGGTGTCCCAGTGGACCACATAGTTAACGTCGTTGTCGATAAATTTGCTAAAGGGATTTTGTCTGACTTGGAGCATCCACTTTACCCTCAGCTTTCACCTTGCATCTCCTCAGGTAGAACAAGAAGTAACTTCAGAAAACTGTATGCTCGCACGTCTAAGTATAAAAATTCTATGATACCATACTTGGCACGTATTTTATGTGATGAAAATAATGTCAGGCAAGAATTAACTAACCTTTTTTCATCTAGTAAATAAACAATTTCCTCCATCCATCCTTATATACCTTCAAGTTTTACTTTTATTATTTCTATTATATTTATGGTCCTGTTGCTTCTTTGTTTTACTTTCATAATTGCAAACACCAACTTATCTCTATGACTGCTGTAATCTTTGTTTTTTCCCTCACCATATCATGTAAAGAGAACATTATATTCAATATTTTTAAACATGCTGGGATTTCTATACCACATCGACAATACTGTGTGAAACAAGCCCACGGCAATTTTCACTTGTATTACTATTATTACCTTAGCTGTTATCATTATTATTATTTCCATTTTATATGCTGCATGTTTTTGCTTAAATGTGGAAAATTTTCTGTGTGATTATTTTATTTTTAATTTGAGGAAATTAGATGCAACATTGTGATTAATGCTGAAAATTCCATTCTGTATCACAAGAACTGTTTTTGGAATAAAGTGAATCATTATTATTATTTTCGATCGGTTCTCCAGCTGATGTCAGATCGTGATCACTCCTGTAGCCAATCAAATTCCTGCAAACCAACAATTGATAATTAATCTGATACTCACCAGTGACTGACTCTGTGCAAAAAGGTACCTGGAGTTTTAGTGAGAAGTCGAAATTGGCGGAACAAGAAGACAATTACTCGCCTGTGATATTGGCTTGTAGCTGGGCTAAGTATATCACGAATTGTCAGTTGTTGAAATTCATGAACAATTGGGTCGGATCACAGAGGCTGGATGGTTTGAGAGCTCGCTTTGTAACCGGAAGGTCCTAGATTCGGGTCCCAGTGGCTGCGTACTGCCGATGAGTTCCGAACTAGAAGGGAAAAGTTGTCCAGTACTCCCTGGTTTTCAATGGTTCCTTAACTGATGTTAGCTTGTGATCAATCCTGAGTCTGTTTGCCTTCTGACGCTTTCTTATACTTATGTTCCCCTTCGCTGGCATTTACCTTCTCGTTGACCTGGTGTTTGACGTTTATGTCATCAATCTTTATTAGCTCATAAATTTTATTTTTATCCACGTCTGTTAAGCGCAAACTGATCCGAGAACCAGGCTTCTAGAAGTTCGCTCACAAATTTTGTATTTCTTTGTCGCTCGAAACTTGTAGATTTTTTCACTGGACTTGATGTACATACTTTTCTGGATATATGAATACAATATAATATATGTTGTGGCAGTTTACTTTCTTAGATGTAAAGACGAAGAGAATGTCCACTTTGGCCAATACAGTGTTTTGTACAATTACTTTTATCTATTTTATAGACTGTTTATGTCATTAGTCTGAAACAAAGCAACATATCTATCGTGATATCACTACAAAATGGCTTTTAGTTCTCATGTGGTGAGATATTTAGACTTGAGCTTATTATTTAACCAATATTCTCGGTTATAATTATCAAACAATTAAAAATACTCATTGATATTGTGACCACTTTGCTCTCACTGTCCAGTTTCTGTTATTAATGATAATTGTCAAGTTTTGCTAAATATTTTTTATTTCAGAATATGTATATCTGATTAGAGATGAACACTTGTTGTTAGTTTGCTGATAGTAGATCTTCTAGTCGAGTACTATCCATCATCTTTAGTGAAACTTTCCAGCAGGTATGCTGGAACTAACGATCAGTACACAGTTGAAATATTTACCATTTGATGGCCTTTATCCACTCAATAGTAAATCTGTTGAGCATATCACTCCATAATAAGCTAATTCTCTTGGAAAATATAGCATAGTTCACTTTGTTAAAATCATATTTACCTTAATGACAATCAAATGAACAAGGATAAGTTATTTGTTTACTGTTGACTTTTATGATGCATAACGTTAGAATTCACTAGCTGATAACGATAGGTACCAGTATTTCTAAACCCTATAACATCAAAATCTGATTTAATTGAATTTTAGATTTTCCCGTCGATTGATTGGACCGAAGTGCTCGGTCTCAGGTTGACATGTCGGCTTCCTGTGCAGATGCTTCGACGATGTCTGGGCATTTAATTATTATTCAATTGGAAAATCTAAAATTCAATCAGATTAATATGAGCCGTTGCACAAGAGGTGGCTCTCGTGGCCCAAGTGGTCTAGTGGATAACGCTTTGGCGTTTGAAACTATGGGCACTGGGTTCGAGCCTCGGTGGGAACATCATCACTCACTGGGAAATGCAGGTACATCCAGTGACGAGTCCCAAATAGGACGAAATGCGCATCCTGGATTCCACTGCTAGTCACCATCCACCAATTAAATATCAAAATCTGTTTGTTTTTCTTTATTTACGACTTATCGTGTAAATATATGTGCAAATATAAACATATAACTAAGAAGAGACTAATTTTATAACTGTAACCACGTGAATGACTCCATTTTCCTCTTCTTCTTTTAAATAAATTATTACTGTGGACAAAATAAGTTAACAGTGTCATTATTAATTTTATTTATTCAACCTTTAGGAAAACAATTAAACTTAAAAATAATGGAGATTTATTTCAGATCAGTTGGATGATATATTGGTGTAGTTGTGCTTTTTCTGAGTTAGAAGATTTAATTGTGAAACTATGACTGTCCTTCTAAACAATATCTCCAAGGCTGAATTTACCATGAAGTCAGCTTTTAGAATTCTTCACTAGTTGGAGGATTTCACCATGAGCTGACATCAGTCAGAGAACAACTGGAAAACCACAGAGTACTGGACAGCTGTTTCGTCCTAGTTTGAAACTCTTCATCAGTGCGCACTCACCACAGGAGGTTCGAAACCAGGACCTTCTGGTTACGAAGCGAGCTCGTAGACCATTGAGCCACTGGGACCCGATCCAATGGCCCATCAATTCTAACTTCTGCCAATTTATGACATAGCGCGACCATTTCGCAATGTCTTCTTCGATGAGTTACTGCCTCACCTTCAACCTGCTGCACCTTACCGGTCACGGCTTCCCACTAGAACCCCAGGTTAACTGCCTGAATAGGGCCAGTCGCTATTGAGCATCAGATTCGTTTTCAAGTATTGGTTTCGTAGGGATTTTGTTAGATTGGTTGGAGGATTTCATCATGAGCTACATCAGTTAGAGAACCATTGGAAAACCCCGGTGGGTGCATACTGATGAGGAGTCGCAAACTAGGACGAAACAGCTGTCCAGTACTCTCTGCAGGTTTTTCACTGGTTCTTAACTGATGTCATTCATGATGAAATCCTCAACCAATCAAACGAACTCCCTACAAAACCAATACTTGAAAATTCTTCACTAGTTGAATCGGCCTCACCCCTTGATAACTGTCAGAGTAAATGACTATTTCCGGAAATTCGCTGAACCTCTTTTTCAATCGCTTGTATATCAAGCTATACTTACTGATACATTGTAAAAGTAAGTGAAAACTGAAGAGATTCAGCTGAAGGGGAGACAGAATATCTTCAGTTGCGATAACAATTATTTTTAATTAATATCAGAAAAACGTTTGAGCATTGTGGACTAGATGAAATAAATTATAATTATATTTCCTTAGTTTATGCTCAATGATAAGTTTTTGTTTTTGGTGTGATCACGAGAAGTAATTTTGCTTGAAATATTACCAAAAACAAAATACTTATCATCGTGTGTGAACTACTGAAATATAATTATAATTTATTTAATAATTTTAATCATTACATTTCAAAGTAGCGTCGATGGAAGTTTTCATTTTGCCAAACATATTTGAGCCAGCACTGCCCAATCGATCACAGATGTAAGACCATTTTCATGCAGGTGAGTATTACCTTTTTAAAATGGAAAGGCAACCACTGTAGAGAACACAATGACAGACAAAAGAATCTCTATAAAACCACAGTAGACGTTTTCTAAAATAAAGCATATCCTAGCAACTGTAGAAAACTGATACAACACTCTAGGTTCCATAAAATGATCTTGGGGGAATGACTCATATTTTTGCAACAAAAATATGTCTTGGTTTCTCATAAGTGCCATACTTGACAAATCGAACCAATCTTCTACACAAATCCATTCTGAAATGTTAACGGTCTGATTGGTTAAACCATGATTGTGCTATCTATTCTTTGCAGTCGCCCATTTCCTTTGGAATTTTAGAAAGATCAAGATTCCGATGATGGAGACATACCTTAAACAAATTTTAGTTGGACGCAAGAAGTGCGTGTGGACTCCTAAAGTTGAACATATGAAATTGGTTGAACAAGAAAAGTTATGTTTTTCGAGTGAAATTTTGTTGAGTACATAACTAACAGTCAAACACTCCAGAAACTGCACAAGGTATGATTTAAACGTAATAAATTTAAGAGGATTTAGTGGGACTTCTTGATATTTACAGATATCTCATGAGAAGAATAAATAAATCAAATTTTTCAACAACAGGTTTAAAGACTTTGTTGAGACCGAAACCGGCTAGTTACAATCTGAACTCAGGAAACCAGTCTCTGTATCCTACTGCATAGCTGACAAAACTTCCTTCAGACACGTGCAGTCACAAAACGCTCCAAAGACAGGAAAAAGACGATTATTCTACAATAATTTTGTGATTCCATTTAATAATAATAATAACATCAAAAACTGAAAATTATCTCAACAGTTCTGTTGGGCAGCTATGCAGTCCAGTCTAAGTACAAAATGAGCACTTCGAATCAAGTAGAATATTCCCAAAAAGGTGGGATCGAAATCTCCGTCCATAAGAATCATACACCTACGATTCCCGTGGACAGACCAAGATCAGAATTATCTTCACTCAATCAAGCAAAATCACATAGTAAAACAAAGAGAAGCAATAAAATTAGAGATTAAACAGTGACAAAGGCAAATAATAAGGATCAAATCAATGTGATATGTAAATGTCAAACTAATGATATGCAGTCTAGAAGACAATAAAAGGATAATAATTACAAAGTTAGTTGACTCTTCCAAATAAGTACAAATATTATGATTAGATCTTCCAGTAAGAATTTTCCAACTTTTCCTTTGCAAACATTTTAAACTATGTAGAGCGTTTTTTTCTTCACAAATGCATCATACAAATATTAGATGGCGTACTACTTTAGCTCTATATGCAATTGTTTGAATATAGTTCAAAGATAGTGAAGAAAATAAGTCTATATAACCGTGATATTTGAAGTGAAACAAAGCAACTTAAAATTACTCCTATAGACAGGGATCGAACCCCAGACCATGTGCATGGTCGGTGAGCATTCTACCGCTGTGGCACAGACGCACAATGCATGTACGCATTTGGGAAAAATCTTCTATCTAGATTTTGAGTCTGTTGGAAGTGAAGTTCAGAGGGTATCAGGTACAGTTATTGAACTAGTCACCGTGATGGTGTACAAACAACTTCTTCCACGACTACAAGCAAACGTTTTTTCTTTCAGTATTACTTTATGATCAAGCAGCAAAAATGATTCAATGGCGAGATGTTTCGGACGATAATAATTTTTACTTCATTATTGTTAGATAAACGATTAAAATAAGGCTAGTTGAAACAAAGTGCTCAATTAGACGAGGGTTAGTCGAAATAACTTTCAATTAATGAGTGAAAGACAAAATATCCTTTTATTCTTCTTCTTCATTTGTACATTTCTTCATTGAACAATTCAAGAAAGAATCACATTTATTGGAAACATAATTGAACATATACATCCGACATAATAAAATACCTTTACTGTGAATATCAGGTTTATAAAATAAATAAGGATATTTGTTTATGTTTGAAATCGTTTGATGGACAGCTATGATGCATAAAATTTATCATCCATGTACTTAACTTGCTATCTTGATGAGTTATTTTCATATACATATGTTATTTTTGTATTAAAATGTCTCATGGCTTAAATATGCATAAGCATGTAAGCAGCTAATGCGTTGAATGATTGCAAACATTGATAAAATTATACACTTCTATCATAGTTAGATGAAAACAATAGTCTCAGATGAGTAGAGAAGGCTAAACAGTTATCTGCACTTCACTTCACAGAAAGATATCTTATCTTTTCACTGGATAAAGTTTCTCAGAGAAAAATTATGCACTTCGTCAAGAACGCCTACAAACACTAGTCAGCTTTGAGAATGAGAAATTCCAGTTGAACGACTGCATTTTTTCATTTAGCTTGATGACATCATTGTGCTTCTAAGTAATGAAAATTGATCGATTTTCAAGACTGGATATCTGGAGTGGTTACTGTTCGGAGAACAATTCGTGTGAGTATTACTGTTAATGTAAGTGTAGAACTTGGGCACTGTGATAGAATGTAATTCCATATTGGATAAGTTCATTTTGAATATCATACAGTTATGATGCAGTGAGAGAGAGGTCGATCACTGAAGCTTTGTTTATCGATTCAACACCACACATGTGCAATCGGAATGATGCAACGCCTATACCGGAGATATGGAAAGTGGCGATAAACAACAAAGGGAAATTGGAGAAACAGGAATAGATAAAAATATATATAAAACAAATTGCGAAACCGTGAGACTAAATTGACATGATTCTGAGCAACAAATTGTGCTCGAAACCTCATCCACTTGTTAATACTGCATCATCACTGTGTGATATTTCCGTACCTAGCCTGTCACCTGGTAATGTTCTCGTGAACTTTGTTGCCAGACCCGCCAAGGACGATAAGATTTTACGCGACCTAATGGTTGTGTGCTATGAGCATGCCCCTCGCTATGATAATGTTTAGAGTCGATTGTTCATTGGTAGCACGTTCGACAACCACGAACGTGGTCCGAGTTTTGATCCCCATCCGGCGCATTCCTAAAACCTCACTACGCCAGTAAAGAAGTGAGATTAGGCGTGAAGCTAGCAAACGCGCCTCGTTAGAGTAAAACCACTCTTACCGAAACCTCAGAGCTCTAGCTTGAAGCCTTATTTTCCACTCAGAACGTCAAAGAGTAAAATAAATAAATAAAATAAATGAAATTGAAAGTTAAAAGTCAATTAGAAAGCAACCAGGGACTTACTGTGGTAGTAATTGGCAAGTATACGTGCAACTGTTAGGACATTCATTTTCACTCCTAAATTATAAACTGAATTCCTGTTTCTTTCTTTATCGTCTTCGTCTACCGAAAAGTTTTAAATACGCCCCTTGATACACAATTTAGCATGATACTTTTAAACTAAGCATAGACATTTAACATTATCATTAATCATCTACAAGTTATTTAAGGAGGATGAACGAAATTGATTTATTTTGTAAATGTTATTCGGCTATTTCTACAAACACAAATTGGCTGATGTATTGATCCTAAGAATACTGGGATTGCTGAAGGCCATTGAATAAACAAAGAGTAGAGATTTCTCTACTTTTTGGAAAGAATTTAACTGAGTTTAACGACTAGTTCTCAATACAGGTTAACATTAACTAGAGAAATATTGAAGCTCTTGACAGGTTGTTGACAGTCACCACTGTTACCCTAACATTTCTACAATTATATACAAAATCAAGAACATTTAAATCTCGTCAGGGTCCTACCATGTTGTTAAACGACAGAAAAGAGAATTAAATTACACGTTCTACCTTTGTTTTCTTCTCTATGCAGCACGATCTGGTGAAATTCACTATATACAAAGTACACAGTATGAGGTGGAATTTCTTCACATCTTTCTTATGTAAAAGAAAACACTCCAATCACAATATATGACCTGACTGACACAACAGACGGTGTAAAGAACAATTTTAGGACTACTGGAAGAAAATCTTGGTGAAATTTCAGCGGCGAAAATCAACCTCTTCATATAATTTGATATTTTATCTGACATGCAGAAGGTTAGCAATTTCGTTAACTTTCTTGGTCGATATTTGCTTGGAGTATTGTAAATAGCTATCAGTGAATTTCGTTCAGAAAAAGATTTCACCTTCAGAAACCTGTGTGATACTCATGCTTGCGTTGTAAAGTTACCTCAGATACACTGAATGACAATTTGCTATTCGATTGAAAGATGCCATTTTGCCTTTACAACCGAAAACTGTATCTATATCACACTGCAAAAGATGGGTGACAAAATTCTAACTTGTTAGTTGAGTATTAAACAGTCATTAATAATTAAACGAAGTTAAGTTCTATACGAAACAATGATCACGCTACTTAGTATGGTGACGAAAATTAATTTTGTTTTTAATAAGTGTTTTGTTTATTACAGGGACAAATCAATTAAAAATGTGTCAGAATACACAATCACTACTTAATAATAATAATTTTACTTTATTCCAAAAACAGTACTTATAATACAGAATGGAATTCTCAGTATTTGTCACAATATTGCATCTGATTTACTCAAAATGTATATAAAATTAAAACAAAAATTAATCGGAGGAATTGGTCCACATTTACGACATAATTATTAGATATAATAATAATAATAATAATAACAGTGAGTTTGTTTCAAACGGTATTGTCGATTCAGTTTGGAAACTTTAGCATGTTATGGATAATTGGGTCTAATGTTCTGTTGATATGGTATAGTGAGGTGAAATACAAAGTTAACAGTCATAATACAGCTTAAAATTATGTCCACACTTATGAAAAATAAAATAAACAAAACGAAAAAATTGAGAGAATTATAAATATAAGAAATACAATAACAATAAAGTATGATGCTTTAAGGTTGAAGGAAATGGTCTATTTAGTGGTGCTAAGAAGGTTATTTAGTTCATTTCTGACACTATTTTCATAAAGTACGTGCCAAATATGGTATAGTGGAATTTTTATACTTAGACGTACGTGCATAAAGTCTTCTGAAAAGACTTCTTGTTTTACCTAAGGAGACACAAGGTTGGAGCTGCTGGTAGAGTGGGTGCTCAGAGTCTGACAAAATTCCTTTAGCGAATTTGTTGCATGACATCAAGTGCCTATCAGTGCCCAATGGATACCACTCGTCCTACTGACAGTCTTCAGAGTTCTACGAAGTATGACATAGTCCTTTTTAAGCAATCCAGGAAAGAATAAGGGTGAACAGTAAAGAAGAATAGGTAAAATACACGAGTTGATAAACTGTAAGAGGAGAGGTTGAGTTATGCTTGAGTGCCTTAACTTCTTAATGTAAAAAGTCAGACGAAATATTCTTTTAGAAATCGCTAAGACATGGGAAGACCAGGATAGGTCAGAAGAGAGAATTAATCCAAGATACTTAACTTCAGACTTGGTTTCTATATCAGTATCATCGATTTCGCAAGGGTCATAGGAACCAACGGCTTCATTTAACTTTCGTTTACATCGGAAACTGAAATTAACAGTCTGACATTTGGAAGGATTAAGTTTAAGGCCGTTAGACGAAGACCATTTACTAATTTCTGAAGAAAGTTGTTAATCTTAATACAGTCAAGCTGAGAGTTAACAGACATTGAAATAGTTAGATCATCGGCATATTAACAAAGTTATTTCATCGGAGTGAGGCATCATCAAGAAGAAAGAAAACAGAAAAGGAGAAAGGACAGCGCCTTGAGGGACACCAGCCTCAGTAAGCAATGAAGTGGACGACTTTCCCTGACATACAGTGTATTGCTTTCTTTCTGAGAAATAAGAATGGAGCCATTTGACAACCCATACATAAATAATCATCAGACTCATGAGGTTTAAGCAAAATAGATCTAGCTGCAGATGTAGAGAACTATTTGGATAGGCATATAAATTAAAAATAAAAATAAACTGTGAACATCCAAGAAATACTAAGGTTATAAGGCTATAACAGTGTTGGCGAAACACCACTGCTCTTTATATTAGCAGTAAATGCGGAAACAGCCTCACTTATGACCTTTTCATTCATTTAGTATACTCATGTTCTGAACAAATGTGAGTAGATATCAGTAGAGCATTTCATCAATATGCACACTCATATACACGGCCTTCATATACAGACATAATTCATTCCATTAAATAAACTTGAACAAAGCAAGAACGACAAATGTACGAGGATACTATGAGCTCACATTTTTATTATTTCGAAGATTCTTCTCAACTGGCTACAACCTGAACAATACAAAAATATAAGGCACATTGAAGACTTGAAGATACTTTTTTCTGGAAGACAAGGAGTAATTGATAGGAACTAAAAGTAATATAAGTCGGAATGATGTAAGTTGTTAAATAATTAAGGGTGAAAATGTTTGATTATTTGGAGGAAAATAAGACGAATATGCTTTGACTCACAGGCATTAAACAGTGCGACTGCGTGCCATCTATTGGACGCTAGCCATATTGTGGACAATTTAAAGGTGTCCAAAATAATCAACGTGCAAAAGAAACCACCTAGTTTGCTACGTTTTGCTGAGGCAATCTCCATCAAATGATAAACAATTAATGTACGCAGAAGGAGACAGTGGTCAGTCTTGTAATGCCTCGAAGTAACAAGGTATGTAAATTTTACCACATCATCGTCTGTCCTATTTAGAAAATTTTACGTTTTCATGTAAAACATTTTTTTTTTATTTCCTTCACGTTCCCCAGTGGAACATAGGGCTTCAAGCTAGAGGCTTGAAGTTTCTGTAGCAGTGTTATTTTACAGGATGGGTTGCTAGCCTCATGCCCAACCTTTCCTCTTCACCAGCATTATTGCTTAAGTTGGAGTGAGTCGGCCGGGGATCGAACCCCGGACCATGTGCATGGTCGGCGAGCATCCTAACCGCTATGCCACCGACGCACTCATGTAAAACATACTCACCCTAACTCTCTTTTTGCTGTAGTTGCTTAGCCTATTTATTCTTCATACGTTTTCTAGCTAAACTTGTATCTACACACAAAAATTTGTCGAACTCCGTCCTTCTGTTTCCAAAGAATATTCGTCTTATTTTCCTAGAAATAATCAAACATTTTCACCCTTAATTATTCAACAGATTACATTATTATTATTATTACGTCAATATTATGCTGTCAGCACTTACGTCTCCCCAACAAAACATTAAGTCGTCTACAAACGATTTAGTATCCTCACGCTCATACCACAATTAGATATCGTGTCGACCCCTACACCCCGAAATCCGGAGCATAGTTTAGTCATCGCTCTGGCGTAACACCAGACCTAATGGGCCTAGCCGAACACATGGTCCAGTCCAGACACCAAAAGGAATACGTAAGCTTGCCCAGTCACGTGTCGGATACGGAATGTACCGTTGCAAATATGGACGGGATTCAGACTTAGAGGCGTTCAGTCTTAATCCCTCAGATGGTAGCTTCGCACCATTGGCCTTTCGACCAGGCACGTATACCAATTGTCTGAACAATTCTAAAGTTACCATGGCACGGTAGATTGTACTTCGCTGATTAGTGTACTCATTAGTAGGGTAAAACTAACCTGTCTCACGACGGTCTAAACCCAGCTCACGTTCCCTATTAGTGGGTGAACAATCCAACGCTTGGTGAATTCTGCTTCACAATGATAGGAAGAGCCGACATCGAAGGATCATCATGAGCTGACATTAGTTAGAAAACCATTGGAAAACCTGGGAGTACTGGTCAGCTGTTTCGTCCTAGTTTTGGGACTCTTCAGCACGCACCCACCGGGGCTCGAACCAGAAGGTCCTGCGTTTGAGCCCCGGTGGGTGCGTGCTGAAGAGTCCCAAAACTAGGACGAAACAGCTGACCAGTACTCCCAGGTTTTCCAATGGTTCTCTAACTTATATTTTTGTATTGTTCAGCTTGTAGCTAGTTGAGAAGAATCCTCAAAATGATAAAAGTGTGAGCTTATTTTATTCTGGTGCATTTGTCGTTCTTACTTTTTTCAAGCAAAGATTAATTGAGCAAACAAATATTTCTTTCCAAAAACTTTATTATCAAGCTTCACACTTGCACTAATATTTGGTAAGAAAAGGCAGTCAATCGTCCTGGAATTGTTCGGTCAAAATGCATAGGATGAAAAATTAGTCTGATTGTTGGGGAAAGTTGAATTGAAGTGGATAAATAAAGAACCACTTGTTTAAAATAAGGATTTGAATTTAAACGTATTAAATACTATCGTGAAAGTGGAATGCAGTTAACTAGAAGAAGACTTGTTAGCGTAAAAGGAAGAACAATGAAAGTAATCGAAAGTTTAAGTCATATTTATGTTCCGCTAATGCGTCATCCATGCATGATTGATAAATAAATCTCAGTAAAAGGTGAATGATCTAACTTTAGTCAGTGATTTTTATTGTCCTGTGACGACTTTTCATCAAACTAACCGAACAACGTATAATAATTCATTTCTAGAGGACACCATTTACAACATCTAATATAATCACTTCCACAAAAACATGTGGACTAGTAAACTCACATAGAATTGGATATAAGCAGTAGTTTGCCTTTCAGACTTGAAAGAATCACAGTTCTCACACAATTTGGTAACTCACAGAGTACGTCTGATAAACTTCGTTACTTCAGATAAATACTCATAAACTGGTTAACAGACAAAACTTTATAAAACTTCACATTTTAAATATATATATAATCCGTTAAAATTGCAAATGACTAATTTTTTAAATAATAATTCTGTTTTCTATTCATACTACTGATTATTCCTTTCGCTTCAGTAGAATAAAAAGTATAAACGCAGTGGAATGGGTGGAATTCCTGTAAAATCACATGCGTGCATTCATCTGCACATGGAGATATTCACCTATCCTCTTATTCAAGCCATCCATTAATAAAAAGGGTCTTCATTGTTACTTTCAGGGAAAAAAGTTAGGAATTACTCTGGAAACTTTTTACTTTACTATCTTTGTAAAATAATCATGGTCTAGAACAGAGAGAGAGGAATAATGACTATATTGTAGCGTATTATTGAAAGCTTCTCATCAGTACTACAAAAAATGTGTTGAAAATGTGTGCAGCTGATGTCTATCTGCAACAATAAATTTGAATAAATGAGACAAATATATATTTTTTTTCTATCTGTTCTTTGTTAACAAACGCATAAACAAAGTCGAAATTTATTTCATCTTCTCCCCATGAGGCTAAATCAATAAGGTTTCTTGTAACCTATCCATAAATGACTTTATTGGTGTAGCTGTGTCCTCTGAGTTGGAGCTCTTTCAATATAAAAACCTCATGTTGAAGTCTCCGCTGAAGATTTTTTCTAGAAAGACAGTGGAAACTTTGTAACTAAACCATCCAACACAGAGGAAACAACAACACCAATATCATCCACTCGAACTACAAATCTTCTCTATCATTCAAATCAGTTTAACCGTAACAACAACATTTGACAAGGGAATGCACATATTTCCGTCTGAATCAAAAGAGTCCGATTCAGCTAGGGTGAGATGCCTTTTTCTCAGTAACACTGAAAAGGTTATTATTCTTTTTGTTTTCTAGTATTCTGCCAGACTTGAAGATAAAGTTGAAGGAAAAATTTATTAGTCAATCACTTTTTATGAGATTTAGCAAATAATCCATCATGAAATTGAATGAATTAGTCAGAAAATAAAATTGTCTAACCTTATTTATTTAATTTTTTTCTTGTTTTTTGAGTACATTGTTGAGAGAATGTTTCTTCGTAATGCTTACGTAAATTTATTCTGGAAAATTAGTTTCATTGAGTGCAAAACATTTTTGCCTAAAATATTTGCCTATATTACTTGTACTACACTGAATGAATTACTAGTTCCCGTATGTTTCCGGAAATCCTAAAAAAATTAGGCAAATCTAAAAGTGACTGTTTTTTCTACGTATATTCACAAGTTACATAAATAAAGTTTTAGAGAATGGTCATTATTCACAGGACCAGATTTGAAAAAACACTGGGTAATACTCACAATTCCTTTTTCAAGGTGAATAACCGAATTATATAACTATTATAATCCTTCCTTTGAGTTCTTAATGGAATAAGGGGCTCCAACGTCACATTCCTGCTGTATCCTTTCACTTTTCATTCTTTTAAGCTAGCCCCCATGGTTACCATGAGCTTTCATTCACTCGCTTCATGTGACCTCCATTTCAAACTTCAAACCTAATCTATCGTCTTCCGTTGTGGTTCCACTCGAGGGTGTGGGGTTGGATTTCACTTGAATGTCGCCTCAAAGTATACTCAGTCTATCTCCACTCCTTTCTGCATACTTGTTGATTATTAGGCTGTCAATTGATTCATTGACAGATTTGCATGTTACTTATCCACACCAGTTGCTTATCTGATCTACATTATAGAGTCAACGAAAGCTGGTATTGAAGAAAGTCTGCTGGAAGCTGTTGAAAGTACATTTAGTGTAGCTCACGCTAAATCTCTGAACCATATGGAAGCACTGATTTGATATTAGTTTTAAGAATTCTGATCGTGTTCATCATGCTGAATGTTGTAGATCTCGACACCAATTTCAGAGTAATGAAGGTCTGTTTTGCTTTTCCTATTGTCACTTTGCAATCGTTGAAGATACTTTGAAAGGAAGGCATGTTTTTGGACATTCTTTCAAGTCAGTTATCTTACAAAGTATTCTACATACGTCTTATCGCCTATAACTTTGTTTAATAATGGAAAGTGGAACGGTTGAAATGAAATGATTTGACATAAGTAGGATAATATAAAAGAACCGATAATGGACTAAACATCAGATTATTTCAGACTCGTATTGTCAGTTTCGTCTAGTCCCATATACTCACTGATAATCCTATTTTGTCAAATATAGGATAAGTGAACACTTCGGTAGGTAAATGAATTGGGTACCTTAACTGCAACATACTATCGCATGTTGCTTATGGGAGAAAATGTGTTAACATGCAGAAGCTTATCCTATGTAGAATTATGACGTTTTAATAAAAATAATAAATTTGCGTATTCTGAATTAAAATGTAGAGATTGTAGGGGAAAACAGAAATTTCTGTGGGTAAAGCACTAAATGGGACAACCTCTGCACTACATACTCTGTATTCTGCCAAATGGATTACAAAATCCAGCGGTTAACCAGGTAATTATTTCATTGCAGTCATCACAGGTTACGCTCAGCAGTCATGTGAATCCACGATACGTAAATTTTCTTTAACAACTATATCAGATTCTCAGCTTTGTCTCTTCCTGTCGATTGGAATCATAACAAATTAGACGAGATGTAGGTTTTTAAATGACAGTGAAACTATGTGAGATAGCCTTAGTTCGAATCTGGTCGTGACACAGATAATCGTTACATCTTTAATTAACAATCATTATATGATCGTGGAATACACCCATATGGACATTAGAAAGAAGAGAACACGAAGTTCAGCAAAGATATCTTTTCGGCGATTTCATTTTCAAAAGCTGTACAATCGCATTTAAATACATAATTTTACATGGAGACAATTCTGGTTTGATTCTACATAATTACGACGGCAAATAAAAGCTGAGGGACTCCCTCAGTCTTCATTCGATTCACCCCATTTTTCAGTTATAAAATAGTTATTTTAAGTTTGTTTCCATGCTTTTTCTGTTCACATTTATAATTTATTCAATAACAATTTTTTTAATTAACTATTTTACAATTATATTCTAGTCCTGTGCAATTTTTGTGTTTCTAAGGCTCTTGTAATCTATATTCGCACCTCCTAACTCCCATCTCAAGTTGAAAATTATTATTTCAATTTTGTTTCCATGCCCATCTTTACACACTTGATATCCGTTCTAATCCTCTGTAATTTTGTTTCTAAGACTCTCGTAAAAACCATATCTAGTTGGAAATAATTATCACCTTTTATTCGCAGTCGTAATTATGTAGAATCAAACAAGAATTGTCTCCATGTAAAATTATGTATTTAAATGCGATTGTACAGCTTTTGAAAATGAAATCGCCGAAAAGATATCTTTGCTGAACTTCGTGTTCTCTTCGTTCAAAACATTATGCGTACATACATATTAGGATTTAATCAGCTACCTTTTTACAGATTCTCGCAGTCACATAATCCAAAAACACGCAAATCACTTTGATGCTATGAGCCGAACTGGATTGATCTAATCAAAAAGCAATTTCCGCCTGGATCTTTGGGTAGAAGTCATCCGTAATATCTAAGAAATGTTTTATTTTCAACTTCAAGTCTTTTCTGATTTCCTTCATCTCTTCTGAAGCTGTAAGAGGGACGGCATCATTAGTAAAACCAAAATGTAAATGCAGTAGCACTGTGATGAGACTGAGACAGTTTTTTGTGTCATCTGTATACCATTTTACCTGTAGATATTGAATGGTTGTAACAGCAGATTTTGTCAGGGCACTTAAGTCTGGTTTCAACCGTTTAATAGTTGCTGCCTTGGTAAAATATACTGATCATAAAAGGTTTTAGAAAATCAGTTTTGTGGTCATTATCTACTGTATAACAGGTAATTGCATTGCTAAGCACATTTACACCTCCCATATGCGAATTCCATCGAACAACCCTGAACATTTGGTCACAAAACTTTTGTTCTGACCGTCCGAGGTGTTCTTCGAAAAGAACATGCAAATTATTATATGAAGTCTTAGGCAAAATAAAAGTGAACTTGGCATTCTTAGTTTATCTCTGTACGCTGTACGCGACCACCCTAACAGCTGCATTAATACTCTAAAGAACAGCCATGAACCTACGTCTTTTACTTATCGGCGGTCTTTGATATAGCGCATCCATGCAGTATTTAGTCAACCCTATGGACTAAACAGGGCAAAATGGTTACTTATCAATGATAAATCCCTGTACAGCTGCAAGTGTTTGCGTTACTTCATGAGATGCCTTACATCGTTTGCTGAGTTGCGTACTGTGAGAGAATATAATTTCCAGGATATTGTGATCAAGGGAGATAAGTGAAGAGAATGACACAACATCCGTCTGCTAGTACTACAAAAAAATAGTTGTGTAGAGAGAAAAAGATGAAGAGCTGATGCCATGGATCACTTTTGTGTTCATTTCTGCTGTACATTTAGTTTAACTTTCTCTGTGCACATAAAAAGAACTTCTGCATCACAGAAAAGTTAAAAACCTACTATTTTCGCCACCCAAATATTCAAACAAAGCTGTATTTACCCACACTTGTGAATAGATGGAGTTCAAGACGTCAACACATTCCTCTTCTTAAACATAACTGAATATTCATAAAATTTATTATTATTATTGTATCCTTTAATTCCTACAGGAACATTGGGCTTCAGCCGTGCGTCTCCATTGCGTTCAGTTCTGTGCTAGAGTCTTCACCTGGCTCCATGTCTGCCCATACGTTTTCATCTCCTCTTCACATGACCTCCTCCAAGTCACCCTCACCCTTGCACTGACGACCAACTTGCCGCTTCCCTTTCGGGTTCCACTTGAGCAATGGCTTGTCTAGTAATCTCACTTGATGGTTTCCTCAGAGTATGACCAGCCAATCCATCTCCATTTCTTCCTGCCTATTTGTTTCACAATCGGTTCCAGGTTGGTTCGCTCCCAGAGATCTCTGTTGCTGATCTTTTTTGACCGGGCATCTGATCTTGAGTATTGAGCAAAGACAACTGTTAATGAAGTAAAATAAAATAGTAGGTTTAAATAGGATTCAGTAAATGTAAGTTGCATATATATACATATATACATATATTGATGAACAGCTCAACTACTTCAAATTCTTGTACAAGAAATTAATGGTGTTACTGACGAGCTAGTTAAATCTGCTGTACTCGTCACTAGTAAGGACTAAAATTTATACGTAAAGTATTTTCCTTCTGAGGGATAATAGACATCTCTTCCAGCTGTCTAACAAAAATCAGAAGTGCCCTATGACTGTAATTTTCCTGGCTTAATGACCATATTCGATATTTAGCCAACATTTATTCATCACCAATAAAGATCATGTCATTAGTTACTTTTCTGGATATTATATCTGCAGTGACAGTCAATATCTTGTTAGATATATTTCTGTAGATACTATTAACACTTGTTTCAACCAGCTAAGGCGAACCATCAGGCCTGTTTCAAGTATGGTTATTCCACAACTCATAGCTTATTTTTTAAACAAGGTGAATTATACATATATCAAATGTATTTGGTGATGTGCATATTAGTTTAAACTGCTCATTTTTCAGGAAGAAGATTCAAAAAGGTTGAAAGTTTTATTCATAGAGATCGGTGTAAACAACCTGTACTAAAGAATAAGGTACATGTTTAAAAACTGCGTAAATGTTACAAAGACTCCTTCTTTAACAAGTACAGGATGAATCTTTAGGAAGCCTTAAGTGTCTGACAATTATCAGGAATATGTATCTGCAGTCGATAGTAGGACACACTTCCCATATGATTTGAATTTGGTGTTAACAATTAGTTCACTGATCACTTCAACTACTCGGTTGATAGATTTAAAATAAAACTGAGTATAGGACAACCAAATTCATCTATTTTGAAAGACTCTGCATGACATAGTCAAATTGTTTTCCTCATAAATCTACATTTTAATAAATATGGGAAACAGATTACTTCAGTTGATCTAGTTTTACTAATTCTGGACGGTTTATTAGTTCATTTCATAGATTAACAGAGTATAGTAACCAAATTGCTCAGATTTTGACATTTCGTATTACAAATTACCACTTAGAAGTTCAGCTAAACATCTGTTCTACAATTAATGACAACACTGATGCTCACATAATTAATTAGTTAACTATGTTTGTAAACATAAGTGTGTTAATAAAAATGTTGATCAATCTAACACATAAAAGTGTCTAGGCGTACAACATATACAGTGTTTACTTTGTCAACAAAATGACAGATACACGCTTAAAACCATATGCATATTGATTAAAATCTTTTGAAAAAAACAAATACTACATCACATCGATAATGTTATTTATTAATGTGTTGAGTCTACTAATTATGACAACGAATGAATTGAACTTCCCGCGTTTTTTGATAGTCAAATAAGTCAGTGAAAAGAATTTGGTGACTTCACCTTGTTTCATCCTAGCTTACTCGTCTGGATGGACAGTTGGTTTTCTAAACGTGCATACTTAGTTGTACCATTTTTTCGCATATTTAAACTTTAATGAGTGACTGTAGCAAATAGTTCTTGTTAGTTAGATAATATGCCTCAGGGTATTGCTTTAAGTTTTTGCCATTTTCAGCGATAACCTCAAAACGATATGTGTTTAGGGATTTTCTATGAATGGAATAACTGTCTCTGTTGATGATGATCTTGAGTGGATCAGCTTGTCTTCACAGCTTTCCATATCTTAGTGCTCAGCTGTATTGGTATTTATCTTTTCACTGACCTTTGTATTTGATCTTTTCGCCATGTATCTTATTCCTCCATGATTTATAAACTTGATCTCAATCCATATATCTTTTGAGTGCAGATTCATCCGAGAATCAGGCTTCTAGCAGTTCTTTCACAAATTTTATATTTCATTTGTTCGAAACTGTTATTCTCAGGTTGGTTTGGTGCCCGTAGTAGACCGAATGCATTCATACCATATAATACATATTGTGTCTTTTTACCGCTGGTTTGTGTTCTTGGGTACGAAAACAAATTGAACATCTTCTTCGGTCAAAACAGTGTTTTTCACAATTATCTGCTTTTATTATAGGGTCTCCTGACTTACACACTACTGAATAAAGTGACCGTGTTCATTTGTTACAGTCAACTACCAGCTCAAAGAAATGATAATTGGTGGGTGGTGACTAGCAGTGGAATCCAGGATGCGCATTTCGTCCTATTTGGGACTCGTCCTCTGGATATACCTGCATTTCTCAGTGAGTTACGATGTTCACACCGAGGCTCAAACCCAGTACGCGTAGTTTCAAACGCCAAAGCCACGAGAGCCACCTCTTGTGCAACGGCTCATATTAATTTAATTGAATTTTAGATTTTCCAATTAAATACTAATTAAATGCCCAGACATCGTCGAAGCATCTGCACAAGAAGCCGACATGTCAACCTGAGACCGAGCACTTCGGTCCAGTCAATCGATGGGAAAAGCTAAAATTCAATTAAATGATAAACAACCACTCAAGATAACAAAAAAGTTATCATTAGGGACAGTTATTTCATTCATAGGGAATTCTTAAAGTTCATTCCATTTTGAAGTTATCTCTGAAGATGTTGTCCAGATGGATAATGAAACCTTAGCAATTATACCACTTATTTCCGAGGAAACAGCAAAGCAGTAACACCCACCTGAGCTACAACCTTCCTCCACCATTTTAAAGCCAACTAAGCAGTTCAAAGTAAACATTCAAATTTTTTTATTCCATCACGCTGCCAGTGGAACATAGGGCTTCAAGCTACTGGCTTGAAGTTTCTGTAGCAGTGTTTATTTTTACAGGATGGGGTTGCTAGCCCCATGCCCAACCTTTCGTCTTCACCAGCTTTAGTTCTGACTTAGCGAGGTAAAGGAGTGCGCCGGCTGGGGATCGAACCCCGGACCATGTGCATGGTCGGCGAGCATCCTAACCGTTATGCCACCAACGCACAAACATTCAAATTCAGATGACTAAAAATGAAATTTGTTTCATGAATTACGTTTGAATTATTTTTCATAGATGTTTTTGGGAAAAAAGCTACTAAACTTTTATGATCTGACTGTATCCATTAATTTGAATCTGTCTACTGTAGTGCTGATTTTATCACATTTCTACACTCCACCCTTCACTAGTTTTCAATTATTTCTATTCATAGATTTATGACAATAGTTATTTTTTCCACAAAACTCTTCTTTTCAGTATATGATGAAACATTTTGAGTGCATTGGTTAACATTTATTTGGAGACCGAAACCGACGCATTATTGTCTAAACTCAGGAAACGAATCTATGCATCCTATTGCATAACTGACAAAACTTCCTTCAAATACACCCAATCACGAAACGCTTCAAACACAAGAAAAGGACAATTATCCTTCAATAGTCGGCGGCTCTATTAAACAATAATAATATCGAAAACTCAAAATTACCTCAACAGTCCCGTTAGGCAGCTATACAAGCAGTATCATTTTCTAAGTACAAAACGAGTACTTAGAATCCAGGTGCGTCATAAAGAGCATCTCAAACAAAATACAGACCTTCATTTGCAGCTGTCTTTGCTCAATACCACTCAAGATCAGATGGCCGGCGAGAAAAGATCAGCAACAGGGATCTTTGGGAGCGAACCAACACAGAAGGAACCGATTGTGAAACAAATAGGCAGGAAGAAATGGAGATGGATTGGATTAGCCAAAATCTGAGGAAACCATCAAGTGACATCACCAGACAAGCCATTGCTCGAGTGGAACCCGAAAGGGAAGCGGCGAGTTGGTCGTCAGTGCAAGGGTAACTTGGAGGAGGTCATGTGAAGAGGAGATGAGAGCATGTGGGCAGACTTAAAGCCAGGAGGAAACGTTGACAGAGAATCGAGCGCAATGGAGAAGCGTGGCTGAAGCCCTATGTTCCTCTAGGAATTAAAGGAAATAATAATAAATAGAATCCAGGAGAATATTCACAGCAAGGTGGCATCAAAAACTATGTCCACAAGAATCTTACAACTACACTTCCCATGAATGCACCAAGATCACTCAAACAAAATCACATTGCACAACACATTATTAAGGTGCACACAATCAAAAAGAGAAGCCTTAAAATTAGAGATTATACAGTAACAAAGATAAATAATAAAGATGAAACCAACATGTAATGAAATGCAAACATCAAAATAATGATATACAGTCTAGAAGAAAAGTGGATAACAATTACAAAGCCATTTGAAATATCCAAATAACTACAAATGTTGTGATTAGATCGTTCAGGAAAGATTTTGCAAACAATTTTTCCGTTATGGGTAAAATTTATTTTAATAAAGTCTCACAGTGTTATGCAGTGTAGTATATACTAATGACGTTTCGAGCACAATTTATTCCCCGTCATGATCATATCATCAAGGTACTCACAAAACTTGCTAACTTCGTTTATATAATTCCATTATTTCCCATCGCTTGACTTGATTGAAAGAAGTATTTCCCATATTTCCAGTATAACACTGTGAGACTTTATCAAAATAAATTTTACGCATAATGGAATTATACCCCAGCACAGTGCACAAGTTCTATTCTTATATCAATTTTTCCGTTACATCAACTTCAAAGTAACCTATGAAATATTCAATTGTCTTACTAATGGAGAAGCTATGTCATTCGATATGTTAAAGCCTGAACTCTGTATACAGAAGTTTATGCAGTCATAAAAATTATGATGAACGCTTTTATACTGTTACTCATGATAATACTTATCTTGATTTTACCTTGTTTCAATTTTAGACAAATTTAACTCAAATCACCGAAAATACCCATTGAGTCATGAAGAAAATAAGAGACAGATTCAGCGAAGAACATTTTCTTTATCGACGAAATCATCTTCAGAGGCTGTACAATCGTATTTATACTTACAAAAATATAGAGTGATCTATTATTGAGTGATAGGGGGTAACATAATTGATATAATTACTCAGAAGTGGCTTTAGAAGTGAAAATTAGAAGTTGAAAATTACGTGGTACTCAACGGCACAAAGATAGAAATTTGATAAGGTTAAAATTGCTATTAAGGGAGAATAAAGGTATTTGAGTGTCAGTTTAACAAGTGTGAAGAGGGTGTGAAAATATACAAAAGGAGCATATGAGAGTGATAATAGTGAATTAATTATTCAAGCAAAAGCTAACTAAAAGTGAAATTAGAATGAAAAGAAAAATCAAAATATTATTTTATTTACAAGGAACGATTAGTGAAGAAGTTAAGACCAAGGTAGAATAAGAGACTGGACAAACTTTTTCTGTATACAGAGTTCAGGGTTGTATTGATGAATTGCTAGAGCCTCCGCCATACACAAAAGCCAAAACCAGACGCCCTTTGTACCATTTGGCTTCACTTTGTAGATGATCTTGAAAGAGGATTCTGGTGGAGCTACGTGGCCTGAGTTCACCAAATGCTCGAGAATTGAGTTGGTAATTGTCTTACATTGTCCCTTTGCTAACCATGCCGGATGATGCTCAGAGATGCGTTTGGAAAGCGTGCGCTTTGTGCGGCCAATATAACTAGCTCCACACGAGCAAGTGAATTTATAAACACACATTGAGGTGGCCCAAAGCGGCAGTTTATCCTTGACACATCCGCTGATCATTTGTCGGCTGTAGAAGTTGATACGTAGCTCAGCCATAAAGAAGGCTTTCCTCGGGGATCTGCATAAGCGATTCATCAGAATCTCAGCTGTGGTATCACCTTTAAATTCAACACTCATAAACAGTAGTTTCTTCGGCACCGTCTTTATTCTTTCAGGTTTTTCCCTTGTCTTCATGTTTTTCTCCATAAATCTTGGAGGATATCCATTCTCTATGAGGACTTGTCTGAGTCGCTCCAGTTCTCCAACGATTGTATCACTTGAACATATCCTCCTTATTCTTGATGATAAGGAATGGATCAGATTTCTCTTTCTTCTCAAAGGGACCCAGCTATGGAAATTTGTGTACTGACCATTTCTTTTATTTTAAGATGAATTTTATCACAAATTAGTAGTATAAAAAAAATCTCCGTTGACATCAATCGAAATAGCATAAAAACTCACATTAAGTCATATAAAAGAAAAGTCTTTCAGAGAATAAATAAATATTGTGATTCAATTGATCAGGAGAGATTCTCCAAACATTTTTTTCGTTACAATATATCTTGAAGGGATTCTAAGATCGCTTCACTGTTTTGTTTAGGAATACATATGTCTCTCTAGCAAAACATTCAAGAACAATAAACAAAATTAGAGAGATGCTCTGTTTTCCTACCCTAATCTCACCGTATTCTAAACATATCTGATAAATTTGAACGCTTGTAAACAATTGTTTTATAGATGTATATCACGACTTAAACAACACGAAAACGGATATCATCTTACATATAAAAGTTTGAAAACAATTTTTTTTAATTAGATTTACTCTGCATCAATTTATGTAAACAGTACAAAATGATTTAGTCTATCCAGATTTTATGTATGTTTATGATGTTTCCATTTGTTTGTAATTTGTTTTCATTTCTGTTTTGCATAGGAAGTCATACTCCGTCACGTGATTAGAGCGTTTTTCACACAGACGTATGAGTTGACTAACAATAAACAGATCGATATTTTATTCAGCGTATAAATCAACTAAATATCTATTGAAAACCAGGAAATACTAGCTGTTTAAAAGACTTTCAGGAACAAGTTTACAGTTTGTGAAGTCTATGACACAGGATAGCTATCAATTCATGGTGGAGCCTACCTTCAATCGTGAGAAGGTCTGAGTATAAACTAACTATTTACTGTCATTTAGGTTTGAGTGAAATCCACTAAATTGCTGCCGCGGGGTTTCAACTAATAGATGAAACTGAATTGTGCGTGAGAAGAGACACTTATTAAAGCACTATACGAAAGTCAGGAACTCTAAGCTGTTGGCTGTATACTTATAAGTTGGTTAGTTAAGAATTTGACTTATCAATCAACAGCGTCCGGATCAGTCTCAAATATATATATATATTGATTGGCTGTTGTTTCATTCTAGTCTGGGGTCGGGTCACAGTGGCTTAATGGTCTACGAACTCAACTTGTGACAAAAGGTCCTGGGTTCGAACCCCGCAGTGTGGGTGCGTAGTGCCGAAGAGTCCCAAACTAAGATGAAACAGCTGTCCAGTACTCCCTACAGGTTTTCCAATGGTTCTCTAACTGATGTCAGCTCATTATGAAATCCTCCAACTAATCATGATGGTTTTATAGAGTAACGGAAATAACTACAAAGTTTACTTAGCATTCAGCTGTAGTCCAATGACAGGAAACCTTCAATGAAGGTAATCTTCCTATTCATGGATAATCCCCATTCAGGCATGAATGAAAACAAAACAAGTAGTTCAGCGAAGAGACTCTTTTCGGTGAATTCATTTTCCTAGCTTTACAATCGCAACTGTACAATAGTCTTTTTTGCCTGTTTCTTTAATTGCTTATAATTCTTGTATTCATTTAGAACTCTTACGTAATTTCATATTCTCTAATTTGTTTCTATGTGCATCCTGAGTACAATTCAATCATCAAACTATTCATATTATTACTTAACTCCTTTTAACAACTGCTTGTGGCAACTCATCACCTTTGTTACTACCCTAGTTTCATTAACACATAATTTTCTTGACCGTTTTTGTATTACGTAACTCCACCCAAAAATTACTAATTTTCACCTGTTTAGTTAAAATAACCATGACTAATTGTATTTTGTTTGACAAACTTAATGTACACATACACACAAAATAACCCATATATATTTGCGATTGTATAGCTAAGAAAATGAATTCACCGAAAAGAGACTCTTCACCGAACTACCTGCTTTGTTTTCATTAATCATCCTATTGTTGATTATCAGCAAAGTACACGTAGGGCTGTGAAAGAGCTAATATAGCGTCTCACGCTTTGAACTATGTCAAATTAAAATTATTATATTATTACTGTTTCCTACAATTCCTAGAGGAACATAGGGCTTCAGCCGTGCCTCTCCATTTCGTTCGGTTCTCTGCTAGAGTCTTCACCTGGCTCCAAGTCTGCCCACAAGCTTTCATCTCATCTTCACATGACCTCCTCCAAGTCACCATTGGAAGATCAACTCGTCGCTTCCCTTTCGGGTTCCACTTGAGCAATGGCTTGTCTAGTGATGTCATTTGATGGCTTCCTCAGAGTATGGCCAATCCATCTCCATTTCTTCCTGCCTATTTGTTTCACAATCGGTTCCTGCTGTGTTGGTTCGCTCATTGCCAGAGATCTCTGTTGCTGATCTTTTATGGTCGGCCATCTGATCTTGAGTATTGAGCGAAGACAACTGTTAATGAAGGTCTGAAGTATGTTTCAGATGGTCTTTATGACGCTCAGTGCAAGTCTCTGATTCGTATAGTAGCACTGACTGACTTCACATTGGAGTTGAAAATCCGGATCTTATTTGTGATGCTGAGTGTTGTTGACCTCCACACTGACTTGAGAGTAGTGAAAGCTTGTCTTGCTTTCCCGATCCTTGCTTTGATATCCTCGTCAGTTTTGTCTCCCTGTAGTTGAAACGATGCTTCCCAGGTGGGTGGGTAGGTAAAAGAGGTTGTTTCTTTCAGGTTTCTCCCATTTATGCTTCTCAAATTAAAAAGGCAGCATTAATAATAGGTAGACCAATTTCGAAGTGTTCATTATGTGAGGATTTGATTGATTTCAAGGGGGAAATTCCTCACGAAATAAGCTTACTTGGAGACACGCTGATAGCCAGGAAACAGTAGAACCGGCACTTGATGACAAATCCACTGCTGATTACGGACTGACTAAATAGTTCAATATTTTATAAATAATTTTCTTTGATTAAATGTTTGGCTTTTTAATTGTTACATTACTGCATTTAGTTGCAGTCATTAAAATAGTCATTTCTCACTGATACTTAAAAGAGATAAAATATCGACTACTTCTTAAAGTATTTACTCAAGCTAAAAGGAATTTGCGCCTTGCTCTATTCAGGTAGGTAGTTACCTGGGGTTCTAGTGAGAATTCGTGACCAGTGAGTGCAGCATGTCGGGTGTGAGGACAAATACTCGCCGAAGACATTGGCTAGGGGTTGCGCTATGTCGCGAATTGGCAGAAGTTAGAATTCATGGGCCATTGGATCGGGTCCCAGTGGCTTAATGGTATACGAGCCTGCCTTGTAACCGGAAGGCGCTGGGTTCGAACCCCGGTGGTAGCGTACTGCTGAATAGTGCCAAACTAGGACGAAACAGCTGTCCAGTACTCCCAGCAGGTTTTCCAATGGTTCTCTAACTAATGTCAGCTCATGATGCAAATCCAATAAAAGCTAATCGCTGACTAGTATTTATGGTACTGATTTCAACTTAACGCAGATGTTTCAGTCCTCCTATTGTTCCTCCTTTTCATTTCAGTCTTTCATTCATCACAGCATTAGATGCTTCCAAAGGCTGAAAAAATGATAATTCATCTAAATGTAGCTACAACATGAATAAATAGTCTGAAAGATACTCAAGATTAAAAGCAGAAGATGAATTCTACACTACAGTGTCTCTCTAGATCATTTACAGTGAAGCAAGCGCTTTATTTTTGTATTAGAAACATAAAACAGCATGTAGTGTGCATGTTTGTTACATGTTACAAAATGTAAACATGTTTCAATTACCGAGTTGCAAAATTATTTTCACCTTTTGCTCAAAATCGATATTGGTATGTCAAATTTTCGTTACTATTATTACTACAATGCAATAAAATGATCATATGATCGATAAAACTAAAATGGAATGATACTAACTGAGATATCGATAACACAGGCTAATGGTATTTTCTAGCGATAAGTTCTGACGACTCCTCACTGAAGATATCCCACAGAGGTGATATCAGAATACAGAATAACTATTCATTGATACGTATATTATAAATGATCCCTTTTTAAATACAAAGAATGATCCAGACAATTAGAGTACAGCATATTTAACAGACAACAACTTTTCTTCCAAATATAGTTAAATCGTTTCTATAAATTCTCAGGAATATATGTAAGGCACCTCAAACAACATGGATATCGTAATAATTCCTTGAAACCTTTTTCTTACTTCAGCTGTTGTTATTTTATGAGCTAAGGCTTTGGCTACAGCTTCATGTTTAACACTCCTTTTCAGCCTTCGTACGGAACATTTTTATCCAACTTCTGGTTCTTGGACAAGGATAGATTTCACACACTTTCATAGCTGTGACTGATGAAACAGAGTAACTTTGTATTTTTTTATTACAGCTTGATGCCGCGCCGTATTTTCAGTACAAGTATGGAATTTTCAGCTTGGATATCGGTAGCCCAAATTTCGCAGGCCGACCATGGATATCAGGTGTGCGTCGCCAGGGAATCCAACCGCGGACCATGTGCATGGTCGGCGAGAGTCCTAACCACTGTGCCACCGACGCCACCGACGGAAACTTCACCTTTTCAGTGCAATGAGTTTAACTGTTTACAGAGTATTTTCTTTTTGTCTGAACCAGAAAACACAAATAAAAGCTTAGCATAGCCTTTTGTTGTTGCTTCACTGAATTCGATTAAAAAAATGAAAACCAGATTCTCAATGTGCTTTTCAGCAGCATATTGTGTGAATTTTTTAATTCTCAAACTGTGCATGTAATCTCTGACTTAATAATCCTTTCTTTCACTCTGTTTTGTCCTTAAGAATTCTAGAGAATAAGAAACTATAAGTCTGCTATTCAAGTGAATTTCGAATCAACAGAGAGTTGATAAATTCCAGTTGTGCAAAATTAAGAGCTGACTCCAGCTGAGTAAACGAAATTGATATGATGATTTTAGACTGAAACACTTACCGATCCCTTTCACAGGTAAGTAATTTCACAGAATTTATTCAGTGTGTCACAACCAAGAAGTCATTACCGCTCAATTAACCAGCTAGGGTCAATTTATCCTTCACTAATAACGGTTCATTTCAGGCAACAATAAAATGACGTCGGTGGGATGTTGTTTCGAAACCAGTTGCCTCACAATTTAGTTATGGACTTAGATATTCAATGTTGCTTTATCTCGCCAAGTAACAAAAGTCTTACTGCATGACATCAATTATTATCATTTTGCTCCAAGGAAGTGGTCGCCTTTGCTTTCTTTACAAATAAGCATCATATTCAAAATGAATATTTTCGGCGATATCTTGAGTCATATTATGCGAAATCGTATCAGAGGAAACGTAATATTCACGGAAAAAAAATATTTCTCATATTTGGAATTACTTTCGTATTTCACCCTAGCCTAACTCTTTAAATAGAACTTTTGTAGAACTACCGTAGATGGCATTAATTCCTAATAGATAGCTCATACAAACAAGTATTTTGATAACACGAAAGAATAAACAGTTAGATGTTGGCACTCTAATGTTCTGAAAGTAATTGTCTCACTTGATTTTAGGCATGTCACTGAGAGCTCAATGATTCTTTGCATTCATTGCAGCGCTCATGTGAACATCTCTATGGACTATGAAATCTGTGGGGTTAGTTTATGTAGTCAGCGGGACAGTGGTTTCTAAGTTTTTACCGAAATAATGCACGCTGGAATTATGTCTTTTCTGACAAAAAACAAACAAATTAGAGTTCACATTAAACAAAGAGTCTCTTTGTTTTAATTCACTTAGTCTATTCTATTTTCGAAACAAAATTAGTTAGCTTCAGAACTGGAATATTAATCAATGTTATCAATTTCTAAATAGCCTAATATTACCACCGTGTTTCAGCATTAAACCCGCAGTTTTCTTGACTTGTTTTGTATCATTTAAGATAGTCTTCGTAAAAAACTAATTATTCTTAGATTGGAGTAGGCAGTAGATTAATATTTTCTCAGTGGACTCTACTACTATTGATTGCGTTTATGCACACTGTGAATTCCTCCACCAACTAACTTTTTTTCTATTTTGTGGATGGTCAGATTCAAGTATACATGTTCAAGTGTTAGTAAAACACCTTATGATGTTTTAGTGTTGTATTGCAAAATCTAATGAAGAAAAATCAATAATAAGCGTATTATTGATAAAACTGCTGTTGAAATTCTTTGATTTACATTCTTCTGCGAGTATAATAAAGTTATAATGATAGCTGAGTGGAATCTGATGCTTCTCTGAGACTCAGACAATATATATATCTGGGAGGTAGACTCTAGGGTTTTTTCAATAAAGCCGTGACACACAACAGCTAGCAATGTTTTAGCAGACTACGAAATAGTGTTTTATTCGACTTTAGATGGAGGTTTACAAGGACAACTCGTAACCACTGGGTCAAGGGTTTGAATCCCACTCCACTTACAAAGGTTTAAGATAGTCACAGTGTGTGTGGTTCATGCCCAAATTCATGTAAATGTAAATGCTTGCTGAGTAACACATCCATCTTTCTTCCTTCAAAAAAGTAAACTGAAGTTCTGACGTCATTGCTATGTAGATAGTATGTCGATGTTCTGTTGTATATTTCACTTAGTAATACCTCTGATTAACTGAAATCAACGTTTTATGAATTCCATCATTAAGTTTAATATTATACCTTCTTTGTGTCATTCGTGCGTTTTCCTTTATCAGTTTTGACGACACATACTAGAGGACTTTGGTAAACTCTTCATAATTTTCACCGATTTCGGACACTAGCAGAAAACAAATTGTCGTCTATATCGTGTGCAATCAAAAATATCAGATACAGTCCTACAGGAGGTCAGTCGCGAGCCTGAATAGCTCAGTGGTAATGTCTTTGACTGCAGAACTCACTGGGTGACGCGAGTTCGAATCTCAGAAGGGACATCATTTCCTTCAAGGTTGCAGATACGCCTTGCTAATGAGTGCCAACTAGCACGAAACCTAGGTCCAAGGCTTTCTGCCGACTGCCTCCAACCATCTAATACCAACAATTCACAGTGCACCGTAATTGCGAGCCACCTAGCATGGTGGCCACATTGCAAACATGACTGATAGAATCCAGTCTGCACCGAAGATAGGACTAGACACATTGCACTAGTTACTGACTAGTGTGCAATCGAATATATCGTCTCTATCATTAAATTAACTCTGTGTTTAAGTGTATTTTTACTTGTATTTGTTACAGAATCACAGGATGGTAGAAGACATAATTCACTAGGCATTCTGTTTCAGCAACTGAATGGTCAACGAGCTCACCTTATAACGTGGAGGTCCTTGAGCTGATCCCTTAAGGATCTGTTGTGCCCAATGCCGAAGAGTCCTGAACTAACATGAAACAGCTATCCATTAATCTTCACTGGTTATCAATGGTTCTCTACTTGATATCTTTCACTTATCAAACTTGAGAAAAAGTAAGGACTTTAAGCTAGAGTATATCGTAGATTCGATCGAGAGTATTTACGACTGATGAACAAACTTTGTTTAGATGACATAAAAAATTCCTGTGATTACATTTCTGCTATCTGCATTCATTAAAGTATCAAAGATATGAAGACGTAAATCAGGATAAAACTATTGACCTTATCCAGAGTATTTTGTTCTCTACAAAAATAAGTACAAAACTAACTGCTTTTGTAAATTTAAACAAAAGCTGAGGCATTTATATTTCTAAAGATGCGAGAAATCGGCAGTAAACTGTCAGTTTAAACTGTATTAAGTGAGGGTCCATAGCTTAATACAAAGGATTCATTTATTGAAAGTATCGTTATTTCTTTTCAGTTAGCTTATTTACAAGAGTATCTATTTCCAAATGAAAATTTACTCTCCATCTACACTCAGTTGACCTTCAAATTAACTGACAGCAACATTGTAGAAACATTAATTTCTGATCACTAACATAAAAAATAACCTTACATGAGTATATGCATGTCACTACATACCACTGATTGATTGAGGTGGGTAATTATGTACCACCCATACCAGCCAGTAGCGTCAGCCGGATATAAGCGATCTTAACACCGGACAGCCATTTTGTTCGTTTTGGGACTCAGAAAATCAGTAGAATACCCGGCTTGACACATGCCAGAAAGCCAGATAAGTTCAAACTGCCCGATTTCTAGATAGCTACTTGAGAGAACTAAAAATAAGTTAGACCAAATTCGCAATTTGCAACGTACACATTTCGAGGTGGAATTTCATCGCAACAGTTTTACGGGTTTTGATAGTCTTTATTAGGTTAGTTGCACCCATAAATGGAACGGTGACTTTGGGCATTAACTGAAAGTGTGCTATACTGTGGCGTGTAATATGTGAGACAAAACTAACTAACTCAAATTGTGTGGATCATTTCAGCAACCCAGTTTTCAACGTTACTAAAATATACTGCACTTTGTGAATTACAGGTTTCAGGGAAATATTCGGTTGGTGAGTGCGTTTGGACCCTTAAATGGGCCTTATAGCAGGTACTAATCGATATTAGTAGAAATGTTTCCACGCTTTTTCGAGAAGATGAATGACAGTGGTAATGATAAAGTGACTGAGATGTATTCAAAGTGATTGAAATGGTAGAAGGAAGTCCGTATATCTATATCGTCAAAGCTCGCATCTCTTAACTGACACCTAACACTGAACAATTCAGTGTGGTTTTTACTTTACCACTTATGTAAAAGATTAGCTAAGTAAATGACAGAAACTTCACAGTGATATATGAAATAACTTGGATGAAGTTTCGGCCATTTATTGCCTAATTGTTTTTTTTTAAACAAAATGAACTAGAGCAATTATAAATTCATAACTCACTACATATCTTAGCACTTTATAACTGACTACTCAACAAATATAAGCCTATACTGAAGTATCTGTGACAATAATATTAGTTGAAATACAAACAGTCAGCTGGTGATATTAAGCATTCTAAAAAGATAATACTGTGTTCTTCGATCTCCAAAGAGTCAGGAGAAATCACAGTCTATAAAAATAGACATTAAGTCTTACAGTTTCCTATGTAAGAATAAATTTAAACTGAACTGAAAGCTACCAAATAAAGAGGAGATCATTTTTCTACTATATGTAAAATTACCAAGACCCTTGTAACGCCCATAAAATGATTTGCTTAGGTGAGTTTACAGATATTGACTGACACATAGTTTGAGTAATTTCTCCGCAGTTCTTGAGAACGATATATGAACTAATTTGTAAAGCTTATCAGTACTATACTTTCTACTGGAATTATTAACTTTAAACACCTCGCAAATTTTTCTTCTTAATGCCTTATTTTAAATTTATCAAAGGGACTAATTGTTTTAACTCAAACATTAAATTAAGGCAATACGACAACCTCACAAATGGCTTCAATAAATGATGAGAATGCTTTTGAATTCTTCAGATTTTGTCTATAACTGTATTCGTTGGGTCTTAATTTCGTCTTTTCCCAAACTTATTCATATTCAATAACTTTCTTCGACTAATTGGTCCTGTCGATATTTTCTCTTGATATTATCAGATTTGATGCTTGTCCAGTAACTATCATATTGGAAATAAAATTTCTGTTTTTTGAGATTTTGCTTCATTTCCAACTGCTGTTCCAGTTCTATTGGATTTCATCTTGACATCTAATTACTTCTGAGTAAGACAACTTGGAACTGCAGTTGGCATTTATGCTTCGATAGAGAAAGAATGACCAGCATAAAATGATATCATTCTATTTCACGGGTTCTCATCATCTGCAGACTTCCTGAAATTACAATGGTTATATATATATATAATAATAACATACTTTAATGTTAAGTGATAGTAGAGGAGAAATACTATAAAATTGACACATCCAAAATGTAAGCATTACAATTTTTAGTTTAAGTTTTCATCATCAGTTTATACGCTTTCAAATTAGATTAGGTTTCTTTGAGAAATGCCTAAGAGAAAATGTATACCTAAAGAGATTTATACAAAAGTATAGCAGAGAAAAAGATAAGAAAGAACATTCAACTGTAGAAGATAATAAAGTGTTTATTTGTCTCCCATTCACAGGAGATGAAGTGTTATATAAGATTGACAAAAGAATGAAAAGTGAAATAAAAAGAAGTTTCCGTGCTGCCAAACTCATAACATTATGCAGCACTACTTCTTCTATAAGCCTCTCAAAACTGGATAAATACCCTGCTGACGTCACCTTTAACTGCGTTTATGAATTTACGTACACTTGCAGCAGTAAGTACATTGGAAGGACGGAAAGAAGAGCTTCTATCCGGTTTTCTGAACATACTCCAAGGAACTTGTGCCTGAAAGGAAGCAAATATTCTCAGAGTGCAATTACCAGACATATTGTTAATACTTTTCATCTCGTAGACAAAAGAATGCAAATTTACTACATTTTGCCGAAGTGATCGCAATCAAACGATTCAAACCAGACTTATACATACAGAAAGAGAGTGATGTTAATCTCTCACAACCTTGGTAACTGAATTTTGATTCTGATGACATTAATTAGTCATCCGATTCAGTGATCTCAACTCATTGAGTAAATCTCAATCTTATAAACTGTAACCGCTTTTGTTTTTTAAGTTTCTATGTGAACCCTTAAGCTAACACTGTTTGTTAATTTTCTCTGTTCTCTGTCTTATCTCCCTCCCCCAGTTTTCCACTTTGAAAGCGTATAAATTGATGATGAAGACTTAAACTAAAAACTGTAATGCTTACGTTTTTACGAGTTGATCACGGATTGATATCAGTTAGAGAACCCTTGAAAACCAGGGAGTACTGGACAGCTGCTGTTTCATCCTAGTTTGGGAATCATCGGCAGTACGCACCCACTGGGATTCGAGCCCATGACCTTCCGGTTACATTTTGGATGTGTCAATTTTATAGTATTTCTCCTCTACTATCACTTAACATTAAAGTATGTTATTATTATATATATATATAACCATTGTAATTTCAGGAAGTCTGCAGTTGATGAGAACCTGTGAAATAGAATGATATCATTTTATACTGCAAATCTGGTCTTTCTTTCTCTATCGAAGTTTTTCAAGGGAACCAAATGTATGGCATTTATGCATTTCCTGTGGCATTTGATTAATAACCGGTATTTTGTAAAAGGCAAACTTGCATCATTTTCCATTACTTTGTCGAATTTTTTCATTAGTGAACTTTTGGATGTTTTAAATTCAACAGTTTTTACTTTACTGAAGTCTCTACTAGAATGGTACAATGTTGTTTTAGTGATAATAGTGGCTTCAGTCCATATGCTAACTCTTCCCCTTTATCACAGAAGTCCATGATTTTATTGTTAATCTTGTGACATATACCTTTCGGAAAGGGCCTACTGACATACTCAGTATACGCTTTTACTCTGGTTGCTAGAAGTGAAGTGTAAATTATTATTAATAATATTCGTTACTTGCAAGTGGCTGGTATATAGAGCTTCACCGAACATTTCTATCTCACTCCGTTCTCTCCCACCACTGTCAGCTGTCTCAAAGATTGCAATTCCTCCTCACATGATCTTCAACAAGTCAATTCTAGACGTCCGAACCACCACTTTTCATTCAGGTCCCGATCTGAAGCATGGCTTTTGATTTCACTTGAATGTCACCTCAGATTATATCCAATGTATCTCCGTTTTCTTCTTCACATTTGTTGGATAGTAGGTTGTTAGTTGGTTCACTGATAAAGTCACTTGTTACTTATCTATATCATTCGTTCATGTGATTTTCATTACCAAGTTGACAAAAGCTGGTGCTAAAAGAAGGCAAACATTAAGCTGCTGGAAGTGCATTCGGTGTAGCTCACACAAAATTTCTGAACGATTTAAAAGCGCGGGATTGAAACTAGTGTTCAAAATTCCGACTGTGTTCATAGTGCCGAATTTTGTAGATCTCATCTCTGACTTCAGAGTACTGAGGGTCTGTCTTGCATTCTTAATCTTGGAGAACAGAAGAAAGATATTACTTCTTAACCATTTAAGTCAGACTTTAAGTATCTTTGATCAATTATTTCTTCTGATCTATCCTGGTTTTTCCATGTCTTCGTGATTTCTAGTAAAAATATTTCGTCTGACATTTTACAATAAGAGGCTAAGGCACTCGGGAATAACTCAACCCCTCCTCATACAGTTTGTCAACTCTTGTATTTTACCTATTCTCTATGATTGTTTTTCACCGTTATTCTTTCCTGGGCTGCTTAAAAAGGACTATGTCATAATTCATCGAACTCTGAATAATATAAGTATGGTAAGTGGTGTCCCACTGGTCTATATCACCCACATCCTAATTGTCAGGCACTCAATTTCATGCAAATAAATTTGCTAAAGGGATTTTATAAAACACAAAATAATTGAACAAAAAATATCCTTTTCGATATATTTCTCTTCTGGCTCTACAATTATATATATATATGTTTATAGGCATAGAAACACGCCTAATTGTACGGCCCATGTAGCTGGCTCTACAGGAGCAGTCTCATCGAATTTCCGAACATCACCCTGTGTGGTTAAGTAAAGGACAAACAAAATCTATTCGCAGCACTATTCTGTCTCATCTTGTGGATATAGAACACAAGACTGATGGTAACCATGCTCTCAGGGTCATTTACCGCATACCGACATATCTCAATTTCGCCTTAAGAGTTCGACTACTAAATATTGCTGAGGCCGGCTGTTGGGATCCCTATTAACAAGCCTAATTTGTGCATCCAAAAGAAGTTTGTTCAGACATTATCCTTATCTTGGCCATCTAGGTTTGAATGATCATGAATTTTTGTGGAATTTTCCTAATTTTAGTTGATATTCTATTTGCTAGTATATCTTAATTATTATTATAATTTAAGCATCTTTAATGAACTGTAATTCCATTGTGATCTTACTTTACAAATTGATATTATTTAAAAAATCACTAATATTGTTATTGACTACTAATCTAGAATATTCTATGTATATAAACATATATATACATATAATTGTAGAGCCAGAAGAGGATTTTATCGAAAAGGATATTTTTTGCTCAATTATTTTGTGTTTTATAGATGTTTGAAGGGATTTTGTCAGACTGTGAGTATTCACCTTGGTCGTAGCTTTCACACTGCATCCCCTTAGGTAGAACAAGAATTCATTTCAAAAGACTTTATGCGTGCACGTCTAAGTAAAAAATTCCATGATATCATATTTGGCAGAGATTTTATGTGATGGAAATTGTGTCAGCCACGAACTAACTAACCTTCTTTCCAATGGTAAATAAACAATTCTCTCTATCCTTATACCATCAAGTCTTACTGTTATTACTGCTATTATATTTATAGTCCAATTGTTTTATTTTGTTTTCTCATAATTGTAAACACCAATTAGGCTATGTAATAATTGTTGCTTTTTTGTTTTTCCTCTCATCATGATGTGTCAACATTAGATTCAATGTTCAATACTGCATACTGTAACAACAATTTAATTTGAAACAAACTCACTGTTAATATTACCATTATTACTATTATAGTTATTATTCTCACTTTATACATCGCACACTTTTCACAGTAAACCTACCGTAAATGTTAATTTTATTTATATTATGAATGAATTAGATGAAACAGCGTGATTATTACTGAAAATTCCATGCTGTACTATTGTGGAGTGTGCTACTGATAAGATTTATCAGTAGTATATGAAGGCATGTTCGTCCGCATAAAAACATCAAATAGCAGGGAGATAGATTTGACGTCAAAGAACGCAAATGATACAGCGTTGCAGAGAAACATGGAAGACGTGAAAGGAACACAAAGAAACACAGTATAAAGGCTAGAAGTAGCAAAACCCTGAAGATCTGTGCAAATGGTGATTTGTAAATAATGTAAATATTTCTTTACCAAGTCTCTGGTCTTCTACTGTTACATTATAAGAACTGTTTTTGGAATAGAACAGACCATTTTTATTATTATTAAAAGATTATATTATTCCAGTCCTTGGATTGCCATAATTTCGTTGACCAAGTTTTAAATAGTGAAAGGATAGTTTTGTCTGACTTATATTGTAGAGTACAACAACATATATTATAAAACAGACTATATTCAACCCATAAGTCTCAAATTTTGTTTTCAAAACAACCTACTAGAATAGAACAGGAAAACAAAGTTTTAGTCTTTTCAAACATTTGTTTAAGCATTCGAATTCGACTGCATCATTCGGCCTAAAGAAAAATCACTACGACTTTTTTTATTAGCCTTCAAACTTACTCTAACAATTTCTTGGTTAATTAAAGTTGAGGATGTCCTTAGCGTTTCATTTTCCTTATTTTTAACATTCAATAGAGATGTGTAAAACGTATAATTTTATCCTACAAAATGCATGTGACTCAGCCATTCGTTTTCAGGAGTAATAAAACTGTATGCGTTATGTTGGAAACATGTGATGATACAAATTCACACATTTAGAAACATAAAATTCATGCTGATAGAATACTAGTGAAATGTGATACATGAACACACAGTTAATGTATATATAAATTAGAATGGTATGCATTTAATAATGAGGTAAGCAGTTAAAAAACCTCATGGATTAGTGTCATGTTTTTGGTCACGCTCCACGTAACTTGTTTCCAAATAAATCGTCGAAATAGGCAGTCACTCATTGCTGAAGCCCCATTACTTATCAGTTGACGCTATATCTTACAGGCATGAAGAGCCAATGTACATGAAAGTTATTCGATCAGTTACTTTGATACTGATCTCAGACAAATACAATCTGAATTCATTGAAGTCTCCATATTCATATTTCCATTCTACTCATTTACATAAAATGACTAATATTGAGAAAATCGTCAACTTCATTTTAGGCTATGCATAATTTGCAGGTGCTGCGTATATATATATATATATATATATATATAGATCAAGTACAACAGACCGTTATTAGATAGTCAGAGATACATTGATTAGAATATACTACCATACCAATATGGTCGTATATGAATGAAACTGAGTCACAATCTAGATGATATTTGGCAAGTGAAAGTACGTAATTTAGCTTTTATCTGCTAATTTATACATAAATAAGTAAAAACAAAAGTGACATTTAGATAAATATGAACCTTTGATATCTCTATGAGCGATTTGTAAAGCTGATCTACGCCAAATGTCCTGTCATATGTAAAATGTAATTGGTGTTTAATGCTTTTTACACACCACTCTTATGCTTTACTCATATTTGTGATTCGCAGTTGACATATATTTGATGGCACTGATCAGGTCCATTTTGGTATATTCCGATCCAGAGATTGTGTTATAACATGATCACTTCGCCAAAATAGGTCTGAGGTTAAGTTCATGTTGAGTGGATAGCTATAAAATAAGAACATGCAGCTCTTCTATCTCCTTTTCTGTTTTCCTTCTTCTTACGTGACTTACCCCATTCTGACGAAGCCAATTTTGTTAAGTATGCCGATGATCTGACTGTTCCAATGCCTGTTATTTCTCAGTCAGACTGTTGCAAAATGAATAACTTTTTATCAGAAATTAGTCAGTGGTCCTCGTCAAATGGTCTTAAGCTTCATCCCTCCAAATGTCAGCTGGTTAATTTCACTTTCGGACGCCAGCGCAACTTATATTAACTGTCTAGGTCTCACGGTTCCATTATCATAGATGGCACTGAAGTTGAAAATAAATGGAATGTTAAATAGTCTGAACTGTGCATTTCCTCTGATTTTTCGTGGTCTTCCCACATCATGTTAGTTTCCAGAAAGAGATTTCCTTTGATATTCCTATGACATTCTAAGGTATCATTCCGTCAGTCTCTACTGCTACCGTTTGTTAACTCTTGTATTCTGCCTATACTTCTTTACTGTTCCCTCACCTTGATCTTCCCCGGGATATTTAAGAAAGACTTTGCTATACTGCGTGGGGCGCTAAAAGCCGTCAGTAGGGCGAGTGGGGTGTTGCTAAACTAACTCGCTAATAATATTGTAGATAGACACTTGGATTCCTGCAAGAAATTAGCAAATATTATCCTGTCAGACTCTGAACATCCTCTCCATACACAGCTCTCTCCATGTATCTCCTCGAGGAACTAGAAGCAATTATGGAAGACTGTCTGCTCGGACAACTAAGTACAAAAACTCTACAACAACTATAATACATTTTCTCTGATGAGAAAAGTGTAAGACAGGAAATTACCAACCTACTGAAGAACTCTTAGTAAATGGGATTGTTTTTTGTTCTCATTATTACATTGTCGCTAATATTTTCACTTGATTTAATTTTATATTCACTTCTTATTGAACAATAATGTAAATTATTAATAATGTAAATGGCTTATTTTAATTATTGCCACTGTAATAAGAAAATTAGATGCAATATTGTATTACATGCTGAAAATTCCATATTTGTATCAATAGTACTGTTTGGAATAAGGCTATTATTATTATTACTAGACGAGGCGTATATATATATATATATATATATATTAATATTCACAGTTTATTAATAGAATGTCATTTGTACTTTACCTCATCAGTGTATCCAAGTTTAACAACGGATATTCACACTAGGGGTTGGGTGTGAGGCGACTGCATCACCTTAGAATTACACACAGAAGAGTGAACTTTTTATAAACTCTCAAAAATTTTCAGATCACTTTCGTGTTTGTTAATTAAAGTTTCCAAATGCAGATTCATATAAAGCTGTTTATTCAAATTTTGAAAAATAAAACACGTAGTTCAGCGAAGTGTCTCTTCGGCGAATTCATTCACTTAGCTGTACAATCGAAATTATATATAATTATTTTTGTATGTGTGTGTACATTAGCTTTGTCAAACAAGAATAAAAATTAGTTAGGGTTGTTGTTTACGTCATCAAGATATTTCAAAAATGTGATAAATAGTCAGATTGTAACTAGGGGGTGAAGATTTGTATGAGGATAGTGGGGATGAGGTGTCAAAAATTAGTTGTCAGTGTTGTTCAATGCATAAGAGAAGTTGAATAAGTATATAGCAGTTGTGTAATAAGATGAATAATTTAATGAGTGTGTTTTGATTAGGATGTACATGGAAACGAAGAAAAATATAGAATAACGTTAGAGTTGTGAAATATAACAGTTATAAGGAGTTAGAAAAGCAGGCACTCAAACATCACATCGGTAGTAACCAACACGGTTTTTGCCATGATACTAGAAGTGGTTGAATGATTTTCTTTTGCATACATAACTCTGGTTTTTTCTAAATGAATGGCTAAAGCTTCAGCAATACAAAGGAGACGGAAGCGTATTGCCTTTGGTATGTTATTCTTGACTCTATAGATTACTTTGAAGGAGGCGTTTGTTGAGATGGTAGGGTTAGTGTTGAAAGATGTTCGATGATCGCACTCCTTATAGAGCCACTACTACCTTTTTGCAGCCATGTGGGATAGTGTTCTTGAACCTCTTTGGACAGGATACGCGTCGAACGACCAATGTACCTGGCTCCACAGCGACAGGAGAACTGATATGTACACACAGAAGTGATCAGATCCGAGATTTTGTCCTTAAGGCTTCTGCAGATCAGTGGACGACTGAAGAACACTACTCTTAGCGTTGCTGTGAAAAATGTTCTTTTCACTGATGTTGAAATTTTTCTCTTGGGGAGGTCACAAGCTAAGTCTCCCTTGAAATCCATATTCATGTAAAGTTTCTGTTTCTGGAACAAGTAATATTTTGTTCCTCTGGACTTTTGGTCTGATGCTCTTGTCGATGAATCTTGGTGGGTATCCATTTTGGATGAAGGTTTCTTTTAGAAGATCCATTTCTGCTTCCTGGGTGTCAGAACTGCAGATGCGTTGGATCCGAGTGGCAAGAGATTTAATTAGATTTCGTTTTCGTTCAACGGTTACCCAACTGAAGAAACTTGTTAATTGATCTTTCCAAGTAGGTTTTCTATGGGCTGACCTTCTTAAGGTTCTGTCAGGTCGTCTTGTTAATTCCACATCAAGAAAGGAGATTTTCAACTCATTACCATTTTTAGAGTGAATTTTAATTTTTATTCTTGTCTGACAAAGCTAATGTACACACACATACAAAAATAATTATATATAATTTCGATTGTATAGCTAAGTGAATGAATTCGCCGAAGAGACTCTTCGCTGAACTACGTGTTTTGCTTTCATTATTGTCTGGATGGGGATTATTCAAGAAAATTCAAATTTTGACCATGACTACAGAGAGACTACTCAGTAATTCCTAGCATTTTTTAAACTGATATTCACTTTAATTCTAGGGTATTCACAACTGAAGACAGGAAATGTATATGATTAATGCTAATTAAGACTGAAATTTTTCTAAGGTGGGGCTTTCATCTTTCTCAGAGCAAATGCTGAATGCATCTAAAGTATTTGTAGGGGATCAAAGAATTTTATCAACTAAAATGAAGCTCAGCCGTTTCACCGTCAACGATCAATTTGTTTATCTGTGAACAGGTAGACTGTTGGACTTTCAACAGACAAGAGCTCGGTTATTGTGCTGTGGTTTGGTTGTGGGTCTTTATAATCTTCATATCGTCTTTGCCTTTCAGCAGCCGCAGGTGTTACATTCTCCCCTCACTATCTGGAGTCATTTTAAGGAGTCAGCAGGTGGTGTAGTCAGACCTCAGGAGAGACGGCTACACAGCAATCGTGAGAGTTATTTCTGGTTGAAGTCAACCTAAAGCAAGCTCAAATCTGTGCAAACAGTCTAACTAACCGAGATATTCATTAATTTGCTCTCAAATTTCACCAAAAAGCTATCTCACACTTGGATATTTTTAGCATATTAACAGGTAAATAACAATAAAAATAGTTTGTTTTTTAATAAAACTATAAGTGACCTCTGGTTCCCTAAGCAAACTATCAAACTAGAATAATTAAAAGACAAATAGCTGGAAAATTACGTTGTTTTGCATGATATTTATTTATATTATGTTACCTTTCACTTGTACATTCTTTCATTTTCGTGACATATTAGGCTGCAGTATGGGCACAGCCTATTAGATGTAGTTTGATGTATTTGACCATAAGACTGCGATGGATGACAATATTTCTTGACTTCAAATTGACATTTTGCAAATTGGTTAGCAGTTTGCAATTTATCCTTTTCGAATGGTGAAACTTCACCGTAGTTTCCTTTGGAAACCAAGTTATTCCGATCACAGTATGTGATCTTGCTGATTACCATTTATGGTAAGAAAGCGAGCGAATTCACACAAAACTATATACTACTAATTGTTTGAAATAAGTAGTTGTATACCACCCATAAAAACCAGAAATGTTTGCTAGCCGGATCGAGGTTATCTTAACACAGGAGGGCCGCTTCGCTCGTTTGCGGCCGAGTTCATCAGCAGTGTGCCCAGTTCGACTCAGCTTTCACAGAATAAGCAGTCCAAACCCCCCCCGATAATATAGTTTTATGCAAATTTTTTTGTCTTTGAGTGTATTCTATGTATTAACCAGGATTTTCTAAGTAATTCTTTTAACACGATTCCCGTGACAGTGTTTTTGTGAATGACACTATTTAAATACGACAAATAATTACGAAAGCAGTTATTATTTTGAAACGTTCTCTCACCCATGCGCATAATCCTTACTTGAAATGCTAAATCTTACTTCTTTAGTTGATGACCTTGTTTTTAGACATTGTGTGATTTAGATACATTGACTTTTGGATAAATCAGCTAAAGTAGATAAGGAGCACTTGTGTATTACGAAATATACCCATTTATTCATGAGGAAAAACAGTTTGTTTTTCTTTCCAACGACTGTACAGTAGTATTTATGCTGCGGAAAAAGGCATTAAGTGACTCTAAAAATTGCTCACTTAATATAGGATGATAATTTACACGATATTTAAAGGGTAAGAGTTGAAGTGGATGAATTACAGAATTTTTGAAGATTATTCAATAAATGAATTCGTATTAAGATTTTAAAAGTAGGTCAAATGTTGTCAAAAAATCGAAATTGCACTGATGACAACAATGAAGAAGGTGAAGATGAAATAAAGTGAAATGAATTCATGTGGCAAGGTAGAATAAAAGAAAGAGAAAATTACACTAATGGCATGGCATTTTTGAATGCATAATTTAGGTCTTTGTCCATAAATTGCTACAATGGCGGAGAAAACATAAAACTTTAGAGTGAGTGATTTTGGCTCTGGGTCTGAATGACCTGACTCCAGAAGGTGCACACAAATTGAAGAGTTTATCATCGTATGCTCGACTTTCCTCAACCAAACCTGATAGTGTTCAGCTACGCTTTTCTGGAGAGCATGCGTACAAAATCCTCAGGGAAATATGAGAGAGTGGATGCACATAGTGGTGGACATAAGGAAGTTATGAAGATATCCGCTAAGAGAGGTCTTAAAGGAGACCTCATGACGACTGCATCCCTTTGACTAAGGATTACATTATAAAATCTAAATTGCACATCAAATGTTTTTCTCAATAGAGGCTCCTTTACGTAATTAGCTGGCATTTTGATGTTGATGTTTTTAAATCAGTGAATTATTATTATTGTTCCCTTGGGTTCCTAGTGGAACATAGGGCTTCAACTATACGTCTCCACCTGCTTCTATCTTCTGCTGTACTTTTCACCTGCATCCATGTTAATCCATACTGTTTCAACTCCTATATACACGATCTCCTCCATGTCACACTTGGACGTCCCACTCTTCGCTTCCCTTTCGGGTCCCACTCAAACACTGGCCTGACGCGCGATGTCACCCAGCGGCCTCCTCTGCGAGTGTCCATTCCATCTCCACTTTCTCCTGCATATTTGTTGGGCGATTAGTTCTTGTTTTGTTTCTTCCCATAGTTTCTTGTTGTTGGTGATTCTTTCCGGCCATCTGATCTTCCGTATAGAGCGAAGACAGTTGTTGATAAAGGTCTGCAACAGCCTGTTGGAAATATTCTTTGTGACTCGCCGCCAAGTTTCTGATCCGTATAGAAGAACTGACTGACTTGACGTTTGTATTGAAAATCCGAATTTTGTTGTTGATGCTGAGTTGAGTGACGAAGATTTCCAGATTGGTTTCATGTTGATGAATGTGTTTCTTGCCTTCCCAACTCTCGATTTGACGTCTTCGTCGGTTCCTCCTATAGTTGAGACAATGCTCCCAAGATAAGGGAAAGAAGTAACTTCTTTCAAATCCCTCCCGTTGGTGGTGATTGGCTCTGGCTGTTGCTGCTGCTGTTGTTGTTGTTGGTTGGTTATTTTCATAACCTCCGTCTTGTCTATGTTCACCTGGAGACCTGTCCTATCAGCGTAATCACATAAATAACAACTAGTTTATACTAGTGGTACATTTCTGAATTCAGAACAAATATCTAATGAAGTCACATGCTCACCGGGCACATAAAATTCCACCAACGCAACTGATGAAGTCAAAAGTATCCGAAAGACTATGTTTACACAAATTTGATCACACTGGTTCTAGAATTTCAGCAAGGCATTTTTCTGTAGAATAGTAAGATAAGTTTAGCGTATCCAAGGACACCATTTCCATACACCTTCGGAAGACCATATAAACGAGGAGTGGTTGGATCGAATGACTTAATGTGTCCATACATACAAAGAGTAACAATAGCTTCAGCCTTCAATTTCTTCAAAGTTTTCGACACCTCTCTCAATATCCTTGGTTGGATCTTTCTAGTCATTTTATTTTAAAAATTTATCTCCGTCACTAACAATAGTGCATAATTTAATAATATTATCCTCAAAATTTAAAATAACTAGGGGAATATACATAAAAACATTCAAGAGAACAAAAGGTTCTAAGGACGAAACAACTGTCCAGTATTCCCTGCAGGTTTTCCATTGGTTCTCTAACTGATGTCAGCTCATGATGAAATCCTCCAACCAATCAAACTAGCTCCCTACAAAACCAATACTTGAAAAGGTTCTAACGATTTACAAAATATGTATGAATCTCAATAACTTAGAACAAAAATAGTTAGAGGCAACAATTGTTTTCAATAAATTCTTCTTCAGGCCCTATAATTATAAATCCATTAACTTAAGCATACAATAGCCAGCCAGTAAAGGCAAATTAGAATCTTATCAGAAATGTATTGTGGAACAAGTATAAGATGGGATGGAACAATAGTCAGTTAGTTTTGAATATGCATGGTCAGTGAGAACATGAGATAAAAAGACATGAAATAATTCGAAGTATATATATAGCCAGCAAAAGTAGGGGTTTCGAGTGTGAGTGTAATCTGTGGTGTATGAGACAATATGAATACCACAGAAAATAAACCAACGAATGGGATGGACTAGACATAAGTTTAAGGGTTAAAATAATGACAACAATAATGATTGTGAAATAATAACGATGATGTGGGGTAAATTTAAAAGTACTATTGGTGAACGATTATCAAATAATAATAATAATAGTGAATTTAGTGAAGTGAAATGAACAGGATATTGTAAATATGATAACAAGTTAGAAAAGCATTAATTAAACCTAAGGTAATAGAAATCACAAGAAAGATCATGAAGTCGTAATAGGTCAGAAATGAATGTTTGTCAATGAAAAAAAGAAAAGAAGAAGGCAAGAAAAATTGCGATAGGAAATTAAAGTGCTAATGATTATGGAGGATTTGTTGGCCTTATTGTAGGCCAAGGTAAACTTGGCGATTGAACATACTTCTTCTATGTGCAAAGAGCAAGTCTTCTGGTATTGATTGCTACAGCTTCAGCTTCTGACAGAAAACGTAGTCGAGCACCTCTAGATAGATTCCCAGGAACGCGATTAATAACTGAGAACCCCTGGTCAGGCTTTATCGAGTGTCCAGTACCTACCAAGTGGGCTAAGACTGTACTATTTATGCATTTGGTTACCCCTTTACTCAATCATACAGGTACATGTTCACGTACGCGCAAGGATAAAGCCTTCTGAGTACGGCCAGTGTACCTAGCTCCACATGAGCAGTTGAATTCATAGATACACACTGATGAGGCCATCTTTGGTAATTTATTCTAGAATGGTTGTGCGAGTACTGGTTTGGCTAAGAAGTTGAGTACCAGTTTAGCTACAGGAAATGTTCTCTCTACTGCTCTAAGTCGACATTTTAGAATGTCAGCTGCAATTTCCCCTATGTAGCTTAAATTAAGATAGAGAGGTTTCTTATCTACAGTATCCATCGTTACCTCATCTCTAGGTATCGACATATACTGTTTTAGGAAGTTCTCTGGATATCCATTTTCTTGTAGCGTAAGTTTCAGCCTACACATTTCTTCCTTAATGCATTCTTCTGAACACATACGTTTGATTCTATAACTAAGACACTTAAATAAGTTTCTTTGGTATAGAATCGATGTGAATCTGTGAAAATGGGTGTAATGCCCTGCCCATGTTCTCATTGACCATGCATATTCAAAACTAACTGACTATTGTTCCATCCCATCTTATACTTGTTCCACAATACATTTCTGATAAGATTCTAATTTGCCTTTACTGGCTGGCTATTGTATGCTTAAATTAATGGATTTATAATTGTAGGGTCTGAAGAAGAATTTATTGAAAACAATTGTTGCCTCTAACTATTTTTGTTCTGAATAAATTATGAGAATATTCAAATTTTTTAATTATTCGTTGAATGAACATGTAATCACTTTCAGTGTTAACAAAATGCAATTAAATTTTATGAAATTTGAATTAATAACCATTAAAATTCTGACAGTTTGTATTATAACATGAATAGTGAAAGTTTTCATGTGTAAACATTTCTCATGGATGTAGTGACTAGATGCTATTGTCGTTGTGTTGTTATGTAAGATAATTTTCTTGAAGGTCAACTTCACAGAGATCATGAATTGGAATTTATATGCCTCTCTTTATAAAGCTGAAAAAAGTATATATATATATATATATTAATATATATATACAGAATTTCCGCCAAGCCTTTTCTCTGTTTTTTCGAGCTGGTTAAAGCTCTGTTGTCAACAGTCTGTCTTCCTTCCTTTCTGGCTTCGCATTCTGATGGTATCTTGTCATGGTGGTTGTCAACATGACTAGCGACTAGAACAGCAGGCTTGCAAACCTACTGAGGAGAACGTTTCGTTAGCGCAGGAAACTCTTAAACTACCAGTCTGTACTGATGGTCAAGTCAGTTACGTATAAATACTCACTTAGAGAATAATCGCTGACGTTATTCGGCTAATAGTGGCTAGCAGTGGGATCCAGAATGCTCATTTCATCCTATTTGGGACTCATAAGCTGGATGTGGCTGCATCACTAGTGAGTGACGATGTCAACATTGGCCCCAGTATAAATCGATCAACGGGAAATGCCAAAAAATTAGGCAAGTAATAACGACTGATACCTACTGGTGTTTTTGAATTCCATTGCATAATGGTTTTCACATTGTACAAATCAATAGATTTGCAGACGCTAATTAAGGAGATATGTGTTCGACAGTGAATATGTTACTGCTTTAGTAAGACATAAATGTCTGCTGTGAACAAAGATTCAAAAGTAGTGGGTAAAGGCCGTCAAATTATTTTTGGTTATTTTATTGATATTTCCTAAAAGTATATGTCCGTGTTTTGGTGAGTTATCACGTGATATTTTGATAAATTGATCAAGTTCTTCTTTTTGAATGGTAGTTTCCACAGACAATCTTTTATTGGAGGATTCAGTAAATTGACTTTGTTTTCCAAACTTAATAAACTAATTATCAGAATTCAAATAAAATTCTTAAATCATTCAATGCATTGATGTATGCTTAGGATTTTTGTGAACACTAAAAAGAAATATCTACCATCTCTACTTAATTTAAGGCAAAAACTCCGTATTCACCGAAAGTTTTTTTCCTTTGTTATCTGTGCGAAATTTATGGAAATGTTAAATTCATTTAAATAAGAGGAAAAAGACTATCTTGACACAGAACTGGTTTTCATAGGATGAACTAGAGTAATTTGACTTGACTAGTAAGTAAGTCAATCAAGCGAAAGTTAAATAATTCATTAGACGATAAATTTCCACCAAGCATTAGGCTTTCTTCAAGGAAGCAAATATATCGACTTCTCCTTAAAATCTACTATATTCACAAGTATGGTAGAATGCTGACCAGCTAGACACGTGCTCCGGGTTCGATTCTCCGCCAATGTCCTCTAAAACCTCGCCTGGCTGGTAGTAAACCTAGAAAAGAGGGGAGGTTTGGGCGTGAGGTTAGCAGATCGTTGAATCGACACAGTCGCCACTGAAACTTCTAAAAAAGATGGAACCATATGTGCTACTCAGAAAACAAAGGGAAGCAAAGAGGCGTAATTTATCCTTCTAGCTTTACACCTAACAGAGGATTTCGAGGTTTTGTTTCCAGTAATAAAGAGTTAATAAATTGTGTTTTGAATGTTTGGATATATTAGGTAGTACATATCTGTGTTTTTCTTCACTAAAGTGTAGCTTCATTATTATTAAGATGGTCTTGTTTGTCCATATTATGTTTGATATTCACTTGTTATTATTACACACACTGGGATTCTTATTATCCAGTGAAATAGCTGATGTTTGTAAGTTGTGATCAGATAACAGGACCTCCTGGGACGGTTCACTTCTGCAAAATAAGAATTTAATCATACTATAAAGATAGAAGAATGTTATGGAAAATCAATAAATATATGTCCCAGTCACAACTAGCTCACATTTTCTGTTTCAGTTAACGAGTATGTTATTAGTACAAATTTTCTTCTAGTTAAAGATGCCTATCTCACTAATTAGACTTGTCGCCTGCTACTGAAACATTTTTTAATGAATCTACATCAAATAACTCATGATTTCTTTAACCGTTAACATCCAAAAATGTAGTCTGTTTTCATTCTATCATCTTACTTCATATAACTATCTTCCCATCATCAATAAATATGAGTGTAAGAATGCTACCTGTTCTCTTTGTTTCACCAGCATTTCTCTACCATATTTTATTATTATTATTGTTTCCTTTAATTCCTACAGGAACATAGGGCTTCAGCCGTGCAAACCCATTGCGTTCGGTTCTCTGCTAGAGTCTTCACCTGGCTCCAAGTCTGCCCACACGCTTTCATCTCATCTTCACATGACCTCCTCCAAGTCACCCTTGCACTGACGACCAACTCGCCGCTTCTCTTTCGGGTTTCACTCGAGCAATGGCTTGTCTAGTGATGTCACTTGATGGTTTCCTCAGAATATGGCCAATTCATCTCCATTTCTTCCTGCCTATTTGTTTCACAATCGGTTCCTGCTGGTTTGGTTCGCTCCCAAAGATCCCTGTTGCTGGTCTTTTCTGGTTCGCCATCTGATCTTGAGTATTGAGCGAAGACAACTATTATTGAGAGTCTGTAGTTTGTTTGAGATGCTCTTTATGACGCGCAGTGCAAGTCTCTGATCCGTATAGTAGCACTGACTGACTTCACATTGGAGTTGAAAATCCGGATCTTATTTTCATTCTCATGCTGAGTGCTGTTGACCTCCACACAGACTTGAGAGTAGTGAAAGCTTGTCTTGCTTTCCCGATCATCGTTTTGATATCCTCGTCAGTTTCGTCTGCCTGTAGTTGAGACGATGCTTCCCAGGTAGGTATATATATTAAGTGCGAATTTCACAAGAAGAAGAAAAACAATGATGGCAGCTCCATCCTCGTACACCTTTTCATCTCTCAACATCGAGCACTCAAGCATGAAAGCTTTACAGTGCTACACAGAGTCCCTCAGTATCCTACAAAAGGACTTCGCATACACCATCTGTACATACCTGAATCATTGGCTATTCGGGATCTGAAACCGGCCCTCTGCATTCAAAAGCGCTACATACATTCACTCGCCCTACCATGGCCAGAGTTACGTTCTTACTATAATTTTGATTCTTTTTTATTATCTTATGAAAATGAATCACCAAAAAGAAAATTTTCTTCGCTGTATACGTCCTTTTCTTATTCACAAGAATTGTTTATTTCCTGCACTATCAAAACGTATGTCCTCCAAGACAACAAAATATATACCAGACATAATTTTGCTCTGAGGATAATCTACCCAAGTAACTCCTCAATATTCACCTTGCAAAAAGAATGACATACCTGAATTTACAGTCATGTTTCTTCGTTTCTTTCATTCCTTTACGAACATCTAAGCATTGAAGTTTCACTAGCGTTTGTGTTGTTCTACAGGATGGAGTTGCTTACCTCAAAAACCCAAACCCTCACCCCTTTTATAGGATCACTACCGGCTAGGTGAGGTTTTGGAGTGCGTCGGCAGGCACCACCTGCGTGATTGACTCAGTGCGTTTTTCGAAGTTATGTACAATTAAGTAGATAGCTCATAAAAAAACTCTGATAAAGCATATTCATGATGAAAATACACGCCAGAGAGTATTATCTCTAAAAAGTCAATTAAATAAAAGCATCAATTATTTTATCACTTTAAAGACTAAAATAAAGGAAAGTGATTTTGATAACATTAATGAATGGAAATACATTTGCATAAATGTCACAAAACTACACTCAACTAGTGATTTTCTTTTTCTCACTAATTAAATGATTGTTTACAACGGAATAATGGGAGGAAGGGGAGAATGAAACACATTCTTCCCCTTCCCTTCTTCTTTTCAAAACAAAGGAGTAATTTATTCTCCTCCCCGATATGTCGCTAAGCTCTCGAAATACATTTGGATAATTGTGTCTAAATTCTGGTTCATTTGTAATCTAATATATCTGAATCGCTGAATGATATTAAGGGGATAAAAACAGAATGTTCTTTACCTTCCCAAACTGATAGCATGCGTTAGTAAGCATAACTGAATGAATCATCACTAGTTAGGCATAGCCTATAGAAAGACAGATAAAAACTGGGAGTTCACGTTGCTTTATTAATTCAAAATGAAATAAAACATTATTTTGTTTTGAATGTCTTTTTATATTAAATAAAAGTAAATAAATAAATGAATGCATAGATGGATTTCTACAAAGAAAAGTGTACATGACTGAACTAGTGACTCACTCACAAAGCAGAATGAAATAATCCTTAACCTGGATATTATCTGTCTAAAATCTATGCTATTCTCAAGGCGTAATACTGTAACACTTTATTTTACGTAAGCACTTAGTAAAATGTATCTAATTTATTCTGATGCTCTATGTAACCATGATACACTTTAAAACGAGTGATGTATCAACTGCATTACTGTCATCTGTGCAAGTCTGTGTGTCTGTTTTTAAGTTTTCTTAGACTACAGACAATCCCGACAGACTTAGTTTATTCGTCTAGTGTACAATGGTCAGAGTTTTCTGCAAAATATGTGTTTTTCCTTTATTTCAATATGAAAGCATTGTAACGATCAAATTTATTTGTTTATGGTCTGAACTTAAGAAACTGTTCTCTACATTCTACTGTATAGCTAAAAAAACTTTATTGAGACAGGCACTATCTCGAAATATTCCAAACGCAGGGAAAAGACGATTATTATCCAATATTTTAGCGGTTCTATTAAACTATAATAGCATCAATCTTAAATATACCTCAACAGTACCGTGAGACAACTATACAGGTAATGTATGTTTCTAAATACAAAACAAGTACTGTAAGAGAAAATTAGTTAACCGAAGTCCAACTGTAAAAGGTACCTTAGAATCAAGGAGAATATATTCCCAACGAGGTGGGATCAAAAGCTCTGTCCACAAGAATCACACACCAAGGCTTCCTGCAGACTGTCTGGGGTCAGAATCACCTTCATTCACTCAAACAAACTCATGTTGTTAAACAACACACTGTGAGTCTACACACAATCATAAAAAAGTATTACAACCAAAAATTAAAAAAGGACAAACTCAAATAATAGAGGTCAAAAACCAACATGTGGTATTCAAATATCAAACTGATGATACACAGTCAATTATTATTATTGTTTCCTTTAATTCCTAGAGGAACATAGGGCTTCAGCGGCGCGTGTCCATTGCGTTCGGTTCTCCACTAACGTTTTCACCTGGCTCCAAGTCTGCCCACAGACTTTCATCTCCTCTTCACATGACCTCCTCCAAGTCACCCTTGCACTGACGACCAACTCGCCGCTTCCCTTTCGGGTTCCACTCAAGCAATGGCTTGTCTAGTGATGTCACTTGATGGTTTCCTCAGAGTATGACCAGCCAATCCATCTCCATTTCTTCCTGCCTATTTGTTTCACAATCGGTTCCCGCTGTGTTGGTTCGCTCATTGCCAGAGATCTCTGTTGCTGATCTTTTCTGGCCATCTGATCTTGAGTATTGAGCGAAGACAACTGTTAATGAAGGTCTGTAGTTTGTTTGAGATGCTCTTTATGACGCGCAGGGCAAGTCTCTGATCCGTATAGTAGAACTGACTGATTTCACATTGGAGTTGAAAATCTGGATCTTATTTTTGATGCTGAGTGCTGTTGACCTCCACACAGACTTGAGAGTAGTGAAAGCTTGTCTTGCTTTTCCGATTCTTGCTTTGATATCCTCGTCAGTTCCGCCTGTCATCGTGCTGAAGTTTCTGTAGCAACTTTGTTTACAGGGTGGGGTTGGTAGCCTCACGCCTGAGAAGGGGATCACAGTCAATGGGAAATATGCATAATAATTATGAGGTTAGTTGAAACGTGTAAATAAGTATAAATATTATAAATAGATCGTCCAAGGGGGATTTTCCGAACAATTTGTCCAATACGAGCATACCACAAACTTTCGTTAAAAAATGAAGACACAGCTATGAGAAGTCTTCCATGTTATAGTAATTTAGGGATATGAAGGTGAACGTTTTATTTTAGTTCACTAAGAATAGCATATATCAGTAGCCAGTAACAGACAAGGCACTTCTGAGAATATCGGCTAGTTTCGCTTATACAATCTTTAGGTTTCAGAAAAAGCAGTGAATTCCAGTTTATGAATTTATGGAGAGAAATACTTCTGAAACACTTTGAAAGTTTTTAAAATATTATGTAATTCTTTTGTGTTGAAGTGTGCATACAACATATATCCAGCAAAATAACTAACATTTAAGTACCAGCCTTAATATTACCTTATAATGGAAACTTACTAATTTTAAAATATTATTTGTCGAACTTTTCGCTCTGGAACACAATAATAAAGAGTTATAGACAAGAGTTACAGATAAGGAAAGTGGCAATCATTCTTAAAATATTTGAATACATATGTCTCGACATAACAACATTCATGAGGCATAAACTTTACATACGGAATGAATAAACAACAGGTAAGTTTTCTCCATTCAACAATTCAATAACCAGATGGTCAGTAAAGGGGAATATTTTGATTGGACACTAGTAACTAGTGTCATGTGTCTAGTCCTTTCTTTGGTGAAGACTGAATTCTATCAGTCAGGTTTGCAATGTGGCCACCATTCTAGGTAGATCGCCATCACGGCGTACCAACCATCTAATATCATCAAATCAATGTACAGCGTGATGAAGAGCTACCTAGAATGGTGGCCACATTGCAGACATGACTTAATAAACTTCAGTCTGCACAAAACAAAAGACTAGACACATTACACTAGTTACTGACTAGTGTGCAATCAAAAATATCCAATACAGTCCTACATGAGGTCGATTGCGAGCCCGAATAGCTCAGTGGTAACGTCTCTGACTGCAGCGCTGGGTGACGCGGGTTCGAATCTCAGAAAGGACATCAGTTCCTTCAGGGTTGGAGATATGCCTTGTTGACGAGTGCCAACTAGCACGAAACCTAGGTGCAAGGCTTCCTGCCGATTGCCTCCAACCATCTAATACAAACAATTCACAGTGCACCGTAATGGCGAGCCACCTAGCATTGTGGCCACATTACAAACATGACTGATAGAATTCAGTCTGCACCGAAGATAGGACTAGACACATTACACTAGTTACTGACTAGTGTGCAATCAAAAATATCCAATATAGTCCTACAGGAGGTCAGTCGCGAGCCTGAATAGCTCAGTGGTAACGTCTCTGACTACAGCACTGGGTGACGTGGGTTCGAATCTCAGAAGGGACATGTGTTCCTTCAAGGTTGCAGATATGCCTTGCTGATGAGTGCCAACTAGCGCGAAACCTAGGTCCAAGGCTTGCTGCCGATTGCCTCCAACCATCTAATGTGAATTGTGATTGGAAGAAATAATCGGTTCTGTACCTTATAACATAATTCATTAGAGTGTAAATATCAAAGTGGGGCGTAGATGTAATAGGCAATCAAAACATTATTGTGATAAGACAACATTGCCAAAATTATACTGAATTGAATAAATAAAGGTGACAATTGAGATAATACTGAAAATCAATAATAATAGTTGACATAATAGGGAAGAATACACAAACTGAATAAACAAAAAGAAAAATAAATAGGGGCAAAGCGGGAATGGGGATTATAATACCTTAGCATACACGAATCAATATCATGAAAGAAGGACTGATTGAACAGACTTTGCTGTATATAAAGATCTGCCTTTTCTATTTCGATGCCCATATCTTCAGCGATACAAATGGGTCGGACACGTAATGATTTGGGCAGGTTGTTTTCTGCCTTTTAGATAACCATACCACAAATTAGCATAGTGGATATGTGAATTATTGCAGCCCTTGCGAAAAAATTTTGGAACGTACATAGTTTCTGATTTATTTAAGTTTGTTAGGCAAACTAATGATGTCAGTGTATCTGATAAGCATCTGGTCTCTTTCGATGTAACCTCCCTACTCACAAATGTGCCAGTTGTTGAGACTATTGACTTTACATGTAAAGAAGCTGAGGACATACCCATTCCAACATCGGAATTGAGGAAATTGTTACTTTTATGTACTAAGAATGTCCAATTCTAATTCGATGGCCTTCCATTCCGTCAAGTTGATGGTGTCGCAATGGGAAGCCCCTTGGGACCACCTTTTGCAGATTTATTCTTGTTAGGCCTAGAAGTCGGCGTTTCGCAGTAACATACAACAAACGGACATATATCTTAGATATGTTGATGATATTTTTATTGTCTGTGAAAGCAGATCAAAAGCTGAATACATGTTGATAAAATGTAACTCATGCCAACAAACCTAAACATCACAATGGAACACAAGGAAATTTGTACTATTAAATTCCTAGACGTTTCCCCAGTGGAAAGAGCTGATGGCACAATCGAAATATCGATATTTAGAAAGTCTTCATGGACAGGACAGTACATACATTTCAAGAGTTTTGTTCCAATCCAGCATAAAAAGAAATTAGTCAAAATACTGTTCAATAGAGCACGGAAAATTTGTTCTGACAGTACAAGAGTGGATATCCTGATAAGTTCGTTAATCAATAATCTAAAGAAATGAACCCCTGTAAAACTATCTAAACAGTTCAGAAGAAAGCTGTCTATATCAATTTGCCATTCAAAGGAGATGATATACAAGAAGTAGTCAAACGAAGACTCGATAAAGCTGTCAAGAGAACTTATGCTGCAAAACCTGTCTTTCTTAACACCACCAAGCGACTGCTTCAGCAATCTCAGAAAGACCAGTCCTCGACATTTCAAACTGCGTATATTAATTTGAGTGTGTTTGTGGAAGCAAACACATAGGTCGTACAGAAAGGCAACGGGTCTACTCGCATGAAGGAGCATTTGTCAAAGTGGTTAAAATAGCTGAATTCAAAGTGCCAAAAAGCTCAATAACAAAGCATCTTGTGGACTATAGACATGATATTGACGCTGTCAAGTCATTCACTATTGTCAGCAGATAAAGAAATAGGAAAATGCTAGCGACTGCAGGGGCTTGTGCAATTTGAGTTCATAAACTAGGTCTCTGTGTACAAAATGAAATGGTTGTCTCTCTGAATCTACCATGGTAATACGTTTTGCTTATTAACTGTTGTTATTATTATTTTTATTATCAATATTATTAACACTTTAATCTACCTCTTATTATTATTCCTGCTTCATTTAAAACTGTCTTTTATCAGTAGCATTATCTTACCTCGTCTCAGCATTATTATTATTATAACTATTACTATTACTCAGTTCGCGAATTTTGATATATTTAAGCTCTTTCTCCAATGACTAATTGTTGTAACTGAAGCGTAATGCATTTTATCTTAATTTTAATCTTTCGTACTCCCTTCCACTTATCTATTTGAACATGACCTGAAAAACATTCACACGTGTCGTTTTGCACGATTATTTCAATGTAGTTTATTTGCTTATCAATCTTATGTCTCCCAAAGTATTTCCAATGGTATATATATATAGTAGAGTATTCAACTGAAGAGTTCTGCAAAATAGATTTTTTTATTCCTTCACGCTCCCAGTGGAACATAGGGCTTCAAGCTAGAGGCTTAAGTTTCTGTCCAGTGTTTATTTTACAGAAGAGGTCGCTAGCCTCATGCCAACCTTTCCTCTTTACCAGCTTTATTTCTGGCTTAGCGAGGTAAAGGCAAGCCAAAATTAGATGAATCCCTTAAATCCTGCTTTATTAACTTTTGTTGCTTGTTTTAAATTCGTATCGGAAAATAAACGTTTCCAGTTCTTAAAAGAAGAGTCTGTAGAAACAAAATGGCCAGTATCGACCAGGTGCACACCTCTTCATAACCACGCAAGACAGCCTTTCTTGCATTCTCTTGGACAAAATTCGCGTCGAACGACTGACACATCCACCTCCACGAAAATAGAATATATATATATGTTTGTAGAACTTGATAATAAATACTTTGGAAAAAGACTCTTCACTGAATCACTTGTTTTGCATTTATGACTAAATGAACTATTTATTTACTATAAGACCACTTAGTGTGAAATATTTACTGCATACATGAGCTTGTGAAACAGCAGCTGATGCAACATTTGACCCATGTACATTCAATAAAAGGAATTCACATTCCACCTAGTTGATAAAGCATATCGCATAGTTATTATGACAAGATTAGAAGGCTTCATAGATAACCTGCAACTCTGCACCTTGATTCATTGAGGATTTTTGTTGCATCTTATCAACTACTTCTTTTAGATAAGTGATACAATATGGAAGAATGAAATAATACAGTATTAGGGCAAGATAATATTTTCATACGAAATGCAGAATTCATTATCAGAGTTGCCTTGTGCATTACAAATCATTTGAAAGGTAAATCAAGTGAATTTACCGAGGGGTACTTGTAATAAAAGACGGAAATTACCCTTTGAGTCATGAAGAAAATGAGGAAAAATATGATGAAGAAAATTTTCTTTATCGACGAAGTTATCTTCAGAGGCTGTACAATCGTATTTGTAATTATCAAAAACATATAGCAGTCATTACGAGTAATGAGATATTTATAATAAAATGCTTATATAGCTTGAGGTTATTTCTCTTGGTAATAATAATAATAATAAGACCAGCAGAACAATATTTTCATTGAAGCTTTTCGTATAAGAAACATCAGACAGACAAACGAACCGGCAGTCCAATCAGACTTCATGGCTTGCAAGCGGATAACTCCAATCATTCATGAAATTTTCTGGCTTTCTGCCTTATCTTGCTGCTGTTATCTTTATCAACCATTGAGAAACTACCCTTAGAACTGATTTGAATTCCATACTAGATAAGTTTATTTTAAATAACGCACAGCGATGCAGTATTAAAAAACTGGATGACGTTTTGAGCATAAAGTATAGCTCATAATCATATCAATTTTAGTCACGTGGTTTCACAATTCGTCTTATATATTTTTTCTTTCTTCCTGTCTCTTCAACTTCCGTTTGTTGTTTACTGCCTCATTCTATATCTCCGGTATAGGCGTTGCGTCATTCTGATTGCACGTGTGCGGTGTTGAATCGATAAACAAAGCTTCAGTGATTAACCTCTCTCTCCGCCTAACTGTATTACTTTTTAATACTCTACATAAATCGGAAAGATACCCGACTGTACAATCCAAATGTTGCAACGACTATACTGAAGATATGGAAAGCGGCAACAAACAACAAAGGGAAATCGGACAGACGGAAAGAAAGAAAATAAATATAAGACAAATTGTGAAACCATGTGACTAAAATTGATATAATTGTGAGTGGCAATGATCTATACTCGAAACGTCATCGAGTTGTTAATAATGCATCACTGAGTGATTATTAAAATGAACTTATCTAATATGGAATTACTTTCTACAACAGTACCCAAGTTCTACACTTACATATCTGGTTTGAATGTCTTCACCATTTTATCACATTGTTGAGAAATTTTTCTCGAAGCTAAGCACTAATAATCTCGTCCATGAAGAAACAACTGTTCAGTCTTTCTCTCTTTCTTAGCTCGGATAAATTTTCCAGATGATAAAAACTGGTCTTTCATTTTATTAACATAACTCTTGCAAAAGAGAGAACTTGTTAGTGTCACAGTGTTTTCAGATAAGTAGATTCTAATGTAGCATAACAAGACGATTTAGTTGTCTTCGATAGCAGTCATCCCATCATTTAAAGAGGCAACGCTAAATTATTTAGGCCTCTACATCTTTTGCTTGAACAGACATGTTCTTTTATTAATTCTCATTAGCTCACTGTACCTTAACAGCTTTGTTGTTTTCAGATCTGGTACAATGTAATGTGTATTTGTTGCATAAACAAATGCGAAAATGTTAATTACTAATATAACCTTTCTCTAACTCATCACAAGAAGTTTTAATGTCATTCAGCAGAAGAAAAAAAAGTGCAAAGTAATAAATAATTTAATCCGTATAGTAATTTGGCTCATACTCCAAGTGTTTCTTTTTATACACATATTAGGCATCGTTTTATTCAACTGCTCCTTACTTCAATGATCATGATATTGCATCATGATGAGGTGTAACATAATTTTGGCAAGTTATTATTCCAGAAATTCACCCTTTAAAGATAAATATCACATGTGCAGTTTGAGAAAGAATATCAGGTAAACACTTCCTATTAATTGACTGGAAATAACATTTATGCATAGAAAGTTACCAGGCTTCTTTGTCTTTCCTCTTATTTTTCTTCTTATAAATGTTAAATATTTTAATTTCTTTTCAAAAATTTACTCACATTTAACACTTTTAGAGTCAGCATTTGTTCTGTTCATGTAGGATAACGAAATCACGTTATCTGAATCTTGGTTATACTTGTAAGAATAGACATTTATAGTTACTTAGTATCGTTTCACCTTGGTGATCTGTTGAATTAAGCATATTAATCAGAATAGAAGATGAGCCTTTGTGAATAAGAGTGCAAATGGCCTTTTATTCATTCATTCAAGAAACAAATTTACTCACAAATGAGAAGAGAAAGTTAAAGTGTCTTACTCATGAATATTCTTGTTGCTTACATTTATTTAGTTAAAATTCACTACTTTTAATTTCTGAAAAAAATCAAAAACATTGTGCATCCGATCATGTATTTTCAGCAAGTGTAATATTCTAAATACATATTACCAATAGGAACTTTAATTAAAGTAACAAAAACAATTTCACAGCAAGTCAGATGTTTATTCTATGATTTTAACTTCACTTTGTGTTCTCAAAGGCAACTGAATTGTAAGCACACATTCTATGGCTAATTAAAAAGATGCACATGGATTTTATTCAGTGGTAAATCTACTAAATGTTCAGTTTTTAACAAAAACTCACTCTAGAAACGACTGTATCTCCAAAATTTCTAATGTTTCGTTAAAATTTATGTTTCGCGGCTCTATAAATATTCGCCTACTTTAAATTCAGTGTTGACAAATTCAAGAAATAAACTAACGTCAATACAGCTAGAAAAAAGTATTGGTATTAACAGAAAATTAGGGGCCACAGGATTTCGTAGAAGTTGCTGGATGTGCAGCAGCTCTCCTAGTAAACTAGAGTTCCTGGATTCTATGCCCTGTGAGGTGCAACTGCATACTGATTAAGAGTCCCAAATTACAACAAAACAGGTGCATGGTACTCCGTGGATTTAGTGGTTGTGTAACTAAAGTGACTTCGTGATCTAACTGTCTCAATTCAGTGAAACCAAGTAAAAATCTTTAAAAGAATTTGACCTTTTTCTAAATAACAGTAGATATCAACATATGTTAACAGAGTAATTCCGCCATACTTTTCAGTAGTATACACAACCTTTGAATTTAACACAGTAGTGACGTGGTACCAAGAAATATCAACTTCAAAGTTCACCAATTCAATTCATCAACGTACGACATTAAACTCAATGAGTTTCACATCATGATATTTGAGATAAACAAAAATACTTTAATCTCATGAATTGAATTTCAGAGTTCAGATATATTTACTCCCTTTTCAATTGTATAGGTATGAATAAATGTTATCCAATCGGCTAGTCTAACCAAAGATCTTGATAGCAGACTATATAATGAAAAATTTTTATCGTGTAAAAATCCTTCAAACATTTGGAAACTTTTCAATAAACTTACAAGTAAAAAACAAATGTCTGTTGATGCTTATTCTGATGTTAATGCTTTAAACAAATCATTTATCATGAAACAAATTAATATGCCTGTACCTGATGTAACTAGTCAAGATAATGGTAATTTTCCGGGTTTTAAAGAAGAGGATGTACTATTATGTTTGAAATCCTTAAATCCAACACACAGCCTTGTTCCAGATGGTGTACCAGGCATTCTTCTTCAAAAGTGTGCAGACATCTTGTGTCATCCTCTTACTCAAATCTTTAATGCATCATTCAACAAGGAAACGGTACCTGCTGACTGGAAAGAAATCAAGGTTGTACCTGTACAGAAATCATCTTCTGGAGCAGGTATAAAGTTTAGACCGGTCGCTATAACATCTCCTTTTTTGAAAACTATGGAGAAACTTCTTTTGAATACTCTTAAACCTTCTTTAAAAGCTTTTAGTGACCCTAAGCAGTTTGCTTATAAGTGTGAAAGAAGTACATTAGATGCAGCCATTGTACTACACCACAATATTGTTTCCTGCCTTGATAAGGGTGCTAAGTTCGTTCGAACAGCTTTTTCAGACTATACTGTAGCTTTCGACTCTGTTCCTAGGACACTTTTATTAGGAAAGATGATTTCAGCACAGACAGAGTCCTGGGCAACTAGATGGCTGTCTTCTTATTTTAAGGATAGGAAACAGCATACTGTTTTGGCTGGAAAGCGCTCAACTTCTCAGCTAACTGAAAGTGGTGTGCCTCAAGGTGCAGTACTTTCTCCATTTCTTTTCTCTTTCTTTTTGCATGACCTTCCGAACTCACCCAAAGTTAACTTCATTAAGTATGCTGATGATCTGACCGTTTCCGTCCCTGTAGTTTCCACATTGGATTGTTCCCATATGAATGGCTTCTGAGCTGAAGTTAAGGATTGGTCTAGCTCAAATGGTCTTAAACTAAATCCAACTAAATGTAATACTGTTGATTTCAGCTTGAGAAGTGAAAAAGACATGCATGGATTGATCCAATCTCATGATTGTTGTAATATTGATGGTACCATGATAGAGAGTAAGTCAAGTGTTTCTTATCTTGGAATTAGTTTCTCTTCAAACCTTTGCTGGTCGTCTTATATTCTTATAGTTTCTACGAAAGTTTTCCGTCTGACTTATTACATAAAGAAGTTGAGGCACTCAGGTATAACCCAATCTCTTCTCATACAATTTATTAATTCATGTGTTTTGCCCATTATTCTTTATTGTTCTCCATTATTCTTCCCTGGGCTACTCAAGAAAGACCATATAATACTACGAAGAACATTGAAGGCTGTAAGTAGGATCAGTGCTATCCCTTTGACTCAACTAACCGACACTGTTGTCAATAGGCATATGAATTCTTGTAAACACTTAGCTAAAGTTATTTTGTCTGATAGTGAACATCCTCTTTATTCACATTTGTTTCCTTGTATCTCTTCGGGTAAGACCAGAAGAAATTTCATAAACATTTATGCTCGTACTACAAAATATAAAAATTCGACCGTACCATATTTGGCACGAGTATTGTGTGAAGAGACGAATATCAGAAAAGAACTTTTACAACTTTTAGATCATTAACTAAACTGAATAATATAATGATGCATATTATTGCATGTGTGATTTGTTATATTATTTATTTATTATTCACTATGACCTAGAAATGGTGTATTTTGTTGGGGTTTTTTATTTTTCCTAATAACTATCAATATCTTTAAAATTTTATACATTTATATAATTATAAAAAGAGCTAAACCAATGCAATATGTAAACTGAAACGCTGAAAATTCCATGCTGTAAATTGTCACTGTTGTGGAATAAAGTGATTATTATTATTATTATAACACTGATTCACTTGATAAATGCGTTAAGCAATGAATAGTGGCACACATCATGAAGAACCCAGTGTTTAAATTCACAGTCCTCTATATTTGAATTAATATTACTGTCACACTTATTATAATCAATATGATAAATATTTCCATTCTCACTGGATATTTTCAGTCTGTGCAGCTAGTATTCCTTATCATAATACTGCTTCTAATACTCTTTGTGCGTCGGTGGCACAGTGGTTAGGACTCTCGCCGACCATGCACATGGTCCGAGGTTCGATCCCCTGCCGACGCACACCCGATATCTATGGTCGGCCTGCAAAATTTGGGCTACCGATATCCATGCTGAAAATTCCATACTTGTACTGAAAATACGGTGTGGCATCAAGCTGTAACCAAAATAAATAATAAATAAACTATCTTTAACTAGTTGGTGCTGAACTATTCGTTTCGGTCTGCCAGCATTTTGCCTAACGTATTTTCATTTTTATACCCATCACTTAGAGAATTAATGCAAACTCTATTACTGATTCATCTTGTATACTGTGTATTTCGTCTCGGTGACTAATCATCATCCTTGTTGTACTTTATCTAAGATGTGATCCTGTTCACTGCAGAACTTGAAAGACACCATATCATTCAGACACTCAATTACTCAACAAAATTAAAAAAACCTATGAAAGTCTGCATTTTCAATCGGCAGAAGTTGGAGGCTGTATACAATTGAATTCTAACTAGGTGGTTAGAATTGGAAAATACAGCATTCTATTTCTTAGTGCTTTCAGACAGCACTAAAATAACTGTTTGTTGTTCATTGGTTCTCAGTCTTTGTGTAACTTCAATCGATTCACGTTTGAGTTTTCCGCCAGAATGAAATGTGAAAACCTCACAACTGGAAGTTATTATTCTTAAAAAGCCTTAGTCGCTATAAATGTGAAATTTGAAAAAAAGATATCTTTTAATAAACTATAAATTCATATCATGAAAGTGTTTGAGTTCTCAAATTCTTAGAAATCTTAGAAAAGTTTAAAGTTTCCTAAAAGAATTATATATATATAAAGACACATGATACTCTCCTAGTAAGACGGCAAATGGATTCAATTTCTTATTAAGCAACAGAAATAACTTAAAGTATTTTCTGTCTGAATGACTCTGAATCGTCGATTTCGTTTTTTCCTTCACTCTTGTCTATTTTAATCTCCAATTCAGGGTGAAAATAATTGTTAAATGCTTACGTAATTCATAGAGTTTGTTTCTCAGTACTGAGAAAAAATATTTTTCATGTATCCATCAAAAGTTTTCTTACCCTTTCAGAATATTTTTGAAGTTAAACTGTCATATGGATAGAATTCAAACACATAAATTCACCACCTTTCCAAATGACATCATGTTATTGGTTTTAATAAAATTCTCAATATTTATTTCATATTTCAAATTACACCGTTAACTCACATCATTTAGAGAATCATTGGAAACCAGGGACTACTAGACGCTTCTCTCATCCTGCTTTGAAACTCTCTATTAATAAGCACCAGTGACCCCATCGAGTATCGCTCCTATTGTGGTGATGTTATACAGATAATGTGTTCAAACGGAATATTATTCTCACATTCCCACAGTTCACTACGGGATTAGCAACAGAATGCTATATATATATATATATAAATATATATATATGGAAATTCTACTTCATGTCGTTCAATGTAAACCAAAATCACACGATCAATGATTGGTTAAAGAATGTAAACTCTCTATATATAAAGAGCGGTTCGATCACTTGAAAATATACCTTTGCTTCCGTGTCTTGCCTTCTGCTGTTACACTATGACTTTCAGATTATAATGCAACCTCACTGACTATTCAACTAATGAGAAGAAATCCAGTAGCCCATGAATTCCAACTTCTGCCAATTCTCTCTCTTTATATATATATATAGCGCAGCTGCTAGTCAATGTCATTAGAGAGAATTTGTTCTCACACCCAAACTGGTGGACCCTGCTGGTCGTGAGTTTTCTCCTGAACTTCAGACAGCACCGTCCATTCAGTCAGTCACCAGTGAGCATAGAATACTTTACAAGTCTTGGTTTGCAAGGATTTGATTGGTTCTGAGTTGCATCACAAGGTGACATATTTGGTTTTTGCGTCTACTTTATGTATCTGTTGATTCATTAGAAGGTGGGGTTACATTACTTCTGTTTATCGGTTAAAAATGATCATTGACCAACAATAAATTTAAAGGATCATACATGTGTCAGTTATATTTTTTTGCTAAGTCAGGTTTTATACTAGTTGTATCATTTAGTTCAATGACTAATGCGTCATAGACATACGAAGGACTTGAACACATATGGTTTTATAAAGATAAAGAATACTGAACGAAATATTCGCATACTGAGTCATAAGAAAAAGACGTAAGCAGCCAAGAAAATTACTTTTTCGACGATGCAGTTTCATAAGCTGTGAAATCGTATTTATATTTAACAAAGAATTCATAAGACCAGTCAGATACTGGTAAAATTTCTCCTCGAAAAACGTATTAAGTAATGTAATGTGTAGTCTAGAAGGGTGACTAATTGGAAATTAGAAAAGCGGGCAGAAGTTGGCATGACGTAATAAGTATGAGAAAATGGCTAATCAGTATAGTTGTATATAAAGGATAAGAACTAGGGGGAAGATGATTTTGAGTTTTTTTAAATCTGTGTGAAAACTCAATGATATTAATCAACAGTAGATTGGTAATAAAATAAGGATGGTAGGAATAATAATAGTAGTAAACCTACATAATAAAAGCGAGCAAAATTATAGTAAGAACGTTACTCTGGTCACGGTAGGGCGAGGAGATCCGGTTTCAGATCCGAATAGCCAATGATTCAGCTATGTACAAATGGCGTATTCGAAGAATATTGATGCTTTGAAAAATAAAATATTTTTATCGTCTAACCTTATACCTGGAGTTTCACTAAACTCACTACATTTAAGTTATTTTGACAATGGTCATAGTGAATCAGCCAGTATATCATTCGTATTATGTGGATGAAAGTAAGGAAAGAAGTTAAACTAAACTATATTACTATATATATATATATATACTCCTAAACCTCTCTAAGCCAATGATAAAACTTGTAAAGAGAGAAGGTTAGGCATGAGACTAGCAACCCCATCCCGTAAAAATAAACCCCACTGCAACCGAAACTTCAAGCCTCTAGTTTGAAGCCCTATGTACCAATGGGAATGTAAAGAAATGTGTAATGTGAAATAATACTAGAGAAGATGGATTACTTGAATTGTTTTAACCATATGATATACAGAGTTGCTTTGCGTAATCAAAATGGCTTATTAATCATTAACAGTTTATGTATCTTATATTAGCTATTGGAATATTATTTACTCTCACAATTTGCTCTTACAAAATCTGCAATAACTGCTTTTATGCATACAGAATATACCAGGACCTAAATATCACATGTATCTCTTTCGGAAAAGAAATTGCTAGATCAATCAAAAACAATTTCTTGCAGAGGCAAACTTTGGCTAATGAACCAAAAAAGCATGAGCATGTTTATTGATTTGGTAATCAGCTTACATGAGTGTGATCAAAACCTGTAAATTATGCTAGAGGTATGTATCATACGTGAATAAGGTTAATTAACTTAAAAAAGTATGATGCTTAGAATACAAAAAGAAAAACAACTTCATTTCAATATATTCCACCATAATCTTAGATTTCAAATCTCCTCGCTTATCACTTTTAATAAGCACGAAGTATAAATTCAGAGCCTTTTGAGGAATAACTCTCTGAACAACATTTTAATGTAATCACCTTCTGGATAAAACAAGCGTGAAGCCGAATAATCCTCAATACACTCAGGTTTTATTCTCCGATTATTTACCACAAAGCTTATAATCACATGAAAGGTGAGCTGCAGAGCTATTGTCCACTAGAAAAGATCCTAAGACTTGAAAAAAAATGATTTCACGTCTTTCACTCAATGTAAATGAGTGTGAGTTTAGCAAAAAATTGGCTTTTTATGCTGAGATCTCACACTAGTATCTATGTAGAAACGATCACTAGTAGGACATCATCTAATTTTCTGCATATTATGAGGTCATTCTCTTAGAATAACACCTTATTCATCTTGCAAGGAATAATTTATGTCAAGAATACTACTTAGTTATTCCGTTTTACACATCGTTTCTTTACCGCGTATAGGCGTAAGTTACTGGGAAAAAAAACAGTTCTACTCTATTCTGCCAAAATACTGTGTAGCGGAATAACTGATCCGAAAATCTCCCCTGCCTGAAAAATCTGTTCGCAATATTGATGCTAATTTGAATATTTCAATTAATTGTGTGATTACTACCACCACCCGTTTACTCTGACATGTGTATCATCGTTCCAACGTGTACATATCTTCTTTTGATTTAATCCATATTATTGGTCTTTGCCTGTGGTCGATTCCTATTCCTCATATTTCACTTTACCATTGAGTGATGGTGGAGTGTTGGTGATAACGTGTTGTTTTCCAATCGCGATTTTGTCTGGATGAATCAAGCCACAGTGACTGTTTGACTGTCAGAGGGAGACGTGTTTGGTTTATTTGATTCTTGCTGACACAGTTTAATCCCACCTTGTTGGGAACATTCTATTTGATAGTCAGTGATTATTTTGTACCTGAGACAATCTTGGACTGCATAGCTGCCTAACAGCAGTCCTCGTCATACGCATGGAAAAGCCAGAGCTATGTGTTCAAAAGAAACTAGTCCAACCTCTACATTTACCAAAAATCTTGTCGCATAGTGGAATAAGTAACTTAGGTTATAGGTGTTTTATGTTCATGAGTCCTCCAAAATTCGTGAACTAATTTTCCGTTGTTTTGTTTATTTCAAAATTCACATAGCAAAATAACAAGAACGTCTAATTTATAAAGGTAAATAAGACTAAGATATCATCAGATGGCTTGACTTGTAGGCTTACATATTGCCCGTGTCAGTTTAACATTTTAAAGAGCACTACGTACAACAACATAATTAAAATTGGTATAGATGTCAGGTTTGACTAAGACACAACCTAAAACTAGTTTCATAAAAGTCTTATTGATTAATAATAACACCGCAAATAATAATAATAATTTGCTTTATTCCAAAACAGTACTCGTGATACAGAATGGAATTCTCAGCACTTTACTACAGTATTGCATCCACTTAGTACATTATCAATAAATAAAATTTTACATAGATTAAGGTAATCTCATTTCATTATGACAACAACATATTGGCATGTCGGTAACAAAGCCAAAATTGAACAGAGTGTTTGAAGGTGTTAGAAAAGTAGATGCTAGCATATTTACTGGCGTAAGCGGTAACAAAAAAGGTCGAGATATACAGAGTGTGAAAGAACGAAGAAGAATGTTTTAAATAGAGTTTGTAAGGAAGAGAGAAACAAAGCAGCACATAACAGAAAAAAAGAGAAAAGAAAGAAAGAAAACGTTGTACCTATAAGTGATATGAGTTGGAAAGACGAGATCCAGTTGTTCTACTGACTATTTAATAAGTTATAGGTATCACGCCTAATGCTTTCTTTATCGCACAGAACACGAGCTAAGTAGGGTATGGTTGAGTTTTTGTACTTGCTGGTGCGAGCATATACTTTTCTATATAGGCTTCTGGTTTTGCCTGATGAGATACAAGGGGAGAGTTGTGAGTGAAGAGGGTGGTGTGAGTTAGATAAAATGGATTTAGCCTATTTTTTACATGAGTTCAAGTGCCTGTCAACCAGAATATTAACAAGCTGGTTAAGTGACACATTGCTTACCCTGCTGACAACCTTTAACATCCTGCGTAATATGTTATAGTCTTTCTTCAGTAGCCCTGGAAAAACTAAGGGGGAACAATAGAGAATAATAGGCAGAATGCGAGAGTTAACGAATTGTAGGAGTAAGGGTTGGGTTATACCAGAATGTCTTAACTTCTTGATGTAGAAGGTAAGACGGAATATTTTCTTAGAAATCGTTAAGATATGAGACGACCAGGAGAGATCAGCAGATAGAATGACGCCTAGGTATTTAATTTCCGACTTGGTTTCTATTTCAGTGCCATCTATGTTGCACACCTCGTGAGAGCTAACCAGTTTGTTTAGGTCATAGTCACGGGCTCAAATGGAAGTGAATTTCACTCCACTCAATCTTTCATAAAAATGTGTACTAACTAATAGAAGCTAGTAAATATTAGATGGTCCCACGGTACGTACAGAGTAGTGTGTTGTTGGGATGTAGGAGAAATGAAGCAGTGCAAAGTATGGTTGCAAATCTTTGCAGTTTGGATTAACTGTCATGAATATATAGGAATCTTATTATTTATTTTACCAAAGTTTTGTGTATAGCAATTAAAAAGTTTTTATTACACTTGCCGAAATCGTATGTATTTGCTTCAAAAATCATTCAAACATTGGAAGATACAGCGACGGTTGTGACATCTCATAATTCATCTGATATGCGTGCAATTATTCACTTCAGTTGATTGTATAACGCGTCAGTACCTGCAAATCCTCACTCAGCATCAACAACAAAATTCGGATTTTCAATACAAACGTCAAGTCAGTCAGTTCTTCTATACGGATCAGAAACTTGGCGGGGTCACAAAGAATATTTCCAACAGCCTGTTGCAGACCTTTATCAACAACTGTCTTCGCTCTATACTGAAGATCAGATGGCCGGAAAGAATCACCAACAAGAAACTATGGGAACAAACAAAACAAGAACCAATCGCCCAACAAATATGCAGGAGAAAGTGGAGATGGATTGGACACTCGCTGAGGAGGCCGCTGGGTGACATCGCGCGTCAGGCCAGTGCTCGAGTGGAACCCGAAAGGGAAGCGGCGAGTGGGACGTCAGGAAGGGTGACATGGAGGAGATCGTGTGAAGAGGAGCTGAAACAGTATGGATTAACATGGATGCAAGTGAAAAGTACAGCAGAAGACAGAAGCAAGTGGAGACGTGTAGTTGAAGCCCTATGTTCCACTAGGAACCCAAGGGAACAACAAAACTGCAAATCCTAAAATATATCAAACTGTACACTAATTCCAAAAATGACACTAACGGGTATTGAACACACAGACTGAATAAGTCCGGATATCCTCTACTAATAGAGTTGCTATATTTATTTTTCGAAATTGTTATCAAACCTCAGAGAAACAGTCATCTGAAATGGATTTCAATGAGTTTCAGCTTCACTGATACCTAGTTAACTGATTCACTTGATACGGTTAAAGTGCTGTATTCCACTCCAACGAATTCTAATCTAATAACTTCTTCATTTTGTTTATATTCATTCAATTGTTATTCTTCGTTCTTATTATACTTGAAGATTCGATTTAAATTCTCAATAATTTTAAAGAGAATAATTCTATTTAAAGTGCTCACTTGATAGACTTGCAAAAAAATAATACTCAGGCTCTACAGAAAAAGGGTATTTGTCTTAAAATAGGTTACATTTACAAGCCACTACTGCAATAGAATATTTTGTCAAGTCCTTTTTTTCACTGTCTGGGGCGATATGAAAATTTGTGTGCTCCAGTATTTTCATGAAAACTAAAACACCTCTTTATAAATTTCCATGGGACATGTATATTGAAAAAGAACTTAACGTTGAATAATTTCTCTCGACACTCGACACACACTTTTACTATGCCTTTTTGATTGACATAATTTTGTTCCACTGCTGAAAATGTGGATATGCCTTTCGTCTCAAACTCCCCTGAATCGGCTACACGAAGATACCTAGTTACTTTGTTCGTTGTTTTTTTTATTCTCATCAAGCGAAGACCATTGGACAAAGGATGAGTTAGAAGTAAATTTTTCAGATACTACAGAGTCGACGATAGAATTCCTCGTTTGAATAATGATTTAGACTGAAATAAAGTTTGAAAAAACAAGTAAATCTTCTCAACAGATGTGAGTTAATCGTTAGAAATTGCAATTAAGAAAACAACATACAACAATGAACGTCATAAACTTATTCTACAAAGACAGAAATGAATCGTCCGTGTAGAAAAGTAATGCATATTAAGCACTCACCATGAAAATCCTGTTGGCTTAAATGTCCGGTCTTCTAAGCCTAAGAGCACCTATCAGAGTTGAAAACCAATAGTGCAATATCAGGTAGATAACAGAAACAACAAACATGAAGTGTTCTCAGAAAAATTATGACCAAGATTTTCAAACAACAAACTGGAATAATACTGGAAACATGTGCAGTGCATCTGACAAACAATCACTGTCAATAATAGAACAACTATTCATTCAAGAAGAGATTAGACTAATATAGCCCTGAGGCTAAATGAATATTTTTCTTTGCTACTCTATGATTATAACTGCAGTTATGTAGATTTAAGGAAGAAGCCTAATAATGCATATACCAAACTATAGTAACAATAATCAAAAAGAAACAGCATTATGCCTACCTCAGAATTCAGGAATCAAAAACCTCAGAAAAACTAAACAGCAGAATGAATATAGTATTCCAGCCTGACAACAAAATAAGAACCATAGCATTTATAAAAATAGAGACTACTACAACATGAAAGTCGAAGAAGGGATCAAAAGTAAAGATAAATGACAAAGCCTCAGTAAAAATATTATTCAACAAAGTAGAAATTGTATTCAAAAAAGCCTCAAGTGGACTCAACGAATCAAGACAAATTACATGGTGAGATCGGTGGTGAATGAAATCTGTGAGAAATGTTTCTTACCGTTTTTTATAACAGACCCAATTTACACATAACATATATCCTTCCTTGACTAGTTGTTTCACTTATACAATGGTTTCTTGGTAAACATAGTAAATATTATGAAATCCTGTGACCACTTCATCAAAATGACCAAGTAATACCTGGGAGGAATCGAGGACATTCAGATAAACGATAGATACATTATCATATCTGATTATATTGAAGCTTCATATAACTAAACAGGGCAAAAACTGAAAATTAATGAACACCTCCATAGAAACAAAAAATAACAATATTCAATTTGGAAGGAGCTCAAAAATGCGTACCTTGTAAAGTGCCATGAACTAAATAGTCAGATACAAGGACATTTATAGGAGACAACGATAGTATCACTAACACCCCCCGACTGATCGCTGGAGGCGTACAGCAGTGACATGAGACCATAATTTTACTAAAAACCAAACCAAGTACTGTGATACTTTTCATGGACGACATTTTCATCGTAATTAAAAAGCAATTACAACAAAATCAGTCTCCTTTTACTAGCCAGGCTGGATAGTGTTCACGAGCGCGACCGAAAACGTGTATATAGTTCAGTGACAGAACATCTGGTCAATTCAGGACATTCAGCGCCTTTCGAAAAATCCTTCAAAGTAACATTCGAGATTCGATCAAACCTATCAAAGGGAGTGAAATTAAGACATCTAGACATAGCCGAGGCACTAGCTATCCAAAAGCTCAAGCCCACACTCTGTATCCAAAAGAAATACGTCCAACCCCTGTCCCTGTCATGGCCATCATAAATAGGTAATTCTTTTAGTAATGACCATCCCATTGCCTTTCTTATCTAAACTTCCTGTTTATTCATGTTATTTTAAGTTTTTCTTAATCCCTACTTACACTACCATATTTTCATATCCGAGCTTCCTGTTTATTTTGCCATTTTACTATTTCTACATATTTAATCCCTGATTGCATAAATAGTTATTCATCACATTATTTATGATCCCACTAGATTTTTTTATCCAAACATCCTGTCTATTTTTGTTATTTCTACATTTCTACCCCCCAATTGCACAATATGTCAATCTTCTCAGTAATTATGATGCTACTTTGTTTGAGTTTTATCCGTCTCCCTGTTTATTATGGCCTTTTAATTCCCAATTGTAATTTTATTAGTTTTACCCTTAACCGGAAATTATTCTGGAACTTTCCCATCCATTTGTTATAAATACACGAATGTACAGCCTAATTGATAACTTCGTCGAAAAGAAAATTTTCTTCGCTGCAACTGTCTTCTTAATAATTCCTATGATCCAATGTGTATAAGATATTTCCTAAATTCTGTAAGTGAATAGATGAGATTTCAGTATATTCTGGAGGATTATTATGTTTGAAGGATAGAACTGTTATTCCTGAGACGTTGAAATCTGAAATATTAAGTTAGCTGTATTGTTCTCATCTGGAAGATGAGAAGATGAGTTTATTTGCACGCTTAACCTGCTGGTGGCCTAAAATTTATGTTGATATTGGGAAAATATCAAAGAGCTGTTCTAGTTGTTTGCGTAAGATATTTTATAGAACTTCACTGTGGCTGACAGAAGGGTGGAATGGACGCGAAGCTGTCCACCCCATTTCGTAAAACACAACGCCATCATGACGGAAACTTTGAAACTCAAGACTTGAAGCTCTAAGTTTCACTTAGAATGCAATGGGCTGAAATAATAGTAAATAATGTTATATGAAACTTAACTAAAGTAGGTTAAAAATGGTATTTTCTACTATTCTATAGTTTTATTTTAATTAAAAGTTATTATCACTTTGAACTGGTGAAATAATTGAGAAATTATTTTGTAACATGCCGACATTTCTTCTGTTTTAGTTGCCTTAAAGACCAATAGTGTTTTCATTGATATCCATTTCCACACTGAGATATGTCTGACTGGCTTGAGACCTCTGCTTTCTGTTAATGGGTCCCGTGTCCAAACCGCCCCGTGTGCATCTACTCTAAACTGAGCAAGTGGGTAATATCACTAGCCTTGACGCAATAACTATGACTCATTACTGGCTGCCTATTAACTGAGTTCTAACCAACCAACCAACCGACTTCCACATGAAGTTAATTACTAATTCACATAGGACATTTAGTACTTATGCATAAGCATAAAAACACAAATATCCTCTGTGATATCGCATATATTCACAAACCAGCATTATTCGTAATGCAATTCACCAGGTTGATATCTAAGATCTACTTTTAAATTCTGACACATGTATGCATGTGTGTACCCAAAACAACATGAATCCTGAAACAAAGGGGAAATACTTTCTGTGTATTTCACAGATTTCAAATATTTTTTCAACTCTCCCATGATCTTGTGTTCACCATATTCTTTTCCATACTACTAATTAACACTAATCTATAGTCTCAAACAGTGGTGTGAATTTTTTTTCTCAAAAATAAAATATCCATCCATCATAGTGAAAGATTAATTAATAACTCATACTGAAAATGAACAGTTAATGCAACTATGTCAGCTGTTAAAAAATGATTGACGATTCTTGAGATAAATACTACTCAGAGATGAATAAAGTGTCATTGTTGAAAACTGTATCGAAGTTTGCGTGAAACGCTTAACTATCATCAATTTATTCCATATTTGAAAGCATTTAAAGGAGGTAACACGGCAACATTACTCAGATAATACTGTGAATAGTAATATTACTCTGTTTAGTTGTTGTAGATGTTGGTGTTTTAGCAATACTCACCATACAAGACTGTAACATTGCGCAATTTCATTTACTCTGAACATCAGAAGTTATGGTAGTAATTAATTAATTTGGAGACAGGAGTCTGTGTACAGGGACAACTAGCTAAGTGTTTTTATATTAATTTAAACCTAATATAACATAACGAAGGCTCAGTAAAGTTCCCATTCTACCAAGTGATTCTCTAAATTCTTGGTAAACTTATGAAGCAGATTTTCTTGTAAATATTTTTTAGTATAATTCATCTAAGTAGGTCCTGACTTAGGCGTCGAATACAATCATGCTTGCATCCGTTTTAAAATATTCTCAAATTAAAGACACTTAGTGGTTAAAGTTATGCTTGTATACATTTTTATCTGAACAGTGATTTCATAGGATGGAAAATGCATGATGTTTATTTTTCATATGCCCTAATTATGTTCTTATCATCATTATTATTCATTTCTTGCTTTGAGAAAGGAGCAGAGGACTTAAGTGGCACAACCGCATTTCACTAGCTTTTCTGCTAACACCTTCAACCATCTCCAATATTGAGAAATATGCCATTACTTCTTCTTCACATGATCTTCATATTACTCTGAGGCACTCAACTAGACAATTCCCAGTCGGGCTCCGCACAAGGAACGACATGGACTCCTCAGTGTATATGAGATCCATTTCCTTGTGCATATCTGTTGGGTGATAAGTAGTTGGCTGGTCCGCTGCACTAAAAGAGCTTTTTGTTGCTTATAGGTTTCCAAACGGCCATCAGATCTTCAGTATCAAGCCGAGGGAAGGTATTAATAGAAATCTGTGTCAGCCTATTAGAAATGCTTTTGATGACGCGTGCTCCAAGTTTCTGAAGCATAGAAGAACTGAACTGACATTAGTGCTGAAAATCCGAATCTTTTCCCTTGTTCTGAGTGCTATAGATCTCCAAACTAATCTCAGACTAATGAGTGCCAAAGCTGTCTTCTCGATCTCATCCTAGCTAATTTTGACATCCTCATCCGTGCCACCTGTAGTTGAAACGATGCTGACTAGATAAGTGAGAGAGGCGACCTTTTTCAAATTCCTCACGTTGATGCCCACTGATACTTGTTGGTGTTGGTTAGACATCGTTGTCACCTCCATCTCTTCTCTGTGTTCACTTGAAGTTCTGTCTTCTCTGCTTCTTCTGCCAACTTTTTGGTTTACGCCTGTAGCTTACTTATCGAAATCTATGCAAAGCTGGACAGCATAACTACAAGAATCAGTCTAAAATTATGATCCTCGGGAAAACGTTTAATTATTGTCGTTCAGTGCTTATTACACCCTTCAACATGGTAATGAAAACAGCTAAAATTTACTAGAAAATGTCAATACCTTATCGTGAAAGAATCAGCAATTAGCGGTGAAAACAAATTTCGTAAAATAAAAGTGCTTTCCCCAACATCAATTTATTTAATTCCTTTTCTCGCTTCAAAATAACCTCGTAAAAGTAAAAATAACACGATAAAAGCACAGAAAAACTTTCAAATTAATTCACACTGTGTTTTTAAGCTTGAATGGATGAATAGATAAGCATCTTATATTGTGAAGCCTTTTACTTTAGTGAAAGGGAACATTTCTTTTATAGTTCATTACTTTTTAAATAACAATACTGAACTGTTTTTTTAATCAAAGAAGTAAATTCCTTAAAATCAAATGAATCAGTTCGTCCTCTAGACTTTAAAGGTGTATTACCATTCAGCAAATAAATGTACTTGAAGTTACTGAAGTTTATATTTGAATGTCCATAGGAGACCAGAAGGATAGAGATCATCTTACAGTCACAACTGCCAATGTCTTCTGCTCATAGATACGGTATATTTTAGCGTTTTCTGAAGCTGAAAATGTGGTAAGAATGAGTTTTTAAATACACCGTACTAATCCAGAGGTACTGGCAACGCCAAGGTTGATCACTTCTTTAACCAGTCATTCTCTAATGCCGTGAACAATTCTTCAGTTTTCAAGTATTGGTTTGGTAGGGATTTTTGTTTGATTGCATGGAGGATTTCATCATGAGCTGACTTCAGTTAGAGAACCACTGGAAAACCTGGGAGTACTGGACAGCTGTTTCCTCGTCCTAGTTTGAGACTGTTCATCAGTACGCACCCACCACACGGGTTCGAACCCAGGACCTTCTGGTTACGAGGCGATCTCGTAGACCATTGAGCCACTGGGACCCGATCCAATGGTCCTTGAATTCTAACCTCTGCCAATTCCCGACATAGCGTGACCATTTCGCAATGTCTTCTTTGATGAGTTACTGTCACATCTTCGACCTGCTGTATCCTACTGGTCACGGCTTCCCACTAGAACCCCAGGTTAACTGACTGAATAGGGCCAGTCACTAGTGAGCATCAGATTAATTTTCAAGTATTGGTTTGGTAGGGATTTTGTTTAATTGTATGGAGGATTTCATCATGAGCTGACATCAGTTAGAGAACCACTGGAAAACCTGGAAGTACTGGACAGCTGTTTCGTCCTAGTTTGGGACTCTTCAGCAGTACGCACCCACCGGGATTCGAACCCAGTGGCTCAATGGTCTACGAGCTCGCCTTGTAACCAGAAGGCGATGATGATGATGATGATGATGATGATGATGATGATGATGATGATGATGATGATGATGATGATGATGATGATGATGATGATGATGATGATGATGATGATGATGATGATGATGATGATGATGATGATGATGATGATGATGATGATGATGATGATGATGATGATGATGATGATGATGATGATGATGATGATGATGATGATGATGATGATGATGATGATGATGATGATGATGATGATGATGATGATGATGATGATGATGATGATGATGATGATGATGATGAAATCCTCCATACAATTCTTCAGTTGTCTAAGACTATAAACCATGCTATTGAGGGCAACATTTCTTTTCAAATTTGAAACAAATTAATAAGGAATCAGTTTGTTGTTTTATTGCAGTCTTGATGTTTGTTTATTTCCATGGTCTCGTTAAAGCACCTAAGAATTTACAAGAAATGCATTTATTGCTTAAAATATACTTTATAAACAACACTAATATTTACATCAGCAGAAATCTTCATAGAAAAGGACAAGAATGTGTTTTAGATTGTCATAGGTTGATTCTGAAGTGCGAGTTTCGGATAGATTTACTCATCATTTAACTTTTGAGTAATGAATTCATTCTTTGAATCTCTAGATAAATTTTTACAATAGTATGCAAGGCAATGTTAGTTCCCCATGCATTTTATAAAACACTCGTCAATATTATGGAAATATTTTAGGTGGGGAAAACTTTCGACGCTTTCAATGACCTAAAATCCTTTCACAGTAACTTAATATCCTGGAGAACCAAATGATAAATCTTATCAGGCAAGTTTATCAGGTATTTTGCGAGATGAAGTTACACATATTAGGCTTAATCTCCGTACTCTACTGGACATGTGACAGCGAAAACGTGACAGACAATATAATGTGAATTAACTTATCTAAATAATATACTGATCGAAATAAACACGTCACTTTTTTCTGCGCACATAGTTTATCTGTTTAACTACGCGTTATGATGACCCTCGAAATTTTGCCAGTAGTTGACGTCAGATAAGATTACTAATGTTTGAAATTTTAATGCACCAGGGATTTTAGTTTGTAGTCAGTATTTTGGGTGAATTACGTCTAATCTACCAAAGAACTAAATGTGTGACGTATATCAGCGTGATGGGATATCGCATCAGCAGATTACTCCCAGTGGGTACCACTTCATTTAGTAATGACCAAATCCCCGTGGTATATCACCTATAATTGTGATAATGCAGACTCACTACAGTTCTACTGTTCATCTACATCATCCACGTGATAGAAGATATCCACTGCGTGAATGTGAAACTCACACTCCTTACATTTTTTTTAATTTCTTCACGTTCCCAGTGGAACATAGGGCTTCATGCTAGAGGCTTGAAGTTTCGGTAGCAGTGTTTATTTTTACAGGATGGGGTTGCTAGTCTCATGCCCAACCTTTCCTCTTTACCAGCTTTTATTTCTGGCTTAACGAGGTAAAGGAGTGCGTTGGCCGGGGATCGAACCCGGACTATGTGCATGGTCGGCGAGCATCCTAACCGCTGTGCCACCGACGCACACACACACTCCTTATATATTGGTGTTTAATCAATCATTTATCTGAAACATAAAAATAATATCACATATTCCAGGCATGCTAAGGTAAATTTTTCTCGTTGCTGTATTCAATAAGCTTCCACCTGTCAAAGTAAACTATAGGTAATTCGAGACATAGTCAAAATTGTAAGTAACAAGTTTATTTAATAATCAATAATAATAATAATTTGCTTTATTCCAAAACAGTACTTGTGATACAGAATGGAATTCTCAGCATTTTACTACAGATTTCTGGGAAGTTACAGCGACGAATATTTTCAACTTGCTTTGTAAACTACAGTGAATTATGTTCAATGCTAGTGATATCCGGAAAAGTAGGAGAATATTTCAGTTCTCGAGGGCAAGAGTAATAGTAGTAGTAGTGATTTCATGTCATTTTCCTTTTTGTGTATATTTGTTAGAAACCTTCGGCTCCTGGCAGTGTGCTGATATACTGTAGCTACAAATCACTTCATTCATCTTTTCTACTTAAGTTTGTTTAAACCGTGTGAAACAGCGGAATAAAATGGCGGAGAAATACATATGTTTATTGATTGACGCCGACATACTTTTTTTACCAGCATAACAAATATTTGTTGTTGGATAAACCCACGGTTTTATGACGCAATCATAGTTCTTAGTTAATAAATGAATAAGCCTACAAAGCCTGTGAAGTTTAGATAGTCGAAATTACCTATAAGGCAGGCTAAACAAAGTGTACTAAAATATAAACTTTCTTATTGGTCTGGTTAAGCTACCTAATTGGATTTTTTGATTTTTGCGTTTGTTGCAAACTAATCAACTACTTAACATTACATAACAGCTTACGTGTGTGTGTGTGTGTGCGACTGTTGTTCAAGTCTTATTTATTCTGGCTGCAAATTCAGGTGAGCATTCTTCGCATTATTCTTAGTCCTACTAAAGTGAAATTAGATTTAATATTGGCGTAAAATTGCGTTGAATTTGACTATATATCTTCCACTGTGGAAAACGAAAAACCACACTGGCTTGCAAACAACATATTGTACCCCGATGACCATTTCAAATAAGCAAGCCTTTCATTGGATTATAAATCTTAAAATCTCTCATGCATATCATGTACTAATTTTTTTAAGTCTTTTTTGAGTAGATTAATTAACTACTCGATGACATAAAAAAATGAATAATCATCGTAAACATTACTCAAATAATAAATTTAACTCATTAATTTAGATCGAAGGCAGAAATAAACTTTCCTATGTCAAGACTGTTTATATGATATAGCGGAAAATGAAACAATTTCATATAGCACGATCACTGAAACAGGGCAATACTTGAAGCACCACTGGGAAAATAACAGTGTTCCAGTGTTCTCATAAATAAATCCATTATAGAACAGGTAGAGCAGGTCAGGTGCGAGGACAAATACTTGTCGATGACATTAGCTAGTGGTCGCGCCAAATCGTGAAGTGGTAGAAGTTGGAATTCATGTACCATTGGGTCGGATCCTAGTGGATGAATGATCTACGAGCTTGCCTCGCAACGGTGAGGTCCTGGGTTCGAAGCCCGGTGGTGAGTGCGCACTGATGAAGAGTCCTAAACTAAGAGGAACCGGCTGTCAGGTACTCCTTGGTTTTCCGCCGTCGGCTCATGATAAATTTCCTGTAATTCATTAAAGAGGTAAACTATTCCCCATCACCTGATTGTGAAATTAATTCACTGTAGATTGACTTTTATGTGGTGTATGATATTAAAATTGATGCTGAATTTTTCTTCATCAGTGGTGTTACACCATTTATAGTCTCGTTAGCTATAAAATCTGGTTGTAGTACTTCTTAAAACTCACAAAAATGGTTGAAAATTCTCAGTTGATAAGCTTTCAGTCATACAATTATCAATGAATAAATTCGCTTTTCTTGGGACAGACCACAGCATTACTGATGCTGCTAAGCACTCCAGACAATATTTCATCGTTTTCACTTTCTATTGGTTGTTTCAACTTCTAAGAATCATTTATTCTGTATCTATTATCTGTCATATTGAATAGGAATACGGCCAGCAGAATACATGATGAGATCAGTGTGAAAGCACATATGTACCATATAAGCTAAAACTAATAGAAGAGTGTCATAAAAGTATGGTAAGTGAAGAACATTTCTGTGTACAGTCAAAAAACTACTTGTGTGACATCTATTAATACAATACTTCATGCATAATTTACAGCTTCTGTTATAGCTGGTGCATAGATAGTTTATAATAGTGTATTAGTGTAACGGAAGAACACAACAGTACTTGATATCAAAAATGTTTATTTGGCAAGATGATGTGCAGTTATAGTGATATACATAAACCCTACATCGAGATCCCCATTTGCATATATTCTTCGTATTATGCTTCTTTGGCCTCCCTTTCATGCTTTCTACATTGTTAAAAAAGGATGCTGAATTTCTTTTCTCGGTAACTTACTCCTTTTCTCCACTACCACGGATTTGTGGAGAAGATATTGAATACAATAAACTGCTTGTAAATTGTTGTCAGTAGTACACGCCAGGACAGAAGTTATCTCATTGAAGAAGATATCTCATTGAAACCTATCTGACATGGATATCCACAGTGTGTTAACAACTGATGTCACGCTCTAAAGCAGTTGTTTTATTCATATGAATACACATACATAAACTTTTGTAGATTTGATCATAACTTTATCATTTTACAAAATTGCAGCTGAATTTATTAAGCCCAAAATTTGAATCCCATCAACCTCTTACAAAGTATGATTCAGAATCAATCGTATTTTTATGCATAATTAATTTTATCGTGAGGAACTAATATTACTTCATTCAAAAAAGAGAATCATCTGTTTATTAAAAGTCACTGTCACAGACAGTTTGCGAAGCAGACAGACAGCAAGATTTTGGTGACCCGCTTTTTTAACTTTTGCTAAGTGAATTTTCTGCACCTCCATGAAAATTTCCATTGTCACTCTTGACACCCTATTGCTAACAGACTTTATATTAATAATGATAGTACTTTAATAAACATTAGAGAATTCTCAACGTGTTCTATTGCGAAGCATTTACTGCCTGTGCATAATTTCCAAATAAGTTAATGTATCATTTTAAACAATATTTTTGTATTCAAATGACGCTCTAATAAGCTAAAATATTTTTCCCTTTCCTTCTAAAACTCTATAGCAGTACGTTGAAACCTATTTGAGAACAGGCCTAAATACAGATTGCAATTCAAAGACATAATCAGATAATTAAAAGAACATAAAATAGAGTAAATAAGATGCAGTGTGATGATTTAAGTAGGCCGCCAGTAACCAAAGCAACCAACTGAGCAGCAAAGTTGATTGGTAATTAAAATACTGGTGGATATTATATATTTTTCATGAGAGTTCATACTTTCTGACGTTAGTAAATTTTTTGGCGAAATTGGATTTTCCTCTCATCGTTTATTCTTAACCATCTTATTGTTAGCAGGCAATGCAAATTCTCTTGTGTCATTACTGAGAGCGTCTATCAATTTGACTTAAAGGACTCCAATAATGTGTAATGAACTTCTACTTTAATTTATTGAAATTGGTCTAGTTATTTTACTGTTATTCTATGAGACTGTTTTGATTGTGTTTTTAAGGTTAAATTCCTCCGGTCAATTTGCATTTGTTAATTTTATTCGGTGTATTATTCAGCAAAAATGTGTCTGAATGTCTGCATTATATTACAAGATAATTTGTAAAACTGATGTTCTCAGCTTTATTTTTCAAATTCGTTATCCTCTTTTGTTGTGTCTGTTATTATTATTATTGTTCGCTTGGGTTCCAAGTGAAACATTGGGCTTCAAAATCATACCTCCACTTTGTTCTATATTCTTTTGTCTTCTTTAGGTTGGCCCATGATTGCCCATAATCTCCCATCTCCTCCTCACTCGATCTCCATGTCACACTTGGACAATCCACTCATAGTTTCCCATTAGGTATAATTTCAGGATATTTAAAAAGCGAGCAGGCACATCACCGGACATCAAATCTAGATGGATGATGGCAGTTTGAAGTGATTAGTAGGGTACTGGATCAGTTTTATTATTTTTATTATTTATTCCTTGTGTTCGGAGTGAAACACTGGAATTCGGCGGTAAATCTCGATTGCACCTAGTTCTGTGTCATTAGTTTCAGCTGATTCCATAACTGTCGGCTTTAATAATGTCAGACAAATCAGTCCGTCAAAGTCTCTTACAAAATTTGTCTGAGCGCTGTGATATTTAGTAGATGGTGTACAAGAGTACTGCAATTACAGTGTTGACTCGAATGTGTAAATATCTGAATATCTTACACAAAACTGAGAAAAAATTCAGAGCTCTAATTTCCTTGTTTATTTAGTTTAAAGATTTATAAAGAATTTTATTAGATTCTTGCTTATTTATTTTAACATTAATTAGATGACAGTGATTAATAGTTTCAGTGGTATACATAGTACGTGCTACATCGCCATAGTCAACACACCTAATATCCATAATAATGCAATACATCATCTGTTTATGAATTCTATAAGTCAAAAGAGGGTGTGTTGTATAACAAGTTTGACATTATGATTGATGACATACGAACAGAAAGTCTTTTGGATTCAATGGTGCGTTAGTGTGAACTGAAATGGAACTATATGTTGTAAGGGAACAAAATATATACCGGATAATTACTTCTTAAATTGTATTTTTTTCAATTTTGTAAGTCACTGAGAAATTATCACCGTCTAACTACTAGTAATTTGATCCTAAATGTAATTTTGAGAGAATAACAATAAGCTGCAATTAAAGATGAGTGATTATTCACCTACCTTTGTTGTTAAATAAGAAATATTGTTTTCTGTCATGATGACAATCACAATGTGAAGGTTCTTTGTAATTTAACAAACGCGAAAATGGTTGTCTATGAACTCTATTTAAATTAACTGAGGCAAACTTAAGGGTCTCCTACTTCTCTGGAAGCAAAACATGCACTATGCAATTTTCCTATCGTTTTTTTCTACTTCAATTACCCGGAAAACTACTGCTGATTTCGATTATGATCTCTGTCGAATAATTCAGTGATTAGAATTTCCAAAGTTATTCCACTGCTTTAACCTGAAACCGACTTTTTACAACTTCGAATGCAGGTATGCATTGTAACGACCTAAATCAACTAGTTATGGTCTGAGCGCAGAATACCAGCCTCTGCATCCTACTAAATAGCTGTCCAAAACTTCCTTGGGACATGCACAGCGACAAAACGCTCCAAAGACACTAAAAAGACGGCTACTCGTAGTTAGAATCTATGGTCCTCAACAGTACCGTTAGGCTGCTAAACAGTCAAAGGAAATATCGAATACAAAACAAGTACTGTAGAACAAAATTAGTGAACTAAAAATTCAACTGTAAGAAGTACCTTAGAATCGAGTACAATATTCCGAACAACGTGGGATCAAAATCTCTGTCCACAACAATCACACATCAACAATCTCCACAACACAGTCAAACTCCAAAATAACCTCACGTCGGAAAACAACACATTATCCATGTATCACACAAACACAAAGACAAGCAATAAAATTCGACATGAGACAGAGTCAAAGATAAACAATAAGGATCAAATCAACATGTGATGATGATATGCGAATGTCAGAAGAATTACATACAATCTAGGAGAAAAGTGGATAGTAATTACAAGTTAGTTGGAACGTCCAGATGAGTATGATGAGTATGTGATTAGATTGTTCAGGGAGGATTTTCCAAACCATTATCCCCATTGCATGCATATCAGTATCTTTTTGAAAATTTTGTCCTCTAATGCTTGGTTATTTGAATATTCTTCATTTCTGATGTCTTCGGATTACACCACTGAGAGCTATTCTATATGGAGTACACAGACAAACTACCTTATTCACTTTCAATAATAATAATAGAGTAATAATAATGGTAATTTATTCTCTTAGAATAATGTATCTGTTTGAATTACATGACGTTATATAGTTGAAAATCCCTAGCGTCTACCATTAGTGCCTATTAGTTTGGTTAAAGTTATCTAATTATTGTTGGTTGACATGAGTGATCTCCAACTACTCAGATCAATCAGTAGTATATGCTGTCACCCAGAATATGCCGATTCTCTTGATTGTCGTTTATGACATCAAGCAGATCACATATTATGATGTAAATATTTTTCAAGTATTGGTTTTGTAGGGATTTTTGTTTGATTGCATGGAGGATTTCATCATGAGCTGACATCAGTTAGAGAACCACTGGAAAACCACCTGGGAGTACTGGACAGCTGCTTCCTCCATCCTAGTTTGGGACTCTTCAGCAGTACGCACCCACCACACGGGTTCGAACCCAGGACCTTCTGGTTACAAGGCGAGCTCGTAGACCATTGAGCCACTGGGACCCGATCCAATGGTCCATGAATTCTAACTTCTGCCAATTCACGACATAGCGCGACCATTTCGCAATGTCTTCTTCGATGAGTTACTGCCTCATCTTCAACCTGCTGTACCCTACTGGTCACGGCTTCCCACTAGAACCCCAGGTTAACTGCCTGAATAGGGCCAGTCGCTAGTGAGCATCAGATTAATTTTCAAGTATTGGCTTTGTAGGGATTTTTGTTTGATTGCATGGAGGATTTTTTTCAAAGGAAACACCGGTGAATTCTCATTGAAAACTGAAGCATATTTATAAATTACCTGAATATTGGTGTGTTGTGTTTTCAGTGTGTCAAATGTTAGTTTGGTGTAGCCCATTCGGTATTGAATTTTCGTGATTCGTAATAGGTCAGATTTAAATTGTTGTTTGAAAATTGATGTTCTTCGTTGGTATCATGTTTTATTTCTGATTTATTTTACCCAGTTGGCTAAAAGATGATTTCACACTTTGAAGAATGTAATGATAACAGCTTTTTCAGAAGAACGCTTTTTTTATTTCAGACAGCTTTCATCAGTTTCGTACAGGCTGAGAAATTATGAGCATTAAAGCCACTTTCTAGGCAATGCAACTGACTAGAATAACAAAAATACCACTCCAAGTGATGAAATTCTTCTAAGGCAGCATGAGTAATCGTCTTACTTAAAAGCAAGCAGAATGGAATAGATAATGCGTGCTCTAAGTGTAAACAATGGAAAGTGTATAAATACAAACGATTCGAAGTATTTATAAATAGTTTAATAAATTATGTGAGATAAAAAGTGTTCTTATTAGATGGTTGGGGGCAATCGTTAAAGAGCCTTGAGCCGAGGTTTCGTGCTAGTTGGCACTCACTAGTCAGTAAGGTGCACCTGCAACCTTCCCATCCTTTCTGGGATTTGAACACACATCACCCAGTACTGAAGTCAGAGGCTTTACGTTTGAGCTATCCGGACTAGCGACTGACCTCTTGTAGGACTGTATTGGATACTTTGATTGGACACTAGCTAGTAAGTAGTGTAATGTGTCTAGTCCTTCGTTTGGTGTAGACTGATTACCTCCAAGCATCTAATAACAACAGTTCAAAGTGCACCGTGATGGCAAGCCCCCTAGCATTGTGGTCACATTACAAACTTGACTGATAGAATTGAGTCTGCACCAAACAAAGGACCAGACGCATGATACTGGTTACTAACTAGATTTCAATCAAAGTAAAAAGTGTACTTCTCACAAGTGAAACGTGTTCACTCAGTCAGAAATATTATTCTAGTTACAGGCAGTCACAGAAACCAGTGGTTAAGCCTCCTGTCTTCTTTCTACCAAATGATGTTCACATACCTGATGATTAGTCTGCCCAAAAGAAAAAAATGTCTGAGGTTCTTTCATGATATTTTCAGCTTTATATACCTCTGCGCTAACACAACATTCCCTCTCTTCATTATTCACATTCCATTAGGAATAAATGAGCAGTATTTAACTGGTGACGAGGAAGCTTTCGATGTATTACTATAAAGAATATGCTGTGTTCTATAACCCTCCAGAGCCTTTTTATCCATAAATCAATACAGTCATATGTTTTCTTTAAAAATTTGAAAATTCTTGTAACATTTTCACATAAAAGTAAGTTAAGGCAAAGAGCATAAATAAACAAAGAATCAATCGAAATCATTTGCTTATTTTTAATTTTTCTAATCATATTTCATATATAAGTTATAATGCTTGAATTGTTTTCTCTGTATTGTTCTGTTTTTTTTCTTCTGCATCTACGTCACATACTTCAGAATGAATGTTTACATCTTTATATTTTGCATTTATGGTTGCACTGATATAAACAATCTAATAAATTATTATTATTCATAAAATGATTTCTGATAATATCACAGATATAAAGTTTCCGATAAAGTCCATCTGTTGTTTAGGATAAAAATAGTTACATAATATTCATTTTGGTCCCATGAACTTATGTAGAGCAGTAGTAGTTTATTCGTTAAGATAATTACTGATTTTTTGACTTGACACTAGTAACTAGTGTGATGCGTCTAGTCCTCTCTTTGGTGCAGACTGAATTCTATCAGTCAGGTTGTAATGTGGCCACCATTCTAGGTAGCTCGCCATCACGGTGTACATTGTTTGTGATGATATTAGATGGTTGGAGGCAATCGGCAGGAAGCCTTGGACCTAGGTTTCGTGCTAGTTGGCACTCTTCAGCAAGATTATTATTATTGTAATGTGAAAAAGTATTGAAAATACCAGAGTAGAAATGTAGTGAACGTTAGACATTAAAGTTTTTGTACTACTGTCAAGGCTCTAAAAGATCTGGACTCTGTGGATGATTTATATTACAACGTCACAAGAACTCACAAGAATCGAAAACCTGCAGGCGAAAACCAACAAGTTAGTGGAATAATCCGCAGGAAGAGGACTTCAAGTGAACACAGAGAAGACAGAGATGAAGATACCTAACCAACATCAGCAAGCCTCAACGACCATCAGTGGGAGGAATCTAAAGGAAGCCGACTTATTCACTTACTTATCTAGACAGTGTCGTTTCAACTGTAGCCAGCATGCGAAATTCAAGACAGACCTGCACTTCGTCTAAGGAATAACATCTGAATCTTCGATACTGCTTCCATATGGTTTTCAAAGACTTTCCAACAGGCTACTTTAGACTTTCATCAACAGTCGCCTTCGCTGACTCTGTAGTGAAGATCGGGTAACCAGAAAAGATAGGCATTAAGAAACTCTAGAAATGAACTAATCAAGAACCTGTTATTCAACAAATATGCAAAAGGGAATGTAAATTGATTTTACTTATGCTGAGAATGCTGTTTAGTGATATCACTCACCAGATAGACCCTCGAGTAGAACCTGAATGGGAAACGACAAGTTTGGCATGGGTCCGACAGTGATATGAAGGAGATAGTGTCAGGCGGAAATGAAAGCTTATGGACGGTCGAGTAGCCAGCTTAAAACGACTGCTGAGAACAGAGTGAAATGGCAATGTGCTAGTGAAGGCCTATGATGTTCTACTCCGAAGCCAAGGGATTAATAATATCATCATAATAACCTCCATAACTTTTGGGTTGTTTATCTTCAAAATTCCCATATATCATACACTAGAATTTTTTTAAAGAATTTGTTATTTGAAATAAATTTAAACGAATGAAGTTGGTTTTACTCAATAATAATAGTAATAGAACAATACGTCTATATACAGTAAAGAATTTTCAGCTTGTTTTCATCTACTCTTCAAGTAAAACAATAATCTATAGTATATACAGTATACGATGAGATTTTCTTCTATCTACAACATGCTCTGACCCTTCTCCCCTGAAGTGTATTCATTCCTTCAAAACAGACAAAGTGGTATGCTGAAAGCCATTAAAAAATGCACATGAGTACAGATTGTTTTTCACTAACGTAAATAGGTAGTTAAAAAAAGTATAGCTTGAAAATCCCCATTGAGTCATATGAAAAAGAGAAGACGTTCAGCGAAGAGACTGTTTTCAGCGAATTCATTCACATAACTGTACAACCGCATTTATATATAATTATTTCTGTGTGTGTACATGAGGTCTGTCAAGTTTAGATAATTGATCAGGTAATACAAGAATGATCTAATATAGAAACAAGGTTAATCAGACAGCAACTAAAGTAAGATTGAGTCAGTAAGTTAGATGAAGTAATATAATTGACTAAAATGTTTCAACTAAGACCAAGTAGAAGCAGGGTAGAGAATAATGCCATTTAAATTAGAACTGAAATTGAGTAAATAAGTTGGATGACGTAACATAAATGACTAGAAATTGAGTGTTGGTCAAGTCAGTAACAGTGGTAGTGAGGTGTAGAAATTAAATTGGGTGGGGGTAGAGAACAAGAAAGTTGGAAATGCAAAATATTACAATTGAGAAGACAAAATAATACTAACGAAGAGACAGAAAAAAAAAGTATAACTGAGTACATTTGACGCAATGCGGAGGCTGCCAGCACTCCAATATATCAGACAAAGTTTCAGTAATTTTACTTCTGAACAGAATACAACTGTTAAAATGTGATAGTTTTAATACTGAACAAATTTTAGTAATTTATCATTGTGGTAACCAGTGTACTGAGAATATATAAAATTCAGAATCTACTCTGCTAGCGTATTATTTAAAACATTGTAATACTGAAACAGATACAAAAAGGTATCTTTCTCAAAGAAATACATGTATGATACAGACCTGTAGGAAGTGTTATTGATTTCTAGTGGTAACTGGTGAGATTTCTCTTAAGCAGTGCTGGTGTATGCATCAAAATACCTCAAATTTTGGTTTTGTTATCTTTGTATTTAACCACTATATACTGACTGTTACCAACAAAAAGTCCAATATATTATTCGAATGTTCATTTCACTGGTTTGGTTAAATCATTTTGATCCCATAGAACTCAGGTCTTTTTTTAATTTCAGAAGATTCATGTTCAAAGGTGCAAAATACGTCCACTGCACGTTTCTCGAATTCACTTCTGCTTTCGACTCTGTACCTAGATTTCTCTTGCTAAATAAGCTCTCTTTGACACAAACTGAGTCCTGGGTCACTAACTGGTTGCATTCCTACTTCTCTAACAGAATGCAGTACACCGTATACAAAGGTAAATCCTCCTCTGCTGCGTTCACTGAAGCTGGTGTCCCCCAAGGTGCTGTACTCTCCCCACTTCTCTTTTCTTTCTTTCTACATGACTTACCATCTTCAAATGACATTAATTTTGTTAAATATACTGACGACCTGACTATATCTTTGCTTGTCAAATGTCAAAGTGACTGCTCCAAACTAAATGGCTTTCTGTCAGAAATCAGCCAGTGGTCCAAGGAAAACGGTCTAACCTTAAATCCCTCTAAATGCCAAACAGTCAATTTCATTTTTAGGCATAAATCTGACCTAAACAAACTGGTTAGCTCTCACGAGGTGTGCAACATTGATGGCACTGAAATAGAAACCAAGTCGGAAATTAAATACCTAGGCGTCATTCTATCTGCTGATCTTTCCTGGTCGTCTCATATCTTGGCGATTTCTAAGAAAATATTCCGTCTTACCTCCTACATCAAGAAGTTAAAACATTCTGGTATAACCCAACCCTTACTCCTACAATTCGTTAATTCTCACATTCTGCCTATTATTCTCTATTGTTCCCCCTTAGTTTTTCCAAGGCTAATGAAGAAAGACTATAGCTTATTACGCAGGATGTTAAATGTTGTCAGCAGGGTAAGCAACATGCCACTTAACCAGCTTGTTAATATTCTGGTCGACAGGCATTTGAACTCATGTGAAAAATGGGCTAAATCCATTTTGTCTAACTCACACCACCCTCTTCACTCACAACTCTCCCCTTGCATCTCATCAGGTAAAACCAGAAGCCAATATAGAAAACTATATGCTCGCACCAGCAAGTACAAAAACTCAACCATACCCTACTTAGCTTGTGTTCTGCGCGATAAAGAAAGCATTAGGCGTGATACCTATAACTTATTAAATAGTCAGTAGAACAACTGGATCTCGTCTTTCCAACTCATATCATTTATAGGTAACACATTTTCTTTCTTTCTTTTCCTTTTCTCTCTCTTTTTTCTGTTATGTGCTGCTTTGTTTCTTTCTTCCTCTTACGCCAGTAAATATGATAGCACCTATTTTTCTTACACCTTCAAACACTGTTCAACTTGGGCTTTGCTACTGACATGCCAATATTTTGTTGTCATAATGAACTGAGATTTCCTTAATCTATGTAGAATTTTATTTATTGATAATGTACTAACTGGATGCAATACTGTAGTAAAAGTGCTGAGAATTCCATTCTGTTTCACAAGTACTGTTGTGGAATAAAGCAAATTATTATTATCATTAAAGCAATTTTGCTACTTTTAAAGTGCTCTGTTTTCTCAGATGTAGAAGTGGATTTAAATACCACTGAAAGATTCCAAAACGACTTTGATAGTGATCACTGTAACAGAATAATGATATGGAAAATCCCTCCTTGAACAATCTAATCACATACTCATCATACTCATCTGGACGTTCCAACTAACTTGTAATTACTATCCACCTCTCTAATAGATTGTATGTAATTCTTCTGACATTCGCATATCATCACCACATGTTGATTTGATCCTTATTGTTTATCTCTGAACCTGTCTCATGTCGAATTTTAGTGCTTGTCTCTGTGTTTGTGTGATACATGGATAGTGTGTTGTTTTCCGATGTGATTTAGTTTTTGTGAATCAAGATCATGTTGAAGTTTGACTGTTTTGTGGAGATTTTGATCTCACGTTGTTGAGAGTATTCTCTTTGATTCTAAGTTCTTGTTTTGTACTTAGAAATTTACCTTATCCGTATGGTTCCTGAGTTTTCTATGTTGTTATTATTATTTAAAAGAAACGTAAATTTACTGAAGAATTATCAATTTTTTGTTGTCTTTGGAGCTCTTCTTGACTGCGCGTATGTCAAACGGAAGTTTTGTCAGCTATAGAGTAGGACGCAGAGATTGATTTCCCGGTGCTCAAATCACAATGAGTCGTTTTTTTTCATAACGACCTCAAAGCACTTTATCACTCTTTAATAATTTCAGTTTAATCATTTTTTCTAAAGGTTATACTCAATGCTTAAAGAATTTTGAAATATTTTTTATCTTGAGTTCACGAATTAATCAGGTGTTCCAAAATAGAGCTTCACACACACTTCCTTCCTCCCTTGTAAAACCATGCTGGAATATGTTCTCACATCCGTGTGGAAAGCGTCCTCTGACTACGGCCAATGTACCTTCCTCCACAAGAGCAGGTGAACTGATAGATGCACATGGAGGCGGCCAGATGGGGGAGCTTATCGTTTACAGAGGTAGAGAACAACCTGCGGCTAGTGAACATCATATGTAATTTTGCTGCATAGGACATCTTACTGACTGATTTACAGAGACGATTTTTGAGCATATCTGAAGCTTGATCACCTTTGAATTCCAGGTTCATAAATAAGGTTTTCTTTGGAACTGTGTCGGTGACCAGTTTAGACCGCTTATCTTTCATGTTGTTGTCAATAAATCGGTTAGGGTAACCGTTTTCTGCGAGAGTGGCCTTTAAGAAGTCAAGTTCCGAGTCAACGGAATTAGAACTACAAATTTTCCTTATCCTAGAGCAGAGCGAATGGATTGAGTTCTTTTTCCTGGAAATAGTCACCCAGCTGTAAAAATTAGTTAGTTGTCCGTTCCAAGTACGTTTCCGGTGGATAGATCTTTTGAGAGATCCGTTATTACGTCTGCTAAGGCACACATCAAGAAAGGGAATACTTAGTTCGGACTCCTTTTCTACGGTAAATTGTAAGGAAGGATGGCAGTTGTTGAAAGCAAACAAGACATCATCAAGAATTACATTTCTATCGCAGATAACGAAAGTGTCGTCTACGTATCTTTTATAAATGTCAAAATGACCGATGGTTTGACTAAGTTGAGAATTTTCAAGTTTTGCCATAAAACAATCAGCCAACAAGGGACCCAGTGGTGATCCCATGGCAATGCCGTCTCTCTGTCTAAAGATCTCATTATTGAAGGTGAACTGAACATTCAACGTGCATCTCAATAAAAGCTCTTTGAGGTAAATTGTCGGCAGTCCTATTTCTAAACTATGTGTATCAATATAATCACATAAGTAGCAAACAGTTTCCATGAGAGGAATACTGGTAAACAGTGACGTCACATCTAATGAGAACAGGATTTTATCTGAGACACTGAAATCTTTAGTGCAATCAATAAATTTAGACGTATCATCAATGGAAAACTTAGATGCATGCCTTCTGACTGGTTCCAGTATTTCAGCTAGCCACTGAGCGATTCCGTGGTTAGGAGAACCCGCCATATCGAGGATAGGACGGTGGGGTAATCCTGTCTTATGAATTTTAGGTAGTCCATACTTTTAGATTTGCTAATTAACTGCTCTTTTATTAAGTTCATACACATATCCGTTCACATTTCATTATTCAGAGACTTTTGTCTTGTGTTTCATCACAAACCATACTTTTATTTGAAATTTAATCATTCACTTTATGGAATCAGTTCAGTTGGGTTTTTCTACAGAACAAAACTGTTTTTTTATGCATCTTCTAACCCTTAATATTCATATTTCTCACATCCTACTCAAAGGTTAGCAATCACTCGACTTATTCTAATGAAGAGCATTTTACTCTTCATTGCATAAAAGCCACATGCTTGAGAAACTTTTTAAAGATAGAGTTAATTTCTGATTTCTAGATTATTTTTCTGTCTATCCCTAATTTTAAGAAAATTATAACTTTCATTCATCTTGATAATTTTCACCGATAAATCAGTGAAATGTACTCTTAAGATGAAAGTAAATTTTATCCGATATACAATAAAAACTTTTCACGCGTATATTCACTTATTTTTTTTACAAATGGGCTTTTCACATAAATTTTTATATGCATAAGTGCATAAGACGTAAATGGAATATGAAGTAAACATTCACTTTTTATTCATCGTTAGCTTACAAAAACTTAAAAGTGAATATTATGGGTAACAAAATGGAATAAAGAATGTATGGGACAGAATTATAAATATGTGAGAGAGTTTTGACCTTTTGAAGCATTTATGTTCAGTACATAAGTATAAAATCCAAGATCTAACTAACTGCGTCATTTAAAATACACAAATACATGTGCATAAAACTTTGAATATAAATTCTCCACCCATCCTAGACTTTGTAACAGACGTTCCCTACTATCGCCAATGATTTTCGTGATTGCAGTAGATTGGATAATGCGACAAACAGCGGGCAATGAGGAAACAGGCATAAAATGGACTCACACAAAAAACTTGCAGGATCTAGATTTCGCCGATGATATATGTCTGATATCCCACGAACTGGAAGATATGCAAGCAAGAAGCAACAAGTTGGCAGAAGAAGCATCAAAGATAGGAAGGAGTTCAGGTGAACATAGAGAAAACAGAGGTGATGAAGATTCCTGGCCAACAGCAACAGCAACAACAACAACAGACAACAATCAGCATAAATGGGAGAAATCTGAAAGAAGCAACCTCCTTTACCTACCTACCTACCTACCTACCGGAAGCATCGTTTCAACTACAGGCGGAACTGACGAGGATATCAAAGCAAGAATCGGAAAAGCAAGACAAGCTTTCACTACTCTCAAGTCTGTGTGGAGGTCAACAGCACTCAGCATGAAAATGAGAATAAGATCCGGATTTTCAACTCCAATGTGAAGTCAGTGCTACTATACGGATCAGAGACTTGCACTGCGCGTCATAAAGAGCATCTCAAACAAACTACAGACCTTCATCAACAGTTGTCTTTGCTCAATACTCAAGATCAGATGGCCGGCCAGAAAAGATCAGCAACAGGGATCTCTGGGAGCGAACCAACCAGGAACCGATTGTGAAACAAATAGTCAGGAAGAAATGGAGATGGATTGGCTGGCCATACTCTGAGGAAACAATCAAGTGACATCACTAGACAAGCCATTGCTCGAGTGGAACCCGAAAGGGAAGCGGCGAGTTGGTCGTCAGTGTGAGGGTGACTTGGAGGAGGTCATGTGAAGAGGAGATGAAAACGTGTGGGCAGACTTGGAGCCAGGTGAAGACTCTAGCAGAGAACCGAACGCAATGGAGACGCACGGCTGAAGCCTTATATTCCTCTAGGAATTAAAGGAAACAATAATAATAATATATTATCATGGATTTTTATTTTAGCTAACGCCTTTCCTTTCGTTAAGATGACTGATAGATACGTTTGTTAATCATTTCAATAGCTAACTGACAAATCAGATTAAAAGATCAACGAAAGTCATCCGATGTCCTCTGCAATGTCGATTGTTAGTCACATGTTTGTACTTCATTGATGACTATTATTCGAAATTTCGAGTTTTAAGATTTAACATCGCAAAAAGCAATATGACTTTACTTGTTGATTGTCAAACTGACTGATTTTTGTTCGACAGATTGGAGACACTGTAGATGATACATTTTCAAGAAACTAGTCATCAAATATCATAAAATTACTGGCGTATTCTCAAAATTCTATTTATTGTTTAAGTGAATATTTATATCATCACTTGTATTTCAATTTGTATCTGGGATTTGTACGACAAAATAACAGTGGAATTAGTTAATTTTGAGGTATTGTGTTCATTGGTTCATTGGTTAACAAAGCTTTGTTGGTATTCGAAAATAACTCGGTAAACTCGGTATTGATGAAGAAGAAATAAAGATGGAGGATAAAGATAAAGACCTCACTTTGGTCTCGTTGTCCACTTGTTCACGATTATGCAGAATCAAAATGAACTTGTGTGTCACGAAACAGACTCGAATCTGTATGATTATATTTCCTCGGTGGTTCAGTGGTAGAATGATTGACAGCTTTTCAATTTGTGAGGGTCCGATTCCTGGTCTACGCATTCCTAAACCTCACTTAGCTGGCAGTGAGCCTGGATAACAGGCAAGACTGAGTATCAAACTGGTGACCTCACTACTTTACTAAGCTAAACTTTATTATTATTATTATAGACTTGATATCACTTTTAATTATGAGATATGCTTACATTTATTGATAATAACTTATATGAATTTTAGGCTATCACCTGAAGAAAAGCTGTGAAATAAGACGAGTTCCTTTTACCTTGCAAATATAATCATTCATGCTTTGTTTTAAAAAGTCAGGGTAAGCGCGTTTACGAAATATAGAGTTATTAATTTTTATCAATTGTTGGTCTTCAGGGACTTGACTGATAACAGGTTTGATCACGAGTTGAGATCAGTTAGAGAACCACTGAAAAACCTGGAAGTGCTTAGTTTTGTCCCAGTTTGGGATCCCTCATCAGTACGCACTCACTGAGTTTCGAACCCAGGACTTTCTGTCAAGGTGAAATCGTAGACCATTTGACCACTGGGACCCAATCAAATGACTTATGAATTCCAGCTTCTGCTGACTTGCGATATACATAGCGAAACCTCCAGCCAGTATCATTAGCGCGTAACAGTTCTCTTACCTAACTTGGTAGACCCCACGGTTTACGACTTCTCACTAGAACTCCAGGTCTGAACACCCAGAAATTTTAAGAGGTAGAAGTGTGTCTCTTAGCAAAAAATAAGTCTTTTTATTTTCCACACTTGTGTAGATTATGTAATTTCATTAAGTTTGTGTCATTTCTTCGTAAATACTTTCTATTTTTACATTGTCCAGCATACAATATATTTTGTACGTAGATGGAATTAACTTTAATTGCAGTTAGATATTACATAAAAGACTACCATGTTTAAAATCACCAATGAAAAGCCAAATAATATGACTGATTGGGCAGGATATTCTTCGACGATTTACAAATCTTTCCACTGAAATACAACAAATTAAAGTTTTTCTGGAAATCAAAAGCTGTTAAACTGCATAATCACTTGGATCAATAAAAGTGAACAATTTAAAGCAAATAAATAATTAGATTTTATTGTGAGCAAAACGTTTACACAGTGTACAGAATTCTCAGTACAGTTTATTGCGTAATATTTTCTCCTCGTCCAGGATCTTCAAGTAAAATAATAGTCTATAATACACTGCGTGACGCAACGCTTTTAGATCTGAAGCACAGAATGATCCCCTATAATATTTTTCCTTCGTCTCCATGAAATGCGTACCAATAGTTTGGAAGCCTACTGAATAATAATAAGAAGAAAAGAATTTGCTTTATTCCAAAAACAGTGCTAATGATACAGCAAGGAATTTTCAGCATTCAGTACAATATTGCATCTAATTTACTCAAAAACGACAACAACAAAAAATAAATAAACGAAATAATTATTACATAAAAATGATAACAAAACCTTTTCATAGCAGCTATTTAGCAAGTTACTGTAAGCAGTACGGAGAAAAATACGCATAAAGTATAAAATTATAGTAATAATAGTAATAACAACTGAAATAAAAATAGCAAAGTTATAATTAAACGATAGAAAGGGTGACACCATACAATTACAGAAAGATGAACAATGAAAGGGTCGATTCAGTATGCTAATTACATAGTAACTTATATGTTTCACGTCTAACAGAGTCTTCATCACATAAAATACGGGCTAAATACGGTATTGTAGAATTTTTTACTTAGTGGTACGAGCATATAATTTCTTATATTGACTTCTCGTCCTACCTGATGAGATACAAGGGGAAAGTTGTGAATAAAGAGGGTGCAGAGAGTCTGACAGTACAGCCTTTGCCCACGTTGTACAGGAATTTACGTGTCTCTCGACTATAGTATTGGCGAGCTCACGCAGTGGCAAACCACAAGCCCTACTCACAGCACTTAATACCCTTCGTAATATGACATAGTCTTTTTTAAGAAGCCCAGGAAAGATTAATGGAGAGCAATAAAGTACAATAGGTAAAATACAGGAGTTTAAAAATTGCAGAACTAAAGGTTGGTTGATACCGGATTGTCTTAACTTTTTAATGTAGAAGGTAAGACGAAACATTTTCTTAAAGACCAATAAGATGTGTGATGACCATGAAAGGTAAGAGGAAAGAACTAATCCAAAGTATTTAATGCTTGACTTGGTTTCAATTTCTGTGCCATCTATGCTACAGGCATCATGGGAACTAACTAGTTCATGTATGTCACGTCGATGCTTGAAAGTAAAGTTAACTGCCTGACATTTGGAAGGATTTAACATAAGACCATTTGTGTGTGTTTAGTATATTTTGTGACTAAAGAATATAACTAAACGGTTAAGAAAATAAGAACTGGAGAAAATACGATTGATTGTGTTAGGTGGAAATTCAAGTAGCCGAGTAATTCAAGCAGGTCACCGAAATTCGTTATTTGTCTTTCTCTTCGAAAATTTCTTCAGTTATGTTTTCAGAAAGGCAGCATATTTCAGGATTAATAGCAATAAGAGATCTTTATGCATACAATTAGTAGTGGTGTATTAAGTAATATTTTTCGCTAATCTACTTAAATAGAAAGTAATTAGTTAAGAAAGCTTATACATACAAAGTATCTCAACGTCATATATATATGAGCTTGAATTTTTCTTTGAATTAATATGAAGTATTTCTTTCTCTCTCTCTCTCTATCCACTAGGTACTCAGATACCTACATGTTTGTTATTACGCAAAACATTGAGAGAAAAAAATATAAACTTGTCAAAAGTAACAAAATGCTACAGACAAAGAAAATTGTGACTCAGCTAGCCATAATTATTGTTACATTAGTTGTTTGATAAACTATGCAATTCAATTTAGCCGCCTAGTAAATTAAATCACTTCAACCGTTTTCTTCTTCTTCTTCTGTTAACTGAGAGAGAAACTTTCTCAATTGGTTATTAGAGGTAAACAAAATTTAAACAACGTGTGTGTGTGCTTGTTGTTGTAATGAATTCAGAAAAGGCGAATTGAAAACATTTTTTTAAGGGTAATTGAATTTCGAGATGAAGTGTAAATAGTTTTACAAATATTCGATGTATTTTAGACCTTAATATATATAATCCAGTTATCCGAAAATGGTCATCTTAATCCTCTCGCATCTTATGATTTTCCTATTCGGATGGAATTTACGAGGGTGTTTTGTAACTTATCCTGTTAAACAGAAAGATTGAGCGAAGAAATATTATTTACTTTTCAATTAGATCCTCATCTCTGGCTCTACTCTAATATATATCCATAGCATTTTTATTACAATACACAACAGTTTACCAATCAAGTGACGATATGTTTGTTTTATTTTTTCGATTTGTCTACTAATCTTATAATTGCACACCTTTTTCAAGTTCTATCCATCCTATGAATTATTCTATATATGACATTAATTTGCTTTGCCACTTGACCTTTAACTACGATTATAATCACAAACATTTTAGTTTTAATTGCACTTCATATTGTTATTATTTCATGCATTCACACCTATGTTTCAATTCCCTCACCGGATATAACTTCTTAAAAAACCATATATATACGATTGTACAGCTTGATGATAAATTCGTTGAAAAGAGTCTCTTCGCTGAATCATTTGTTTTGATTTTCTATATGTTTGTCAACAATAATTAGTCAGTGTCAACATGTCAATGGGGTGATAATTAACGAAGAAAATCCATACACACGGGTGAAAGGTAGAAATGATTACAATACTTGAATTGCATAATGCATAATTTTGGAAAAATGAAAAGCAATTAAGGAATAAGTGTGTGCACAGGTTGATTACGTAACAGATTGTTAAAGAAAATAAAACGATTTGGACAATGATAATTTGTTACTGAGGCTGAAGTGGTCATAAGAACAAAATAGTTTTACAAGGATAACACGTAATTAAAGATGAAGTGGTCAGAAAAGTAAAATAATTTGGACAATTATAATTTTTAAAGGTTTAGGAGGAGGGAGATAAATTGACTAAACTTGTCTCCTCTGTGTGTATCTACCAGTTCGACTGCAGCTGTGGAGCCAGCTATATCGGGCGTACAATTAGGCAGGTTCATCGTCGTATTTCCGAACATCATCCAGTATCGTTAAGTAAGGGACAAACAAGATCTATTCGTAGCTCTATTTTAGCACACCTTGTTGATACTGAGCATGAGGTTGACGTTAATACTGCATTCAAAATTATTTATCGCGTTCCTAATATCCTTAATTTTGCTTTACGAGTTCGTCTTCTATTTACAGCTGAAGCAATAGGAATCCACCTGAAGCAGCCAAACCTGTGTATTCAGAAGAAATTTGTACAACCACTTTCCTTACCGTGGCCATCGTTACAAGAATGCATAAACAGGACTACGTCGCCCCCCTCCCCCTATTAAATTATAATTGTCCAAATTATTTTATTTTTATTTTATTTTGACCACTTCATCTTTAATTACGTGTTATCCTTGTAAAATTAATTTATTTTATCCATTTCTACCTTTTAAATTTGTATTGATTTTCTTCGTTAATTATCACCCCATTGACATGTTGACACTGACTAATTATTGTTAACAAACATATCGTCACTTGATTGGTAAACTGTTGTGTATTGTAATAAAAATGCTATGGATATATATTAGAGTAGAGCCAGAGATGAGGATCTAATTGAAAAGTAAATATTTCTTCGCTCAATCTTTCTGTTTTCCAAATGTCTAAATGGGGATATTTTCTATATTATGCTGTTAAGCTGAAAACATTCTCAATACAAAAATTTAAATGACGAGTTGGACCAACTCTGTGAAAGTTGAACGATTCGTGTTATCACCTGCGAATAAAACTGTGTATGAGTATTGCATTCTGCTGCCTGATATGTATAGATGTTTAATTGATAAAAATACTTCATAATGAAATAAGTAATCAAAAAAATGTCACACAACCGTTTCAACTTGAAGGCGCTGTTTTCTTAAATTCAATTTCCGGTTTCATTCAGCTGTTTATTATAACTACACGTGATGATAGGAAAAATTAAAATGTGAGTTGCAGTGAAGAAATTGTTCTTCTGGACGAAGTTATCAACTAGTCTGTATATACATTCGGGTATATATAGTAAAGGGACTAGAAGGTTCCAGAACTATTTCCGATCGAAGGTCAAATTATAACCAATAACCAGATTATAAATAGGGATAAAAAGAACGTAACAATAGCAAAAATAAGTAGGAAGTTCGTATAGAATACAGTCGGATATTAATTATTAGGAAAATTGACTGCTTATGATGGCCATGGTAAAGACAAAGATTGGATGCAGTCCTTTCAAATAGATAGCGTTTACTTGAATTTTTGGGTCGCTAGCGCTTCATCTATACGCAGATGTCTTGATCTCACTTCCTTTAAGAGGTCTGATAGGAGCTTGTATGGGACTCTGAGGGATTTTTCAAACGAAGCCGGGTGGTTTTTGCTAGATTACACGAAGTATTTGCTGTTAGTGTTAAACATCAACGACGGATATGGTTAAACAACCACGTATTATATTTATTAGTCACATATTTAATCTCTCTAGCAAATAAAGAATTATTATATTGTTCCTTGGATTCCTAGTGGAACATAAGGCTTCAACTGCACGTCTCCACTTGCTTCTGTCTTCTGCTGTACTTTTCACAGTTGTTGATAAAGGTCTGCAACAGGCTGTTGGAAATATTCTTTGTGACCCACCAAGTTTCTGATCCATCCGTATAGAAGAAGTGACTGACTTGACGTTTGTATTGAAAATCCGAATTTTGCTGTTGATGCTGAGTGACGAAGATTTCCAGATTGGTTTCAGGTTAGTGAATGTGTTTTTCGCCTTCCCGATTCTCGATTCGACATCTTCGTCCGTCCCTCCTATAGTTGAGACAATGCTCCCTAGATAAGTGAAAGAAGTAACCTCTTCCAAATCCCTCCCGTTGATGGTGATTGGCTCTGGATGTTGCTGCTGTTGTTGTTTGTTGTTGGTTGGTTATTTTCATAACCTCCGTCTTGTCTATGTAAATAATGAATAGGCATATGGTTTCTTTTCAAATACAATCCTAAGAAAATCTCTAGAGACCGTTAATCACGGTTAAGGTCACAAGAAAATATGGATATTTTACCCTTGGAGAATTCCAGGAGTTCACCACACCTTGAAGACAGCATTGAAGATTATATCTAGAAATATAATGAAAATAATTAAGCCATCCAGTTCAAAGAATTCAACAACCTCAACTGCTGTGCATTTATGACCGACTTAAGGTTGTTAAGTAAAGTCAGTACTATATCGATGCTTCTTCAAGTTCATAATTACCTTGATATATTTTAAATTTATAATTTACTATAATTTCATGAATTTTTAATTATGGTTTGAATGCCAACACTTTTGAAAGTTATTCCACTTAACATCCAGTAATAGGCATAATTTAATTCAAGTTTATTGAATGAGTCCCATTAAAATATTCACAGAAAATTATTTGAAAACCTTAAAATAAATTTATGTAGGAAATTCATAGGCTTATCCTACAACACATTTTCTTAGTCTACTTTGCTTAAATCAATTTAGTTCTGACTAGCAAAAATGCTTTGTGATTTTTTACTGGTTAGAGAAATTCATTATTAAGACGAGAAACTAGTTATCAGGATATAAGTATAAAACTTGGGCACTATGGTAGAGTATAACTCCATTATGGATAAGATTTTATTTTGATCAATCACACATTCTTGTACAGTAATATAATTTGTGCTCGAAACGTCATCAGTTAATATTACTGTGCAATACTGTGTGATTTATCAAAATAAAATCTTATCCATAATAGTTAGCAGGATATTCATCGGACCATAACACCACTATTCAATTACCACACTACAAAAAGATCCCAGCATTAAACAAGTTAGTGGCAAAAAATTAATCTAGGGGTTAATGCGATTTGACATCTCCTTTGACTTACTGATCTCCAAATTCTAACTGATGCATTATTATCATTACTGTTTCCTTTAATTCCAAGAGGAATATAGGGCTTCAGCCGTGCGTCTCCATTGCGTTCGGTTCTCTGTTAGAGTCTTCACCTGGCTCCAAGTCTGTCCACACGTTTTCATCTCCTCTTCACATGACCTCCTCCAAGTCACCCTCATACTGACGACCAACTCGCCGCTTCCCATTCAGGGGTTCCACTCGAGCAATGGCTTTTCTAGTGATGTCACTTGATGCATTGTTTCCTCAGAGTATGGCCAGCCAATCCATCTCCATTTCTCCCTGTCTATTTGTTTCACAATCGGTTCCTGGTCGGTTCGCTCCCACAGTTCCCTACTGCTGATCTTTTCTGGCCATCTTATCTTGAGTATGGAGCGAAGACAACTGGTAATGAAGGTCTGTAGTTTGTTTGAGATGCTCTTTATGACGCTCAGTGCAAGTCTCTGATCCATATAGTAGCACTGACAGACTTCACATTGGAGTTGAAAATCCGGATCTTATTCTCATTTTCATGCTGAGTGCTGTTGACCTCTACACAGACTTGACGTGAGTAGTGAAAGCTTGTCTTGCTTTTCCGATCCTTGCTTTGATATCCTCGTCAGTAGTGTCCACCTGTAGTTGAAACGATGCTTCTCAGGTCGGTGGGTAGAAGAGGTTGTTTCTTTCAGGTTCCTTCCATGTATGCTAATCGTTGTCTGTTGTTGTTGTTGCTGTTGGTGGTGTTGGCCAGGAATCTTCATCACCTCTGTCTTTTCTATGTTCACCCGAAGTCCTATCTTCTCTAGGTGCTTCTTCTGCCAACTTGTTGCTTTTCACTTGCATATCTTCCACTTTATGGGAAATCAGACATATATCATCGGCGAAGTCCAGATCCTCTAAGTTTTTTGTGTGAGTCCATTTTATGCCTGTTTCCTCATTGCCCGCTGTTTGTCACATTATCCAGTCTACCGCAATCGGGAAAATCATTGGAGATAGTAGGCAGCCTTGTGTTACTCTTGTCCTCTCTTCGAAGGATTCCGTAAGTTTCCCGTTGTGGATTACTTGTCATGCAGCATTGTCGTATAGCTGTTGGATGAGATCTATAATTGTCGGTGGCACCCTGTAGTATCGAAGTAGTTTGCAAATCACCTGTCGATCGACGCTGTCGAATGCCTTTTCAAAGTCCATGATGATCCGTAGTGTTGCATGATCTTAAGAAATGATATAATCCTGTAACCTTCAGTGAGTCTGTGGAGCATTTCGATGAAGTGAAGTGCTCAACGTTTTAAAACACGACGAATTGTTACAAGTGTTCATGTGTTTCTGAAACCAATAATAATAGAGGCATTGATGTTAAATATTGTGATTTCTTAGGACATTGGATAGATACAATGACAACAGCCAGTCAACATAATTTGCAGATCACCAGAAGCCATGCAGTAGATAAATCAATATGACAACGGAAATAACTGATGGGAGCGTGATTTTTTAAAAGATTTACAAAAACTGATTCCATTTGGGCTTAGATGAACCAAGTTATCAATCAGTTATTTTGAAGAATCCATTGTCTGTTGATAGTGAATATTATCGTTTTCACTAGACTTAGAATTTCCACAACTTTGGAGATCCCTAACCGATTCTTCTTTCTATTTCATACAGCATACATTCTTTCTATACTTCTAATCAAATGACTGGTGGATACACAAACTTCAACTGTGAAATAAATAACTTCACACGTTTGCTTAAAAAATTAACAAGGTCCTAATTGTCTTCTGAATAAAAGATTTCTAGGAATAGAGAAAATAGCAGTAGTGACAGGATGTAGCTGAAATTTAATTCATTTAGAAAGAAGGTAGTAGTTCCTCTTTCCCTAATTGAGAAAATAGTTCTTTATTTTTCAAAGTTTAGGTTGGATCACTTTCGTAGAGTTTAATTTGAAACCATTCAAGTCGAAATTGTGATTTGCCTCCAGTTAATATCTCTGATTTCTAATAAAAACCTGTCCAAAACGCAATTGTATGTAAACATCTCGACAGTCTGATATTATAGTTTCCTTTCTGCGTTTTAATTTTACTTTAATTTTACAAATTCCATAAAAATTGGTCCTTTTATTTACAGATTTTACTTTCACGTCATTTATTATTTAAATACATGCAATTGACTCTATACTACTGTTAATATGAGTTCTTCATTAATTATTCATATGGATGATTTAATTAACTAAATGGTCCACGCTCAAAGTCTACACGTGACAAAAATTTAATGAAAATAATGATGATAAATAGTTTGTCTTTCATTGGATAGAAATAAGGATAGATACCAAAATCCCAACACACTTTTCTTACTGCTTTAATACTTCACTTAATAAAACAGGTAAGTTTACCAGATAAAAATCACTATTTTCGATGTAGAAGGATTTTTGACGACGCTGTACACGCACTAGCTCTCACTTAAATTAACTGGTCTGATAGTGGCTAGCAGCAACAAGTAGGACTAGCGTTTCATTCCATTTCAGACTAGTTAGCTGGATGCGCGAAATGCAGCCCATATTACCGAAAATGGAGCTGATCAACCTTGGTCAGATCTATCAGTGTGAATGGCTTTAACCCATGGATATTGTGAATTTCCTTGAAGTTATTTCACCTACGAGTCAGATGGAATCATTAATTTAAATAATTTCATATTGCCTAGATAATTAAAATAACTCAACTTGTTTTTACCTTAGAAGTAATAAATAAAACTACTTCTACGATTTTCACCTTAGATTACTCTGAAATGAAAGACTTAAGTTGTATGGCAGTTAAATTATTTTTAGGATTTTCTTCTAAACTATCTATAAGTACCTGTTAGACTTTCTGATAGTGAGATAGAAAATGCCTGTTTACTTCTTTAAATAACATCATTAAATAGCTAACTTGTGAATACATTTTCGACTATACACCTTCTTACACAGACAAGAATAAATTGACATTATATTCGGAGGATTTATTAGATTCGCAAATCATTTGTGAATACATATATGTACAAAAAATGTAGTTTGAAATAGTTCGAAAAACAAAATTTTATGAGTACGTTATTATCATTATTGTTCCCTTGGATTCCTAGTGGAACATAGGGCTTCAGCTGCACGTCTCCACTTGCTTCTGTCTTCTGCTGTACTTTTCACAGTTGTTGATAAAGGTCTGCAACAGGCTGTTGGAAATATTCTTTGTGACCCACCAAGTTTCTGATCCATCCGTATAGAAGAAGTGACTGACTTGACGTTTGTATTGAAAATCCGAATTTTGTTGTTGATGCTGAGTGACGAAGATTTCCAGATTGGTTTCAGGTTAGTGAATGTGTTTTTCGCCTTCCCGATTCTCGATTTGACATCCTCGTCCGTTCCTCCTGTAGTTGAGACAATGCTCCCTAGATAAGTGAAAGAAGTAACCTCTTTCAAATCCCTCCCGTTGATGGTGATTGGCGCTGGATGTTGCTGCTGTTGTTGTTGTTGTTGGTTGGTTATTTTCATAACCTCCGTCTTGTCTATGTTCACCTGGAGTCCTGTCTCTGCTGCTTCTTCGACCAGTTTGTCGGTTTTCGCTTGTAAGTCTTCGATTTTGTGTGACATCAAGCATAAATCATCCGCAAAATCCAGGTCTTCTAGGTTCTTCACGTCGATTCAGCATATCCCTGTCTTCTCGTTTCCCACCACGATTAGGAATATCATTGGTGATAATAAGCACCCTTGTCTGACTCCTGTGTTTACTCCAAACGCCTCACTGAGTTTTCCGTTGTGGATCACTTGACATGTGCCGTTGTCGTACAGCTGTTGAATAAGGTTGATGAATATTAGGGGTACGCCGTAGATGAGTACGTTAATTTGCTGTTAAAGTACTGAATTTCAGTGGAATCCATATAGACTGATATGAATTAACTAGTATACTAACCATGTGAAAAAAAACTGTTCTAGCGCAACCCACTCAAATAGATCAGTTACAAAGAATTCTGCTTCAGTGATTTGATTTCCTCTTTTTCCTGCCTATTTTCTGTTTCCGTCTCTGTGCAACGAATTCGGCTGTGAGAGCCGAATCAAACCGGGTATGCCACTGATGAACTCAGTCCAAAACGAGCGAGATGGTCCTCTGGTGCCTGGCTTTGGCCAGCAAGCGCTACTGGTTGATATCAGTAGTATTAAGCTACTCATCTCCATCAGATAATAGTATATAGTTTTACGCATTGATGTGTAAGTGAGCGAAATCTGACCAGTTAAAAATATTCTTTCCACAGTTCTAGATGGCTGTGAATAAGCATATAATGAAGATTAGAAATGTCACCTTGATGAAGTGTCAAATGAAAATAAGTTTCAATTCTCCTTTCGTTCAGTTTGATGGGATAAAAGTGCAATGTATTCATCGGTGATTATAATAATTTCATTCTTGTATGATCAACCTTCAAATAAAATAAAAGTACAATAACATAAAAAGATGTAATCCTCATTCAGATGTGTACACAATGTAATCATTTTAACCGGTTACAGGATCTATTTAGTTGTTGCTTTATATCTGTGTTCACTTTCAAAAAGCAAAGATGAAACAATGGACAGGGTATAACTAATCGAAAAAGCGTATAAACACATTTCTTAAATGATGTGAAGACCTCATACTAACCGGTTTCAGCTTCAGCACCACAACTTTACAAACAAATGGAGTCGAACAAAAATTATTAAAAGTAAAAGTAACTTACATTTTAATCATCTTAAAAAACGGTTCTGATCAACTAAATAATCAATTTTAAGCTTTTTAAAATACTCTGGTGAAGAAACCAACAAAGTAAGGGATGATTCACACGAAGAAATTGAATCACGTAATAATCAAAGCACCCTTTAAATGCAGATATCAGCGCTAATTTAATTGGTCCAAAATTTGAAAAGCGTTGAAAATTCAGAAAATACCTCAAAAAATATCCGATAGTCTATGGTACTTCGTATGTTTTTATGCTCATAACTATCAGATTATTTGCTTAGTCTTAAAGATGACGTACAACACGTCTAGATTTTCATAATGCATCCAAGAATACAAACAACCCCGCAGAGTTTATCATTTCATGAATAATCCCATCCAGATATTAATGAAAACAAAACACGTAGTTCAGCAAAGAGGCTCCCTTCGGCAAATTAATTTTCCCCTTTAGCTGTACAGTCGCATTTATATACAAATTTTTCATGAAAGGGGGTAGTAACAAAAGTGATGAGTTGTCACAAACATAGCTGAACCGGGTCCCAGTGGCTGAATGGTATACGAGCTTGCCTTGTAACCGTAAGGTCGTGGGTTCGAACCCCAGTGGATGCGTACTACCGATGATTCCCAAACTAGGATGAAACAGCTATCCAGTACTTCCTGGTTTTCAATGATTCTCTAACTGATATCAATCCGTGGTCAAACTCATAAAACTAAATTCAGTCCTCACAAACCAACTCTTGAAAACAAACATAGTTGTTAATGTTAGTCAGCGTATAAAAGAAGTTGAATAAGGGTATTATAGTTACTTAATAAGACGGATAACTTAATGAGTGAGTTGTGATCAGGATACACACAGAAACGATCAATGTACCATGCTCCACAGCAACAGGTGAACTGATATATGCACACAGAAGTGATCAGATACGAGATCTTGTCCTTAAGGCTCCTGCAGACCAATGGAAAACTGGAGAACACTACTCTTAGTGTGGGTTCGAAAAATATTCTTTATTGAACGAGATGCTGAAATTCTTCTCTTAAGGATACTGCAGGTTAAACCTCCCTTGAAATTCAGGTTCATATAAATTTTGTTTTTCTGGAACACGTGATGTTTCTTTCCTCTGAGCTTTTGGTTTGACATTCTTGTCAGTAGGTATTCACTTTGGATGAAGGTTTCTTTCAGAAGATCTAGTTCTGCTTCTAGGCCGTCAGAAGTTGGGCAGTTCGATCCCTGCCGAGCACACTCGATATCTATGGGAAATGTAAACCAAACACCTAGTCGTCACTGGTCATTTCATCTCAACAAAAGCCTCCTTCAAAGTAATCTACAAAAGGAAAGAATAGCCTGCCAAAGGCAATACGCTTTCATCTCCTTTACATTGCCGAAGCTTTAGACATTCAGTTAGAAAAGCCGGAGCAATGCATACCAAAGAAAATTATTCAACCACTTCTACTATCATGGTAAAAATCTTGTTGATTCCTAATGACTTCATTTTTGTTTGTTTGGTTTTTCAAACTCCTTGGAACTCTTACGTAATTCCACATTTTCCTTCGTTTTTACATGCATCCTGATTGCAACTCATTCATTAAATTATTCATCTTATTACGTAACTCTAATACACTTATTGAACTTCTCTTACGCATTGACTAATATCAACAACTATGATTACGGCAACTCATCACTTATGCTACTACCCTATTTCATGAAAAAAACATTTGTATAAAAATGCGACTGTACAGTTAAAGAGGGAAATGAATTTGCAGAAGAGGGCTTCTTCGCTGCACTCCTTGAGTTGTTTATCACTTCATCCACAGTGATTTTAACTAAAACACGATGAATAAATTCCACATTTGTTACATAAACTGTTTGCTCGAAATTCAATCATTTGTCGAGTGAATTAACAGATTCAACGAGGCAAAAAGGAACAGATTAATAGCCCATAATTTCTTACAATGGCATTCGTCCTGACACCAAATTGGGAAACATCTCAACAACACTTAATCACTGATTTTTGTTTCAGTTTAAATAAACAAAATGCATTTTAAATATCATGCTTCCTAAATGTCGCATAAGCAAGCATTTAATTTGAATGGTATTTTCAAATCAAGATAGGGAGTATTTTATGGCAATAGAAATCTTATTAAGTTAGTCAACACTAAGTAATGATTCTAAATTCTAGTCCATAAATACATTCCAAAATACTGTGATGAGTTGTGAATAGATTTAGTGACAAAAAAAGCCTTTTATTCAGTCTTACAGATTCTGCTACTGAAATTACTGACAAATTTTTATCCACATGGTAGACAAAGCTAGACAAACAAAATAAAGCGAATGAACTTGAGGTGTTCATCTTGGTATGTTTGCTTACTTTTTTAAACTTTCTTTTCCACCTTATAATGGCTGTTCTGTTAACTGTTAGTGAAATGGTTTTAGATCATCTTGAATTGAGAGACTGGAACTACTGTGATGAATGATGTTGATTGGAGATGAAATGAAGACTTTGGCTTTGCCCAGATTTGAACAACTGGCCTCGGAATTAGTAATTCAGCGCTCTATTGGCTGTTACAAAAAATGTCAGTGACCTTCCCAGCATAATGTCTTAATTGAGTGTATTTAGTTTATTGTGTTGTGACCTTTTAATCTTATACCTACTCGAGGTGTATGTTGAAAGGAAGAATATAAAGGAGAGCATCAGTTTTCTGCCTTCGGTACTCTAGCTGATGGCCCATTTACATGGGAGGGGAGAGTTATGAATATGTGATGTTAAATCATAGCCATGTGGAAGTGAGAAGTTATGTTGTCTTCTGCTATCAACCAGTCACATAACTCCAGTCGAAATGTGATTATCTATCTCGTTTGTTAGACTTCTGCTGACCACTAAACGTCACTGTCACCTAATTTGCAGAAGACTTTAGTCAGCTTCACTACGTTTTGTTGGCAAGCATAAAGTTTCTTAAAAAACTCAATGAATGCTGAAAAGATGATGAATATGGATGCATGTTTGATTCTGCTACAGTATTCTAGTTTGATATTCACTGAAAAAGCTATTAAGATATTGTACGTTTAAAGAGTTATGCCCATCTATGGTCTGTGTTCTTTTTCATTGGCTTAAACAATGAAAATACTGTTTTACTTAACAATCATAAAGAGCAACAAACAACAAGACAAATCTCCGATTTTACTGATATCCATTCCTTTCAAGAGTTCTCTGTAGTAGGGGTAAGACAAGTGACTGACTGAAATCTTTAACTGAAAATATCAGGATAAATTATACAGAGTTCGAGCCTCGGTGGGTGCGTACTGATGAAGAGTCCCAAACTAGGACGACTCAGTTGTCCAGTACTCCCAGGTTTTCCAGTGGTTCTCTAACTAATGTCAGCTCATGATGAAATCCTCCACGCAATCAAACAAAATCCCTACAAAGCCAATACTTGAAAATTAATCTGATGCTCACTAGCGACTGGCCCTATTCAGGCAGTGACCTAGGGTGCTAGTGGGAATCCGTGACCAGTAGGGTACAGCAGGTTGAAGATGAGGCAGTAACTCATCGAAGAAGATATTGCGAAATGGTCGCGCTATGTCGTGCATTGGTAGAAGTTAGAATTCAAGGCCCATTGGATTGGGTCCCAGTGGTTCAATGGTCTACAAGCTCACTTTGTAACCAGAAGGTCCTAGGTTCGAACCCGTGTGGTGGGTGCGTACAGATGAATAGCCCCAAACTAGGACGGAGGAAACAGCTGTCCAGTACTCTCAGGTTTTCCAGTGGTTCTCTACCTGATGTCAGCTCATGATGAAATCCTCCATGCAATCAAATTCTACAGAAGCGGTAAATTTAAATAAGTTTATACTGAAACGGTAAATTTGTCTACCATACTAACAGAGATTAAAATGTTAGATGCTAGGCTATGACAGGTACCCAAATACAATATTGACTAAACGAATATCAGTCTATAGGATGTACTTTTTACGACCTTATGTGCTTTACCAAGGGGTATTTAAACCTATGTCATTTAGTTGATGGTAGATAATAGTGGAATCTAGCACGCATGTTTTGTAGTATTTGGGATTCGTCAGTTAGAGGAAACTGCATTCCCAATAAGTAATGGTGTTTCTGCTCAGACCTGAACCCAGAATTCATCTTTTTGAAATGCCAAGAAGCTAGACACTAAACCACTAGGTAACAAGAACCATCTCTTGTGCAAGGGATATCAGTTTAAATCCTAACATAAGATTGGTAACTCTAGTTAACTAACCTGATTAAATTGTAAAAACAGTTTCAGCGTTCATATACTTATCTATCCTAAGTTTTCATGTTGTTGTTAAAAATGGGAGAGCTAACTAGAATAAGTACATCATTTTACTGTTTCAGTACATTGCACTTTATTTTATTCTATTTCGCATGAATATTCACCTTCGTCATTAGCATAAAAGAAACACAAGTGACAAACTTTTAAAATATCAGACAAAGAGAAGTAATAACATACATACTTAACGTTTCAATGTATTAATGGATTCTGTTGTTTTTATTCTTATAAAATGATAATGAAAGTGATGTTGATAATTTAATTTTATGCATGTAACTAACATCTATCTATTGATAATAAGAGTTAATTAGCTATTTATTTGACAAATTACATTTGCTACTTTTCTAAAATTAAATTTTCTTATTTAACGAAATACAATAACACCTTTGTCTGACTTTGAATAAATAATAATTAAGTACATTAGGTTAGCCAGTTATTGACCTCTTTGAATACGACACAATAAGATGCAATAATAATATTTCCCTTCTAAAGTCTACAATTGCCTAAAGGTGGATTAGACAGAGTTTTTTTATTTATGTGTACATTTCTACAAGTTGTGAAAAATATCCTCCGCCACTGAATAAATCCCTATGTGGTGATTCCATGCACTCGTGTTCATTAGCCGGATAGACCACTGGATAAGTGTAATGATGGTCATAATTTGTGAACGAATGGATGATGATGTCTTGTTTACTTTCAACAACTGCCATCCTTCTTTACAATTCACCGTAGAAAAGGAATCCGAACTAAGTATTTCCTTTCTTGATGTGTGCCTTAGCAGACGTAATGACGGATCTCTCAAAAGATCTATCCACCGGAAACGTACTTGGAACGGACAACTAACTAATTTTTACAGTTGGGTGCCTATCTCCAGGAAAAGGAACTTAATTCATTCTCTCTGCTCTAGGATAAGGAAAAGTCGTAGTTCTGATTCCGTTGACTCGGAACTTGACTTCTTAAAGGCCACTCTCGCAGAAAACGGTTACCCTAACTGATTTATCGACAGCAACATGAAAGATAAGCAGTCTAAATTGGTCACCGACACAGTTCCAAAGAAAACCTTATTCATGAACTTGGAATTCAAAGGTGATCAAGCTTCAGATATGCTCAAAAATCGTCTCTGTAAATCAGTCAGTAAGACGTTCTATGCAGCAAAATTACATATGATGTTCACTAGCCGCAGGTTGTTCTCTACCTCTGTAAACGATAAGCTCCCCCATCTGGCCGCCTCCATGTGCATCTATCAGTTCACCTGCTCTTGTGGAGGAAGGTACATTGGCCGTAGTCAGAGGACGCTTTCCACACGGATACGAGAACATATTCCAACATGGTTTTACAAGGGAGAAAGGAAGTGTGTGAGAAGCTCTATTTTGGAACTCCTGATCGACTTCTGTCACTCTGTCAACCTTCAGAGTTTTCAACAGGTGAAAGACCTGAGACATTGCAATGAAGTCATTATAACTCACTTTACATCTTGAAAAGAATAATAATCTAACTACATTTTTTAATTCATTCTTCATTTATTTGTTATTTTTTCTTAACCCTCAGATTTTAAATCATTACGTAAAGCCAAAAGATATGAGAATTGGTGATGCACTCTTTTGATTAGGGAAAAACGCATCATATTTATACATTTTTAACCACAATAAAAGTCTACTAGGTTAGCAGGACAGTAAACCTTTCTAGCTGGTTGGTGATTAGCATAAAGTTAAACAATAAGAGACGAAATGTTGTCCAATGACATTATCTCAAGATCACAACGTGAACTGAATCTAGATTTGAGGAATAAACACTTCTAGCCCTGCAGCGATTGTATTGAAATGTTGATTTTGGCCGCTTCGCATCAGTCTGCATCTATATAGCACACGCCACCGTTTCAACCTCTGAAGCCTAATGATTATTGTTGTGTCTGATTTTTGTATAATATATTGACCTGTGTTCCTTCTTTATGCCACTACAAAGGAAATATTTTTGGCTTGAATAATTTGCCGAAGTATCTTGAACACTCTTTACAATCAGTTACACTTGTTTCACTTGTAATTAATTTCTCATCATCTCCATTCTTGATTACTTCATAAAACTTTGACTTTTATGCATAGTTTAGTTCAAAATCAAATAAAAGCACATTTTATTTTATTACCACTATTATTATAATTGCTCCCTTGGGTTCCAAGTGGAACATAGAGCTTCAACAACACATCTCCACTTTCTTCTATTTTAAGCTATCCCCACGATTGCCCATAATCTCTCATCTGGTCCTCACACGATCTCCTACATGTCACCCTAACTATTGATAAAAGTCTGCGACCTGTTGGAAGTGGTTTTCGTAATGTGCATTGCTAGTTTCTAACCCATATGGAAGAACTGACCTCACAGTTGTCTACTAGCTCGCTAGTTTTCTAGCTGGTCCCAAGCCTGCGAAAACTTAAGAGGGTTAGGCGTGGGACTAGTGACCCTACCCAAGAATATCAATCAAAATGTTACAGAAACTCTAAAGCATAATTAAAATATTAAAAATACAACTGGCAATTTGCAATTGAAGAGAGAGACCTTTAAATATATACGCACATTTAATAATATAAGATTTTTAAAAATACACTATCAATGGTTAGATGAAAGTGAAAGTGGTGGTATTCTTGAAGTCAGTTGGTGGATGGTGACTAGCAGTGGAATCCAGGATGCTCATTTTCGTCCAGATGACGAGTCCCAAATAGGAAGAAATGCGTATCCTGGATTCCACTGCTAGTCACCATCAACCAATTGACTTCAAGTTACATGACTAGACATCGTTGAAGCATTTGCACAAGGAGCTGACTTGTCAACCTGAGACCGAGCACTTCGGCCCGATCAATCGACGGGAAAATCTAAATTGAACTAAATAGTGATATTATTGTTGTGTACTAAATTCGCACGCTATGTAGCAATATTCTAATGCCATTTTATTTAATACACTGCAAACATGACGTCACAATGGTAGTACATTAAATAGAAGTAAGAATCAGACTAGTTTAGAAATCGATACAACATTTGACCTTCAGCAAATAAAACGGTGAAAAGTATTTAGGAGAGCTCCAGATTAAAAATACGTTATCCGTAGATTTACTGGTGAAATTGGCAATCTGCAAAACGGTGTCGAAAACTAACAATACCAATAAGAAAGATTAAAACTGACAAATCAGTGTGGATAATATCTTCACTAGTCTATTTCCTAGGTTGTTTTCCATGGTTTACTGATATAATATCAAAGAGTAAATCCATGAAGTGCGGAAAAGGGTTAGTTTTAATGCTCAGAAATAATGATCGACTTCTATTAAAATGAATGAATGTACTGTCAGCGTCGACTTTAATTATAAAGTACTAGATTTATCATTTTCCAACAGTTGGTTCAAGTGTAATCAGCCACCATAATTTCTGCTTGATATTCTGGCTGACTGATTTATTCATACTGCAACAGCAGTGGATAGCTTTAGGTTGTCCGACTACTATTTATATAATGGGTGATGAGAGAGGGTGAAATGAAAATCTTTGTCATGACAAGATGTGAATCAAAACAACATAAACATCATAGTGATCTCTTGAGTGAAATTGTAAAAAAAAATTAAGAAGCTTTCAATTTACTCAGTGTTTGAAAACAGGATATTCTGAAAATACTATCAAGTTGAAATGAATTCGCTCATGGAATATATGAACAGCTGGACAGTTATTTAATCCTGGTTTGGGACTCTTCAGCAGTACGCATCTGCAACCCTACCAGGAGTTCAACTCAGAAGGTCTGTTAATTGACCATTCAACCACTTGGGCCTGAATATAATGACCCGCCAATTCTAACTTTATCAATTCGTAGTATAACGCTACCACTATCCACTACCATTCATTTGACCTTGACATGGTGGACCCTACTGATTAGAACTTCTCATTATGACTTCAGGACATCCGTCTAGTAGCCATCAATAAGTAAATGTCGATTCGTGACAAAATCTCCACTGAAATGAGTCTAAATCCACACAAAACCCATACGCTAAATATTTCTAATTTAATTAAACTTCTAATTAGCAAAACCAACTTTTATAAGACTTAATGCAATACAATATTAAATTTCTATCAAAATATTTCCAAAAGTATTCCGGTAAACAATCATTTCAAGTCATAAAACATGTGTTAGAAAGAAAGAAAGAAAAAAATGAATAACAAAACAAATATATTAGCATTCATGTGATGATAGTCACATGATGAGATGAATTTATGATGTTCATCCCATCCGATGTACTTTTCTAGCTATTCATGATGTATATATATCCTTTTAAATAATTCTCATAATTCCCATTGGAACATGGAAAACATACTATATTCGAAATTCTATCCCACTGTGGAAATTCAAGTAATTGGCGTCAATATTATGATGGCAGTAGTACGAATTATAGTTAGTTAGTTAGTAGTTAGTTAGTGACGACATAAATATTTGGAATTACAATCACATTATCGAGACTGGTGATTTTTATTTCCTCACGCGATGAATTTTACAAATATTATACATATATTACTTTATTTTCATACTGATACAAGAAGAGATTTCACATGTGAGTGATGTTAGTTCATCGTTTCACAATCGTCTATTTATTGCTTAATCTACCCACATACTTTCTTTATTCATGATTTTATTACCATAAAAATAAAAAATGAGAAAATCTACACTCATCTTTACACATAATTATAACTATTCAAATCTAGTAATAAACATTATCAGCATGAGTGTTTCATTAACAATTCTAATTAGGAATACAGCACGAGGTTGATGATTACGTAAATTATATTAGGCTATTTGACAATGTTAATAAATAAAATACTTTACGTTCAAGTTCAAACGAGAAAAATAAATAAATAAATAGAACTTGTAAAACTAGTTGAGTAAATCAAAATAACATAAAAGAGGATAACAGAATATTCCAACTGTTAGATTTTCGTTACGAAATAACATCAGTTAAAGAGATCATTGAAATCCAGGGAGCTTTAATCATCAGTTTCATCCTATTTCGGGACTCTTCATCATTGCGCACCCACGACTCCACCAGGAATAGAATCTGGGATCTTCAGGTTAAAAGACCAAACTCGTTGATCATTCAGCCACTTGGGATGGAATCCAGTGATCTGTGAATTCTAACTTTGTCAACTCGTGATATGCACTACTTTACCAATGACTTCTATGAACATCGATTTCACCTTGACATAGTGGATCCTACTGGTCATGACTTCCCAGTGCAGCTTCATTGAATCTAGCCAATGGTCATCAGTGAGCTGGTGATTGGTATTTTCAGATTACAGGATTTGAGGGGGTTTTAGATTCATTTCAATTGTTAGATTTTCGTTATGAACCGACATCAGTTAGACAGATCACTGAAAACCAGATGTCCAGGGCTCCCTGGTGTCAGTGATCTCTCTAACTGATGTCGGTTCATGATAAAATTTCAACGGTTGAAATGAATCCAAAATCCTCACAAATCCTATAAGCTGGATGACAGAATACTTTAAAAATTTTCATAGGTTTCAAGAAAATGAAGAACCATAAAAATTAGGAAAAGTTATTATGGTTTGATGAGTCTCAAAATAGACATCTTGAATTTCTAAAGTCAGGTATAAAGACAGATGCTCATCAATAATATTAACTGGCAGAGACACCATACCACGAACTGACACATATTTAAATTCATATATCAGTAGGTGAATACTGAAGTGTTTCATTCGTGACCTAAAGGTTCTTGATTCACTCCCTAAGGTGTGCATTGCATAAGAGTTCATAATTAGAAAGGAACAGCTGTTTAGTGCTCCACAGTTCTCAATATTTCTCTAATTGATGCCATTTTGTGAAGATATCTATGCAGGAAATAATTCATTCCATATTTAATAATAATAATAATTTGCCTTATTCCAGTACCTGTGATAACAGAATAGAATTCTCAGCATTTTTACTACAGTATTGCATCCAGTTAGTACGTTATCAATAAATAAAATTCTACATAGATTAAGGAAATCTCAGTTCATTGTGACAACAACATATTGGCATGTCGGTAGCAAAGCCAAAGTTGAACAGTGTTTGAAGGTGTTAGAAAAGTAGGTGCCGTCATATTTACTGGCGTAAGCGGAAGAAAGAAACAAAGCAGCACATAACGGAAAAAAAGAGAAAAAGAGAGAGAAAAGGAAAAGAAAGAAAGAAAATGTTGCACTTATAAATGATGTGAGTTGGAGAGACAAGGTCCACTTGTCCTACTGACTATTTAATGAATTATAGGTGTCACGCCTAACGCTTTCTTTATCGCACAGAACACGAGCTAAGTAGGATATGGTTGAGTTTTTGTACTTGCTGGTGCGAGCATATAGTTTTCTATATAGGCTCCTGGTTTTGCCTGATGAGATACAAGGCGAGATTTGTGAGTGAAGAGGGTAGAGTGAGTTAGATAAAATGGACTTAGCCAATTTTTCACATGAATCCATGTACCTGTCAACCTGAATAATAACAAGCTGATTAAGTGGCACATTGCTTACCCTGCTGACAATCTTTAATATCCTGAGTAATAAGGTATAGTCTTTCTTCAGTAACCCGGGAAAAACTAAGGGGGAACAATAGAGAATAATAGGAAGGATGTGAGAGTTAACGAATTGTAGGAGTAAGGGTTGGGTTATTCCAGAATGTCTTAACTTCTTGATGTAGAAGGTAAGATGGAAAATTTTCTTAGAAATCGCCAAGATATGAGACGACCAGGAAAGATCAGCAGATAGAATGACACCTAGGTATTTAATTTCCGAGTTGGTTTCTATTTCAGTGCCGTCTATTTTGCACACCTCGTGAGAGCCAACCAGTTTGTTTAGGTCGGATATATGCCTGAAGGTGAAATTGACTGTTTGGTATTTAGAGGGATTTAAGGTTAGACCGTTTTCCTTGGACCACTGGCTGATTTCTGATAGAAAGCCATTTAGTTTACAGCAGTCATTTTGACATTTGACAGGCAAAGATACAGTCAAGTCGTCAGCATATTTAACAAAACTAATGTCATTTGAAGATGGTAAGTCATGTAGAAAGAAAGAAAAGAGAAGTGGGGAGAGTACAGCACCTTGGGGGACACCAGCTTCAGTGAGTGCAGCAGAGGAGGATTTACCTTTGTATACAGTGTACTGCATTCTGTTAGAGAAGTAGGAATGCAACCAGTTAGTGACCCAGGACTCAGCTTTTGTCATAGAGAGCTTATTTAGCAAGAGACATCTAGGTACAGAGTCGAAAGCAGAATAAAAAGAATATAAGACATGCTTCTGAATAAATAAACTGCTGGACCCTTGACTATGCAACTGTACATATATTCACTCACTTAAATACATATGCTTTATTTCTTCCTTTGAGGTCACATGCTTTCTCGCATACCTTTCATCTACGTCAATAAATACCCTGATACATCTTATGCAGTTTTCATTTCTATGTCACCAACGGTGTCCACCAAGTCATGCAAGAGGACAGTCACTCCCCCAGTGACATTGGCCAGCAGTTGCGCTAAATTTATCGCGAATCGACAGAAGCTGGAATTCACGCAGCAATGGGCCGTCGTCCCAGTGGCTGAAGGTATACGAGATTGCCTCATAACTGGAAGGGTCTAGGTTCGAACCCCAGTGGGTACCTACTGTGAAGAGTCTCAAAGTAGAACGAAACAGCAGCCCAGTACTCCCTGGTTTTCCATTAGTTCTCTAACCAATGTCAACTTGTGATCAGTCCTGCAAAGAATTTAATAGGCAGCATAATCATACAAATCATTTTGACAACTTTTACACCTAAACCTGAAAAATATCAATATATCTAAGTGCACCTGTAGAGTTTTTCTGAATACACTTACCAAGAAACTTTGTTCAGAGAAAGCGTTCTTTAATGGTTCACTGATAATATTCACATATTCAAGTTGTTAGTTTAGTGTTTGACCAGTGGATTCACATATTGCAGTCAACTTTTCTTTAAAGATTTTCGTTACTTTCATGCATGGTAAATATATACGGTAGGCCAAAGGATAAAATCAACATGTCGAACATCGTGCTTAATTATAGAAAGTAAGTTTGCCTTCAGCATTATCAAACATTAATTTATAACACAATATGAATTGAATGGTGAAACAATGAAATCCGATTTTTTTGCTGGCAAATTGATTCCTTTGTTTTTTTCTAAAATGCTTAGACAAAATTTAATTGGTGGATGGTGACTAGCAGTGGAATCCAGGATACGCATTTCGTCCTATTTGGGACTCGTCATCTGGATGTACCTGCATTTCTCAGTGAATGATGATGTTCCCACTGAGGCTCGAACCCAGTGCCCATAGTTTCAAACGCCTGGATTCCACTGCTAGTCAACATCCACCAATTAAATACAAATTAAATGCCCAGACATCGTCGAAGCATCTGCATAAGAAGCCGACATGTCAACCTGAGACCAAGCACTTCGGTCCAATCAATCGACGGGAAAATCTAAAATTCAATTAAAATGCTTAGACAAAATTTTAAATCTATATCTCAATATTTTGAGGAAATATCAAAACCTACCCAATGATAATCTTTTGGTTATCTGATGAAGTAACTAGTGTTTTCAAATAATAATAATACTAATAATAGTTTGTGCTCGAAACGTCATCAGTTAATATTATACTGTACAACAACACTGTGTGATTTATCAAAATAAAATCTTATCCATAATGGAGTTATGCTCTACCACCACAGTGCCCAAGTTTTATACTTATACCTGTGTTGTTTTTTTTATCAAATTTATGCATACATATATAATTATAATTATATTTTTGCATGACTGAACTGCCTCCACATATTTATCCCCTACAGCGATACTGCTCTACAACACACTGATTTAATTTCACATGAGATGCCTACATAAATTAACCATACAACTGAAAATACTACTACTTTTTTTTCAAGTGTTGATGTGCAGCTGGATTTGATTGATTTCAAGTTAAATCAAGGACTAAATCGTAAATTACGATCAAATTACTAAAGTAAATCACGTGTTTATAAAATTATTTCATCTTTTTTTTTAACAATTCAAGACTTGAGAACATTAATCGAAGTGAAATCGGACAACATTATGGATTTACATCCGCTTCATTGTATCAAAGGTGAACAAGAAGTGTATACTGGGGGAAAATATTTTTCAAATGGGATGATGAAATGACATCAGCTAGAAAATCTATGAAAACCATGGAGTACTGGAAAGATATTTCGTCTTAGCTTGAGACTCATCAACAGGACATACTCACAACCTGACCAGAGATCAACCACAGGTACGGAGGTGAGTATGTTGACAGTTCAGTCATTGGGATGGAATTCACAGGACAAAGAGTGGATCACTGCGGACACTTGGAGACTGATAGAAGAGAGAAGGAGGGTGAAACAAAAGATTATCCAGAGCACCGATGAGCAACAAAGACAGGATTTGAATGCAAGCTACAAGACACTGAACAAAAGAGTAAAGAAGAGTGCCAGGGAAGACATAAGAAAGTATTATGAAACCATGGCAAGTGAGGCAGAACAAGCTGCAGGCAAAGGAGATCTCGCAACACTCTACCAAACTACTAGGTACCTATCGGGCAAAAGTTTGACACAAATTAAGCCAGTGAAGGATGTCAATGGAAAGTCACTCACCAAAGAAGTGGAGCAAAGGAAACACTGGGTGGGACACTTCAAGAGACTCCTAAATCGACCACCACCCACAACGCGCCCAACAATACCAACGACGGAGACGAGCTACCAGTGAACACCAACCCCCTGACGAAATCAGAAGTCCTGAAGGCAATCAAGATGCTAAAAGCTGGAAAAGCAGCAGGACCAGATGGAATCCCAGCAGAAGCATTGAAAATGCACCCAGAGACAACAGCGGACTTGATGACGCCACTACTGGAGAAGGTATGGAAAGAAGGCAAAGTACCCGAGGATTGGAAGAAAGGATACTTATTCAAACTACCAAAGAAAGGAGACCTAAGTCAATGCAAGAACTGGCGCGGAATTATGCTCCTTTCCATCCCAAGCAAAATACTAAGTCGCATCATCCTGGAGAGAATCAAACATGCCAACCTGGATGAAAAACTTCGACCGGAACAGGCTGGATTCAGGAGAAACAAGTCGTGCATCGATCAAATTGCAACACTACGGATCATCAATGAACAGAGCTTGGAATGGCAGTCAGCTCTCTATCTCAACTTCATTGACTTTGAAAAGGACTTCGGCAGCGTCGATCGATTATGAGTCCCAAACTAGGGCAAAATATCTGCCTAGTACTCCATGGTTTTCATTGATTTTCTAGCTGATGTAAATTCGTCATCTCACTTGTTTAAAAGTAATATGAGTTCACCTTTGATACAATGAAGTGGACGTGAATGCATAATGTTGTCCAACTTCACTTCAATTAATGTTCTCAAGGCTCGAATAGTGAATAAGACGAAATAATTTTATAAACATGTGATTTACTTTAGTAATTTGATTGTAATTTATTAAACAAACCAGATTCGTTATTGGCTGCTAACAATGTCTCACATTAAAGGGTTTTTTTCATGGTTTGTACAATAACTATGTCAATTAGATATTTCCAGGTATGCTTACACAAACAAGCACTGTTTCTCTGCAAGAATCATATTTTTTTGCTTAATTCTGAGACTAATATGATGAGATCGTTATAAACATGCAGAATACATTGCAAAGTATCTGTTTCACAAGAAATGTTTCAAACTCTACTACATTAATGTCATTAATTATTTTATGTTTATCAGTGTCATTCAGACTAAACAATCACCCATAACAAATTATAAATATATGTTAAAACTGATGTAAAATTCCGACTATACATGGGAAATTTTATTAAGTTAAATAAACAAACGGAGGAGTGAAAAATCATAGATACTAGGTAATAATGTTGACTCCAGGATTTCCATTATTTAGGTTAAACCTTGAGACATTCCAATGTGAACTTTATAGAGACTAACCTTTGAAACTAAAAAGTGAAAAGTAGTCGTATTCATTAATATCAGTAAAAAGTTTGAGCATTGTAAATTAGATCAAATAAAGAATAATTATATTTCAATAGTTTACACACAATGATAAGTTTTGTTATTGGTAATATTTCGAGCAAAATTACTGCCCGAGTTCACACCACTGTTGGAATTGTTTTATTCACACATTTATGATTTGTACTCATATATATAGTTCATTATTTTTGTTCATTCATGTTTTTGTATTCAGAATTATATTCCAAGTTGTTGATAGTTGTACTGAGTCACCCTTGTTACATGTATCCGGTGTGACCTTAATGAATATCGATTCTGTTACAAGTCTTTCTTTCCATTTGTTCATATTAGTTTTTAGAATCATTCACATTGTTCCAATCGGTATTGTGGTTTTTGTCCCATGCATGTGCAGCTATCGATGAATTTTTTTCAAGATTCTTGCAGGCTTGTGTTCCTGTTGGTTGACCTTTGGTTAGCTGTTTATGTTCATTCACTCTTATTTTGAGTGATCTGGACGTGTGCCCCACATATTTAGTCGGACAGTCAGCACAAGATATTTTGTAATTCACACTGCTTTTATCCATCATTTTTATGGGACCTCTCAGTTGATTTATTTTATTTTTGATTAGATTTGTCGGTTTGAAAGTTGTGTGAATGCCGATATTTTTGAGGTTTCTTTGAATTGCCTCTGATGTACCATTTTTATATGGTATCGTGACTGTTTTTTTGCATTCTTCCAAGTATCGACAACTTGGAAAATAATTCTGAATACCAACACATGAATGAACGTGGAATATAACTCAAATACAAAAAAAACATGAATGAGCAAAAATAATGAACTATATATATGAGTACAAATCATAAATGTGTGAATAAAACAATTCCAACAGTGGTGTGAACTCGGGCAGTAATTTTGCTCGAAATATTACCAATAACAAAATTTATCATTGTGTGTAAACTATTGAAATATAATTATATTTTATTAGTCGTATTCACATCCAGCACTGACATCAGTATTTTACAGAGATTCTAATTACATAATCTGTGGCTATTATCCGATGGTTGGTTTTAACACAAATTAAAATCACACAGCAAAGCACTGAAATTTAAGAGGCACTGAATAGCTTTTTCTCTTCGAAAGGACCTTCATGCACTGAACATTCACAAGTTTACGAGGTATGAAACTCAAGGATGCCATATATCAACCTTTTAGTCTGTCATTCTTCAGCAAGATCTTGAGTATGATAGCCATGAACGCCTGATATGATGACATACACATAAAATAGTCAAAATGTAATATACACAAAATATCCTTTCTTCATTGACAGAGTCAGAGTCTCTGTCATCGATAATATGAGCATAGTGGCATTGAAAATTTTACAAAATTATTTAGAAAACAAGTAACTTCTCTAAGTATGTAGTAAATGGGAGATTATAGAGACAGTCTGTATAAAAAGTTTGGACTTAAGGTTATTTTCTAACTATGAAGCACGAACAATTGACGAGTCATTAACTTGGCTAAATTAGTTCACTTATTAAAGACGATAATGATACTACTGGACAACTCAACTCCACCTCAAATCCACAGAAATTTGTGAATCGTTAATTTCTAATTCGTTACAGCTCACTGTGAAACAGTATTATTTAACAGATATCTTTTTGATCGCATTATTGCTCATAATCCCTGAGATGAATATGAGCAATAAATTGTTATGGATTCCTTGTTCAGTCAGTAATTATTACAGTATAAATGTGTGTGTGTTCATGATAAGAGGAAAAATACTATGGAATTATGTTACATCGTATAGTATTATCAAATGACACATCTTTTCAATGAGAAATAACGATAATGAACAAAATCAGCAATTTATTGCATCATTTCCTATGTCAAAACTGTTCTTTCTATCTATCTCATCACACTCAACTTATTTTTGGATTATGAAGTTGTTTTATCTACCACCGACTATTTCTAGTGGAGTTGTTTTTATTAGGTCGGGTGAAATGTCAAGAAAATGCTTATCTTCATTTCAGCATCAGCAGTTCAAATCGTCTGATTCTCTTAAAAGCTTTCAGCATATATTGTCAACAAATAACACCATATCGGTGTATGTGTGGCGTGTACTACTGACAAGACTTATCAGTAGATTATAAAGAGACGTTCACTGGCACAAAAAAATCAAATAGTGGAGAGATAGGTTTGACGTCAAAGAGACGAAATAAAGCAGTACCGCGGTGAAACATGGGAGACATGAAAAGAAAATCAGAACAAGTGATTCAGCGAAGAGACTCTTTTCAAGAATTTATCATCAAGCTGTATAATCGTATATATATATATATATATATATATAAAGAAGTTATATCCGGTGGAGGAATTGAATCATAGGTGTGAATGCATAAAATAATAATAGTATGAAATGCAATTAAAACTAAAATGTTAGATTTTACCTAAAGTATAATTATGTTTCAATGGTTTACACACAATGATAAGTTTTTGTTATTGGTAATATTTCGAGCAAAATTACTGCCTGTGTTCATACCAACTGTTGGAATTGGTTTGTTTTTAATTATTATTACTGTGTGTAATCCATTGAAATATAATTTATACTTTATTTGATCTATTCCACAATGCTCAAACTTTCTACTGACATTAATTTTCACCTGTTTAGTTAAAATAACCACAACCAAAACCCTCATTTTAAACATTTAGAAAACAGAAAGATTGAGCGAAGAAATATTTACTTTTCAATTAGATCCTCATCTCTGGCTCTACTCTAATATATTTCCATAGCATTTTTATTACAATACACAACAGTTTACCAATCAAGTGACGATATGTTTGTTAACAATAATTAGTCAGTGTCAACATGTCAATGGGGTGATAATTAACGCAGTCGAACTGGTAGATACACACAGAGGAGGCAAATTTAGGTAGTTTATCCCCCTCCCCCTAAATATTTAAAAATTATTATTGTCCAAATTATTTTACTTTTCTGACCATTTCATCTTTAATTACGTGTTATCCTTATAAAATTAATTTATTCTAACCATTTCTACCTTTTAATTGTGTGTTTAAGTTTTCTTCGTTAATTATCACCCCATTGACATGTTGACATTGACTAATTATTGTTAACAAACTTATCGCCACTTGATTGGTAAACTGTTGTGTATTGTAATAAAAAAGCTATATGTTTATTTTCTATAGTTTGGTTTGTAAGGATTAGTTATGTTTTACGAGTTGATCACGGACTGATATCAGTTAGAGAACCATTGAAAACCAAGGAGTACTGGACAGCTGCTGTTTCATCCTACTTTGGGAATCATCGGCAGTACGCACCCACTGGGATTCGAACCCAGGACCTTCCGGTTACAAGGCGAGCTCGTATACCATTCAGCCACTGGGACCCGATTCAATTGCTCGTGAATTCTAACTTCTACCAATTCGTGATTTTAGCGCAACCCCAACTATTGTCGTTGGTGGAAATCCATCCACACGTGACTTCTAATTGGACCTCACTGGTCACGACTTCTCACTAGAACTGCAGGAAGCTCCAACCTGTAGCAAGTCACTAGCGAGCATCAGAATAATTTTCTATAGCTTTTGGTTTGTAAGGATTAGTTATGTTTTACGAGTTGATCACGGACTGATATCAGTTAGAGAACCATTGGTTCTCTAACTATATGTTTATATTAGAGTAGAGCCAGAGATGAAGATCTAACTGAAAAGTAATCCTTATTTGATTGGATTACCAAACGTTTGTGTTAATTATTCTTAATTCCTTTTTTGTGTCACTTTGTTTAATTTAACCTTTCCATATATATTGACTTGACAAGTAAATGTGTGATCAGATTGTTCGAAATGTATAGCGCTAATGCATCCCATTTTTCAGATAATCTCCGTCTTCTAATAATGCTATCAAAATTGAAAAGTAAATATTTCTTCGCTCAATCTTTCTGTTTTCCAATTGTATTTTGTTTGACAAACTTAATGTACGCATACATACAAAATAACCCATATATATTTGCGACTGTACAGCCAAGAAAATGAATTCACCGAGAAGAGACTCTTCGTCTAACTGCGTGTTTTGTTTTCATTAATGCCTGGATGGGGATTATTCATGAATTAATACGAAACAGGTGTCCACTACTCCTTGACTTTCAATAGTTCAGTGATTCTTGAAAATAGACGAATGGTGGAAGTTAGAATTAGCTGGCTTTACTGAGATTCTGCCCTACAGGTTGTCTGTAACTTAAGCTAGTACGCTACTGGTCTACACAATCCACACACACTACTAATTGATATAGCCAGCTAAAGTTACTAAAACCGACCAGAAATGGTTGCTAGCTAAAAATTCGAATGTTAGACGTGGTTTCTGTTGTTTAACGAGTGAACTCATGAACGTAAACTAGTTCATTTCTGAAATTTGAATTATTTAGACTGATAACGACAAATATATAATGTATGTATTGCAATAATAGAGATCATAACACCAAACACGTAGTGTTACCTAAGTACCTTTCGTTTCAGAAATAAACCATCTGGATAACTTTTCAAGTATTGGTTTTGTGGGGATTTTGTTTGATTGCATGGAGGATCGGGTCCCAGTGGCTCAATGGTCTACGAGCTCGCCTTGTAACCAGAAGGTCCTGGTTTCGAATTCCGGTGGATGTGTACTGATGAAGAGTCCCAAACTAGGACGAAACACCTGTCCAATACTCCCATGTTTTCCAGTGGTTCTCTAACTGATGTCAGCTCATGATGAAATCTTCCATGCATCTGGATACCTGTCTGAATGCTGGATCGTCTGAAAAGGTTCTACTCTGAAATCTGACTACTTACAGCTCAGGTTATATGGATAAATGTCTTATGAAGGATAAACCTTTAGATTATTGTTGATTTATTTAAGAGTTTGATATGTATCGTTGCAATAATCACAAGAAAATAGATATTTTTAAAATTAAGTCTAAGTTATACTCATATTTTTGAATTGATTTTAATTTAATGCTTCGTTTATTTAACTGCTTTACTTTCATGCATACCTACGCAATCGACATTCATTAATAGCCAATCAAAAACGTTTATTTTTGTGGATAAGGTAGAGTTGACGTAATGAATATATTGACCAATCGATATATATATATATATATATAAATGCATACAAGTGATCATTCTTCTCTGCATCTCTACATTTCACCTTTCTTACTCAACCTCTTATGAGTAAAAACGTCAGAGACAACGTTCTACTGTCGGCTACATCCATATACACATATCATTTCACTTACTTCTGTAGAGCTAAGTACATAGGCCGTACCAATAAGATATTGTCTATAAGGGCACAAGAACATCTATCAGTGTGGTTGTTGACGGGAGAAATTATATGAATCGATAGCTTAAATCATGAGTACCATCTTCGAATACATCATTCCACATTAATAGAGAAACTTTCAAAGTTTTATACCTGGTAATGCCAAATCATTCGAAGAGTTTCCGCCTAAATCTTCTGTCTCAAAACTATATACTACTGATTGACTGAGAGTGAGTGGTATACAACTACTCATTTGAATCACTCAGTAGTATATGCAGTGTTAGTTGTTTATGCTTGCTTTCTTGATCACCATTTATGGCATCAAGTAGACCGCATTTTGAGATCTGCATAATTTCAATACTAAAAAGGAAATCATGGAGAGATTCAACATCCACGATGATTTGCATCTTCTGTCTACTGCAGAAGCTCTTACCATACACAAGGAAAACTCTGAACTATGCATACAGAAGCAGTTTGTACAATCACTTTTACTGTCGTGGCCTCAAACCTTTTTTTCTTTTAACCTATACAATAATTTGGTATGTGATCCATATTCATTCGTCTTTTTCTGCTTATTTCTCTTCAAACTCCTAACTTTAAACTATATTTTAGACATATTCTGAATCTATTACTCTCATGGACAATATTCCCTTTTCTAAACACTTGAAGTTTTTAAATGATGATCATTCCTGAGTGTTATTCACCACCTAATGCTTTTAGATTGCATGAGACTACTCAAGTAGATCTTGTAATTGATTCATTATTTTACCTAACAAATAAATTTCAGGTGTTTTGTTACTAACTGATATTAACAACTGGCCTTTATGGGCGTTTGTATGATCTTTTAAACAGTAGTAATAGTCTGTGAATCCAAAACTCTCTCAGATAGTTTCAATTTCAGTGTATTTATTTAAACACCTGTTTACTGAATATCTGTAGGCATGCAAATTTAGTTTATCTATTACTTCGTTTGCTTGTTCTAAGGTATTATGGTGCATGTTTATATGTTGACAACGGGGAAAACTGTTCCACTTTCTAAACATATATAAAAATAGTTTTAAGAATTGTTCGTTGTCTTCATTATCTCTCCGGAAATCATTTGCTTTCTCAGATATCAAAATTAATCGTATCATGAGTACTTACTGAAGAATTTTTGAGGGAAACTGTATGATAAACTTAATAAATGGCAGGATTAGAATTCGGTGACAGCCAGTTGTGGTTTCAGTTTCATCCGTAGCACGCCTTAAATTAACATCAACCTTTTAAACTAAGAACTTCCTGTATATTCAAGAAAGCAGTGTTAAAATTACTTGTGTTCTGTAGTTTTAAACACCTTGAAATCTCTTCATATGCGTCGGTGGCACAGCGGTTAGGACTCTCGCCGACCATGCACATGGTCTGGAGTTCGATCCCCTGACGACGCACACCTGATATCTATGGTCAGCCTGCAAACTTTGAAATACCGATTTCACATGCTGAAAATTCCATACCTATACCGAAAAATGCGGTGTGGAATCAAGCTGTAATCAAAAATATAAATAAATCAGAGGGAAAATGTATAAAATTTTAGACAATAAGTCATTTGTAATGCATAGTGTTGTTTTCTAAATACTTTTGATTCTCTATTGACGTTTCTGCACGAGATTGACCGTCTTCATTTACTCATACGTATCTACATTATCCTGATATTACTCAGGGCTTAGCAATTGTGTTGACAGTGTTTTGAAGCTGAAAATGATGGATGGTAGATTCAAGTTTTAGTACAAAAAGGACATCTTAGTGACGAGACCCAAGCATAACAACAAAAGCAAACTGAATTCCACTGTTAGCTGTCATTGAACAAGTTTTCTGCATGATTTTTTTTAGAAAGGAAAGCTTTTTCATCAAGTGGAATTGTTACATTTCCGTAAATATTATTATTTATTTTTTTGAAATTTCATTTCCGTTCCCAGAGCTTCAGTCTTGAGCTTTGAAGTTTCTATAGTGTTTTGTTTACGAGGTGTGGGGTCGCTAGTCTCACACCACTCAACCTTCCCTCTTTACCAGGCTTCCGGTTAATAGATGTGTAGGAGTTAATCGGCTGGAGATCGAACCCTGGACCATATATCGTGACTGGCCAGCACTCTTCAGCTGCACCACTGATTCTCTGTAAATATTAAGAGAACAGAAATTATTTTCACTGTAGGAATACTGACTAATGACAAGAATCACTTTATCCTGACAAATCCGTTCGTATATATATATTGCAGATTTTTTAGCATATTCTATTAAAAAGTATTTGCTCCGGGTGTAGAATCTTCAATTAAATTAATAATTAGTAATGTATCATTTCAGTGCGTCGGTGGCACAGCTGTTAGGACGCTCGCCGACCATGCATATGGTCCGGGGTTCGATCCCCGGCCGACGCACTCCTCTACCTCGCCTTATCAGTGATAAAACTGGTAAAGAGGGAAGGTTGGGCATGAGCCTAGAGTGAATAAAAAAATGTATCATTTGAAACAATATTTTGTTATACATAACAAGCTCCAATAAACTGCCATAATTTTTCTCTATTTCCTTGGAAAAATCCATTACGCTAAATTGAAACCTATTTGAAAATAGATATGAGTACGACAGTTCAAGAATATAACTGGATACGTGAAACAACATGAAATAGAGTAAATCGGATACATTTTTGATGGATGGAAAATCAGGTAGTGCAGTGATTTAAGTAGACCACTAAAATTCATACACGATGAATATTTCACTAGCCAATAGGGTTTTTTGTTTGTGACTTTCAAAATTCAAATAAGAATATCAAGTGAGTTCAGTGGATTTCTCCAGTGAACAGTCAAAGCACCATTGCTGCCAATTATGTATGACCATAACGATGGTACCTATTATTAATATCGTCGTTACTCATCGGTCAATGTGAAATAACCAATAAGTTCGTCTGAGTGAACCATTTCTCAACATATTTTTAACGGATTTTATCTGGAAAAAACAATATACAACGACAAATTTATCATAACTGGATAGTATTTCAAGCACAGCTTACCACCCAATGATATATCGAGACACGGAGTAGATGTTCTGGAATCATTCAAAATAATTAACAGACAAAGTACCTCAAGTCTTCTCAAGTTTGCTGAAACTATAGCAATAAAACGATTGAAGCCTGACTTATGTGTCCAAAAAGAATCCGTTGTTGGACTTCAATTACCTTGGTGACTCATTTCTTAGTAACTCTTTGTTTTCTAATTTTTCTTGATCTTCTGTGTTCTGCTCACTGTATTACATCATCAACTTCTCATCTGACCTCATGTGCACCGAAATTTTGATCTTCTTTTTCTTTTGTTACCACCCCAACAACACAACAGTTAATTAATTTTTTTCAAGGAACTTCTCTCTAACAAGATATATATATGTCGTAACACTTTAGACACCTTGTAAATCGCAATGCCTTATTTCACTATGACGCTCTGACACTATGCTTGCTAATGGACAAAGGTTTGTTAAAACTGTACACTTTTTATTTTATTAAAGAATTCAGGTTGTACGCAGGTGATGAGAACCGACGAAATAAAATGGATCCAGATTATTATGCGCCAATGTTTCTTCTTTCTTTGTTCAAATTTATAAAAGGGAATCATTGTATGAAAATAACTTTAAACTGATTAATAGATTTAAGGTGTACCTACTGATAGCCTCGTAGATTGATCTATCCGACTCTATATCACTCCTATTTTAACCTAATAAGCTATTTAATCATGTACATCTGTTTAAGAAATCACTATAGACATTATTATTATTATTGTCCTTTTTACCAAGGCAGTGAATTTGAGGAGTGAAAAAAAGTCAAAATTTAGGGGAAACTGTATCTGTATTGATAAGAGATTCGCTTATTCAACGTATCACATAAGACATCAAACTGTGTAGAAAGAACTAATATGGAGCCCTTGGCATTTCATCTTTATTTCAAAAATTTGATATCGTATATGCTATTCTGCTTCACCATAACAGTGTACGTATAATAAGGTGTAACTGAAAGTATGACAGTCTTGTTCTGATGAATAGAGAAAATAATCCTACTTCTCAATTTACTGACAGATTTGAAAAATATAAAATAGGAAAGAAAATTAATGGAGCACTTCAGTATGCCTTTGTAAACACTGTCTTATGCTTAAAAAGTAGTATAATCTTCTAATTAACTACATTTTGGTTTCATAGCAAACCACAAGAAATATTATATCTCTGGAATGAAGATACATTTTAACCATGTTTCTCCCCGTCAGTTCATGCCAATAAAAATGGTTTTTCGTTCAAATTTTAAACTCTTGTTTCTTAAAGTTCTTGAAGTTACTGAAGTTCACTCTGTGTTTGCAAGTCTTCACTTTCAGCACTTCTATAGCATAGAATCTCTGAGATTTTATAAGCCTCCTTGAGGTGGCAGATACGAATTGTTGTTGACTCCAGAATAGAGCTAGCTTCCTTGGGACTGCTTTTCGACATCCTTGAAAAATGAAGGGCATCAGAATGACCAGCAGCACCATACTATTATTTCACATCCGGCTGATGAATTCAAATTGACTGTTGTAAGTAGATAACTACAGTGCTCCGAGTGGAACGCAAGGCTTCACCGGAACATCTAAAATCTTTTTAAAGTTGCCCCACAACTACCCACTATCTTTCACTTCCTCCTCACACAAACGCCTCCATATTACCCTTGGAAACTCAACATGTTGTTTCCCATTCTTGTTCCACGTATGGTCCTGGAGCGCAATGTCACTGGACGGTCTCATCAGCGTGTGTCCAATCCATCGCTATTTTCTCCATATTCATTGAACGATAGGTTCTTGGCTTCTTCTTTGTTACTTATGCTTCCTAACTGGCATTCTAATCTTCTGTATGGAACCAAGGCAGGTGTTGACAAAGTCTGCAGAAGCCTGTCAGGAACATTTAAAGCTATGCTTCAAGTCCCTGAACCATAGTGACATATATATATATATACATAGAGAGAGAGAGAGATTGCAGTAGGAATTCTCAACCACTACAACAAAGTGGATTTAAAGTCAAAACGCAAAATTCAGAATGCATAAATCCTTTTTTTTGTAAACTTACATTATTATTAAAAAGTTTTTCATCATGAGCTGACATCAGTTAGAGAACCACTGGAAAACATGGGAGTACTGGACAGCTGTTTCGTCCTAGTTTGGGACTCTTCAGCAGTACGCACCCACCGGGATTCGAACCCAGGACCTTCTGGTTACAAGGCGAGCTCGTAGACCATTGAGCCACTGGGACCCGATCCATTGGTCCTTGAATTCTAACTTCTGCAAATTCACGACATAGCGCGACCATTTCGCAATGTCTTCTTAGATGAGTTACTGTCACATCTCCAACCTGCTGTACCCTACTGGTCACGGCCTCCCACTAGAACCCCAGGTTAACTGCCTGAATAGGGCCAGTCACTAGTGAGCATCAGATTAATTTTCAAGTATTGGTTTTTGTAGGGATTTTGTTTGATTGCATGGAGGATTTCATCATGAGCTGACATCAGTTAGAGAACCACTGGAAAACATGGGAGTACTGGACAGCTGTTTCGTCCTAGTTTGGGACTCTTCATCAGTACGCACCCACCGGGATTCGAACCCAGGACCTTCTGGTTACAAGGCGAGCTCGTAGACCATTGAGCCACTGGGACCCGATCCAATGGTCCTTGAATTCTAACTTCTGCCAATTCAAGACATTGCGAAATGGTCGCGCTATGTCGTGAATTGGCAGAAGTTAGAATTCAAGGACCATTGGATCGGGTCCCAGTGGCTCAATGGTCTACGAGCTCGCCTTGTAACCAGAAGGTCCTGGGTTCGAATCCCGGTGGGTGCGTACTGCTGAAGAGTCCCAAACTAGGACGAAACAGCTGTCCAGTACTCCCAGGTTTTCCAGTGGTTCTCTAACTGATGTCAGCTCATGATGAAATCCTCCATGCAATCAAACAAAATCCCTACAAAAACCAATACTTTAAAAAGTTTTTATTGAAAAAAATATATTTTAGCATTTTATAAATTTAAATTAGCATTTTAACCAGCATAATGAATTCGCATATTTTTAAAATACATTTTTATAAAAAAAAACGACTGTTCATTCATTGTTCAAATAAATATCATTCTTTTAACTGAAAGATTTGAGGTAATAAGAACGCTAGCACATTTTATGAGAATAGAGAATGTAAGATTCTTCGAATGCCTACTGCTTACTTTGGTTCAATGAAACATGACAAACGAGGGCTACCATGACCATCTCAACATTCATATTATCACAGGTTTGTTGCTACATATTCAAGGTAGTTGATAAAATAGTCTCACAACCTTATTGTGCTCCTGGTGACCTATGCATAAACTGCATTTTTTAACTTTCACAGGACTCATGCCTATCAAAGCTTCTAATTCATAATCCTAACTAGAATTTGTCACTATGCTATAAAAATGCCTACTTATTTCTTGCAGATCTAATTTAAACGTTCAAGACAGTCAGTAGATGTCACTCAATTAATTTTATAGTGCTTTATACACGCTAAGCGATACTGGAGTGCACTTTGTGATGTCAACGTGATACTCAGTGATGCCATGCTCGAAAGTTTATGCGGACGTGAGACTTCCAAGATTCCACTTGACACCCTATAGTACAGATAATACAGACTTTAGTTCATGATACAAACAAACTAAAATTCCCTTTGAGTGGTCAGTAAAATTGGAACAAAGGCGAAGGGAGGGGTGGTGTAAGTAAGTATGATCTCAGAAACTGAAAAACTTTGAAATGTGAGAAGTGGATGAAAATCATGACTTTTCTGAAAAAGTACAGGTGATAATATTCAACATCACCAGTGGCAGAGGCCGAATCAAAATGAACAGTATTCAGTAAGCCAAGAAGATGTATGAAACTTTAAAAATCAACTAATCACCATTTTTAAAGCTACTACTATATCAACAATTCATCTGCAGCTTTTAAATAAGCTTGATGAAATCCAAACAACTCAGCCATAATGACACACTGAGATCGCCCTCTCTACCATTAACGAGGCGGTAGTTGGTGTGATTAGGTAAATATTTTGTTGAGTTTACTTGAAACACTAGGAATGATCTCCTAAAACAAATAGTTAATCAAGTACATTTGTAACGCCAGAAGATAAGAGAAGTGGTGACGGACTTTTATGAAGGAAAAACATGCCATATATATGCATTTTTAACCACATTAAATACAGGCTAAATCAGGGGAAAATAAATTATTCTGATTGGTTAGAGACTGGCCTAAGGTTAAACAATAAGACAGAAAGTTAACCAATGAGATTATTCCATGACCACAACGTAAACTAGATCCAGATTTAAGGACTAAATCCTTCTACCTCTGCTGCCATCGAATTAAGATGCTAATTTCAATTTCGGTCCCTTCCTATCAATCTGCAGCTATATACTACTTATAAATCTTATCAGTAGCACACACAACAGTTACTAATACTTGTTGCAAAATAATTTAAGTTTACAAATTGTTCAGTAATGGTTGATTAACCCCCTGGCCTAAATTCACATGCACTTCACTATCCTCTTTGTCGCTGGAACAGCAATTGCACATTTGCTTCCGCTTGTTTCACTCATAAAAACGCATAGAAATTAAAGACAGACTAATCAGTTAAAGAATGATTGACAAATATATTAATCTAGACCTATTGATGTTTGTAAAGACTTAACACTTCCATAGGGTGATAAATGTTTTCAAAATTCAGTGGAAGGAAGTATCTAATCATCCTTATGAATGAGCAAACAAATAACGAAGGCCGTTCAGCTCATTTGTACAAATAAAGAAACGGTGAAATTCAAGCATCATGGATAACTATTATTTTTAAACTGCTACCCCCCCCTCCACCTACCCGAAATGAGATGATGGTACTATTAGATGATTGACGGTAGTTACAAGTCACTATGAGAATACCATCATCAAATAAAGGGCTACTGAATATCTTCAAGTAGTAGAGAATGTAGTATAGTGTATTACGGAGGTAGCTACAGTGACAACCACTGCGCTATCACCATGCTCTTTCTATCTTGATGATTTATCGATTATTTACTTCTAATGAATAATAGACAGTTGCAAATATATATATATATATATAACATTACTAGGATGTATACTGTATGTTTAGATGTTTATGCATGTGGGCGTATTCCCTGAGACAGCATCATTTAAAAACACAACCATAGAATGAATTAAAAAACAAATTAGATATAAACAAATTCAGTGAATTCATTAATGCAATGTTTGTATCATGTGATAGACACAAGATGTCGGTGTGTATCTATCTTTTTGTGTGTATATATGTATGTGTGTGTAGCTGACTTCTTGTGAGACCACTTTGCTCAAAATACAAACAAAACTAGAGAATAATATGAGAAAATAGACATATGTATTTATATCCGCAGTACTAGTAGCAGTAATTGTAACGACCAAAACTCAAGTATTTGGGCCTGAACATAGGAACTATTCGGTGCTTTCTTCTGTATAGCTCACCGAACTTCAGCGAGCTACGTACAGTGCCTATGATATCAAAAAGACTATTTGACCAGTAGAATCTACTGTACCTATTCAACATCAGTAACTTATGAAAACTACAAAACTACTTGAACAATGCCGCCCAGAAGCAATACAGTCCAAAAGTATCATGCCGTACAACTAAATTAATTGACCAAATACAATTATAAATCACCTAAAAATCGATAAGAATGTCTCCAACATGGTGAGGTCAAAACTCTATGTGCAAGAATCAAACAGAGTAAAACACGTTTCCTGAAGATGGTCCAAGGTCAGACGCTCACTCCACTGGGTAAACTTGATTTCACTCAGACAAAGTTTCAGTCGTATAACAACAATATGAACACTATCACATGATAGCAAAGAGAAATAATTAAATCAGGGATCAACTAAAGCCAAAGACCACGAAGTTATTTAGAAACTAGTTCAACACTATGGAGTGTAGTGTCTAAATCTTTATTAACCTCATTCAACAGCTATATGACAGTGGCACGTGTGCGGTGATCCACAACCGAAAACTCATAGAAGCCTTTGATGCAAGACAAGACCGCCTATTATCACCGATGAGACTCCTAGTTGTGGTGGACTGAATTTTAAGGCATATCGGTTGTGGGGAGCGAGAAGACAGGAATACGTTGGACTGAGAAAAAAGACTCTAGAAGATCTGGATTTCGTAGATGATTTATGTGTAATGTCACATAAACGCGAAGACTTACAGGTGAAAACCAGCAAGCTGACAGAAGAAAACGGTAACAAGGTAGAACTTCAAATGAAATCAGAGAAGATGGAGGTGATGAAGATAATCAACCAGCAACAGCAACAAGCACTAACCACTATCAGCGGAATCAATTTGAAGGAGGTCACTTCCTTCATTTATCTAGGCAGCATTATTTCAACTGCAGGTGGCACGGATTAGGATGTCAAAGACAGGATCAGAAAGAAAAGGTACACTTTCATCACTCTGAAATAAGTTTGGAGATCTGCTCTCAACATAAAGAATAGAATTTGGATTTTCAACGCCGGGACTTTTATCAACAGTTGCCTTCACTAGCTCCATATAGAAGATCAGATGGCCAGCTAGAAAGGATTAACAATCAGAAACTCTGGGAACTAACCAAACAAGGACCTTCTGTTCAATAAAATATATATATATATATAACACAAAATAATCGAGCAAAGAATATTCTTTTCGATAAATTCCTCTTCCGGCTCTACAATTAATATAATATATATATACGTTTATATACATAGAATATTCTAAATTAGTAGTCAATAACAATATTAGTGTTTTTTAAATAATATCGATTTGTAAAGTAAGACCAATGCAATTACAGTTCATTAAAAATGCATAAATAATAATAATAAAGATATAGTAGCAAATAGAATATCAACTAAAACTAAGAAAATTCCACAAAAACTCAGGATCATTCAAACCTAGATGGCCAAGGTAAGGATAATGTCTGAACTAACTTCTTTTGAACGCACAAATTAGGCTTCTTAATATGGATCCCAACAGCCGGCCTCAGCAATATTTAGTAGTCGAACTCTTAAGGCGAAATTGAGATTTGTTGGTATGCGGTAAATGCCCCTGAAAGCATGGTTTACATCAATCTTGTGTTCTGTATCCACAAGATGAGACAGAATAGCGCTGCGAATAGATTTTGTTTGTCCTTTACTTAACCACGCAGGGTGATGTTCGGAAATTCGACGAGAAACACGCCTAATTGTACGGCCTATGTAACTGGCTCCACAGGAGCAGTTAAATTGGTAGATACACATGGAAGAGACGAAATTAGGCAGTTTGTGTTTTTGTTTTTACTATATTTATTATTATTATTATGCATTTTTAATGAACTGTAATTGCATTGGTCTTACTTTACAAATCGATATTATTTAGAAAACACTAATATTGTTATTGACTACTAATTTAGAATATTCTATGTATATAAATATATATATTATATATTGTAGAGCCGAAGAGGAATTTATCGAAAAGAATATTCTTTGCTTGTTATTTTGTGTTATATATATATATATATATACGGAGGGTAATGGCGATGGATCGGACACACGCTGAGGAGACTGTTGAGAAACATCGCATGCTAGACTGGCTCTCCAATGGAACTCGAGTGAGAAATGAAGAATCGGGCGTCCGAGGATGACATAGATGGGATCACGTGGGGAGCAAATGAGAGCTTATGGACAATAGCGGATCCAGCTAAAGAAGAATGCGGACAGCAAAGCGAGATGGAGATGTGCTTTTGAAGCATTATATCTCACTTGGAATCCAAGGGAATAATAATAATACTATAACAAGTCAAATGGAGATATCCAAACTCTGGAATAATGATATACAGGTTAGGAGAAAAGGACAGTGGTTACAAAGATAGTTGAAATATCCCAACAAGTATCAATATTATAAATAGGTTGTTCATGGAAGGATTTTCAAATCGATTATTCTGCTGCATTACTTCAGCTTGAGATAAGTTATGCAACTTTACTATTATATAGCCTAGCTTTCCACTATTTAATAATGCCTAGCTATATGAAGTGTACTTCACACCGAATTGTGCTCTAGAGACGCTGTCTTGATGGCCAATGAAAGGTTTGTGATTGAATAACCCAGCTCAGAGAACACAATCACATCAAAAGGATATCCACCTGAGATATAAATCTTCTCCATTATTATTATTATTTCAAGAAATGTACTTAATCGATGAAATTCTAAAATAAATCGTGTAAACTCTTGTTACCTGAGTGAACAAATGACGGATAATAAGGGTGAAAAACTTTCACACCGTTTCACTGATTTACTATTTATCTTTTCCATATGTTGCATATTATATTTCTTTAAGGAAGATCACGGACAATTCAAGTGTTCTCTTTAAACATTTTGTTCTATCAAAACATAGTTTGACATTATTACATGACAGCACCATACATTATTTTGTGGTGGTACAAATTACAACAGTTTACTAGCTCAAATGATGGATTAACCATCACATTTCTCCTCAGCTGTGAACATTTCACCATCACACTGAATGACCTGAAGAGTACTAATAATAACAATAACAACAGCTTTATTCTAGACAATACATTAACACACAGCACAGGATTTTCAATGTACTCAAATTGCGAAATATCTACTCTTCAGGTAAAATGGTATTCAAGTATTGGATTTTAGGGATTTGATTGATTAGTTATGGGATTTCATCATAAGCTGACGTTGGTTAGAGAACCATTGGAAAACCTCCTGGGAGTACTGGACAGCTGTTTCGTCAGTCTAATTTGGGACTGTTCATCAGTACGCACCCACCGGGGTTCGAACCCAGGACATTCTGGTTACAAGGCGAGCTCGTAGACCACTAATGGTATTCGGCAGTACATCGTGTGACCCACCTGCGTTGTTCCAACTAAAACAATATCCCAAATTTTCTACAATATTTTTCTCCATTTCTGTTGAGAACTACCCTGCATTATAGCAACCTAAAATTATGTGCGAGTTCATTTAACTATCCAAAAACACAGTTATGTGATTGAAATAATAAGAATCAGAGAAGAATTTATACCTTATACCTTATGGAAATTTAGGTATCCTGGTGATTTAAGTAGGCCAGTCATCTTTAAAACAGTAAATTATTTATGCACGGTAGATGCACGTTAAATTGAATTGTTTTTACAAGGTAATTAAAATGTTTTCACAATGTGAAGATATGCTAAACCTATTTTTAGGAATGGATTCCACCTACCCCAACGAATTTTAATTACGATAGAAGTGTTAAATACTAGAAAACAAGATTAGGTATAAATCAGTTAGTGTGTATTTTCAAACAGAATAAAGTGCGTGTTACTATACTGCATGGTTAAACAATATGATTCAAGAGTTCAATACTACTAATTTTAGAATAAACGCAGTATTATTGCCTGATCATATTACATGGTTTAACTTTCACATTCCTAAATGAATCACGAAAATTTCTCCTTTTTATTATTATTATTTTTTAATATTTTTCATTCCTTTACGTTCCCAGTGGAACATAGGGCTTCAAGCTAGAGCTTTGAAGTTTCGGTAATAGTGGTGTTTATTTTTACGGGATAAGATCGTTAGCCAGCCTCATACCCAACCTTCCTTCTTTACCAGTCCTATCACTTACTGACTATGCGAAGTAAAGGAATTTGTCGACTGGCGATCGAACCCCGAACCACTTGCGTGGTTGGTAAGCATTCTATTGATGTGTCACCAACGAGGTGCGTCGGTGGCATAGCGGTTAGGACGCTCGCCGACCATGCATGTGGTCTGGGGTTCGATACCCGGCCAACGCACTCCTTTACCTTGCTAAGCCAGAAATAATGCTGGTGAAGAGGAAAGGTTGGGCATGAGGCTAGCAACCCCACCCTGTGAAAATAATCACCACTGCTACAGAAACTTCAAGCCTCTAGCTTGAAGCCCTATGTTCCACTGGGGAACGTGAAGGAAAAAAAACTTCAGTTTAATCGTCATTTGATTTTCTCCCTTACTTATTTTCAATTATATTTTCTATGAAAGAGTGAAATATATCCTGAATACTTTTCACTATTATTTATTAATGTTATAATGAGACTGGTAATCACATGTTCTGGTTTCATTTATTCTATTCATATGATAATGAAGAGTGTTTATTATAGCATATGCACGGGCATCCATTTATCTAATCTTTTTTTGTTACTCTACTCCCTTACTTATTCAAACCATTCTATCCACAGACTAGTACTCTAAGCCACTGTACTTATTGTTACAATAATAATAGTTATTATTATTGTTATTGGTATTATAACTATTATTAGAATAACAGTGATAAATATAGTTATTGTTACCAATCTCTAGCTAACTAACTAATGTTTTTACAGAGTTTTATCAGTCTATCAATTGCGTATTGTTAAAATTACATAAATAACTAGATCTTGAAAACAGTCAGTTCAATTAGGAACTAATCATTTCAATTTCTCTGAGATTCTACAAATATAATTTTACAAATGTCTACTTCTCACTCTGTGCCCAATTATTTTGGAACTATTTGGCCAAATATTGATCACATTTCATACAAAAACAATAAGAAGACATAGTTTATTTGAAACGTGTAATGTTGTATTTTGTGCAACGCATTACAGACATTCTGATCATACACTTACTTGTTACATACATTTATATACGAGGCAAAAGTGTTTAAATTGTAACAATAAGGGTACAATTGTGTAATAATAATAATAATGATTTACTTTATTCCAAAAACAGTACTTGTGATACAGAATGGAATTTTCAGCATTAATCACAATATTGCATCTAATTTCCTCAAATTATGAATAAAATTAATCACACAGAAAATTTTTCTACATTTACAATAGGGTTAATATAAAAAAAAAACATGCAGCATATAAAATGGAAATAATAATAATGATAGCAGCTAAGGTAATGATAATAATACAAGTGGAAATTGCCGTGGGTTTGTTTCACACAGTATTGTCGATGCGGTATACAAATCCTTGCATGAATAAAAATATTGAATATAATGTTCTCTTTTTACATGATATGGTGAGGGAAAAAACAAAGATTACAGAAGTCATAGAGATAAGTTGGTGTTTGCAGTTATGAAAGTGAAAAAAAAGAATCAACAGGACCATAAATATAATAGAAATCATAAAATTAAAACTTGAAGGTATATAAAGATGGATGGAGGAGATTGTTTATTTACTAGATGAAAAAAGGTTAGTCAATTCTTGCCTGACGCTATTTTCATCACATAAAATACGTGCCAAGTATGGTATCATAGAATTTTTATACTTAGACGTGCGAGCATACAGTTTTCTGAAGTTACTTCTTGTTCTACCTGAGGAGATGCAAGGTGAAAGCTGAGGGTAAAGTGGATGCTCCAAGTCAGACAAAATCCCTCTAGCAAATTTACTGCACGAAGTCAAATACCTATCGACAACGACGTTAACTATGTAGTCCAATGGGACACCACTCACCCTACTGACAGTCTTCAGCATTCTACGAATTGTGACATAGTCCTTCTTAAGCAAACCAGAAAAGAATAAGGGTGAACAATAAAGAAGAATAGGTAGGATGCAAGAGTTTATGAACTGTAAGAGGAGGGGTTGAGTTATACCCGAGTGCCTTAACTTCTTAATGTAAAATGTCAGGCGGGATATTTTACTGGAGATCGCTGAGACATGGGAAGACCAGGAGAGATCAGAAGAGAGAATAAGTCCAAGATACTTAATTTCTGATTTAATTCTTATATCATTGTCATCAATCTTACAACTGTCATGAGAATCGACGGCTTCTTTTAACTGCCGTTTACATCTTAAGCTGAAATTAACAGTTTGACATTTAGAAGGATTCAGTTTAAGACCGTTAGACTCAGACCATTTACTGACTCCCGACAGAAAGCTATTTATTTTGGTACAATCTAGCTGGGAGTTAACAGTCATTGAAACTGTTAAATCACAAAGTTTATTTCATCAGAGTAAGGTAAGTCATGTAAGAAGAAAGAAAAAAGAAAAGGAGAAAGGACAGCGCCTTGAGGGACACCAGCTTCAGTAGGCAATGAACAGGTTAAAGTCACAATTAAGAGGTAGGAAGATGATGTAAGAAGGGTGAGAATATTAAGAAGTAAATTGAACTTTGATCCTAAGGGGGATTACCAAGCCATGTTCAAAGTGATGACAAACAATTTTTGAACACAAAGACGAACCTTTTTATGGCCAAGGCTTCAACGAATTTCAGTATGTGCTCCAAACTTGTTTTATGAATGGGTTTAAAGGAATTATTACGAATCAACCAGTCTTTATGATGTGCTTCGCCATAGATAGTGTTGGACACCTATTTCCAGGATCATTTGTATCGTGTCTTATGTGTTTGAAAATTATTTGTCATCACTTTGAACCTGCCTTGGTAATCCAGCGCTTAGGCCCAATATTTAATTAATACTTTCATCTTTTCCTTTCTTTTTTCCTACTAAAACGTTCAGAAAAAGTTTGTTTTGATTTTTTCTCAAACACTCTGGGATTGTTTCAAGTAATTTATAATGGTTCAATCTAACTCGGAGCTCAAAATTTCCAGGGAATTTCGTAACGTCTGCAGTCTGGATACTTATCATCTTATGTTCCCTTACCTTTTGTGTAAATGTATATGGCAAGTGCATGCATGATCAGAATGTTTGGAAGTGAAATGCAACATTACACGTTTCAGATGAACTACTTCTTCTTATTGTTTTGTTGACTTGATATTGTTTTGAGAATGCATGAACTCATATAATCTTTCGGTAGTTCGGGTTGAAATGAATCTCTCACATAGATGGTATTATCATGTAACAGAGAAGTAAGACTGATTATTCTTATTAATAGAAGCAGTAGTCCCTGGATTGCCATAAGGAAACAACGATAAAACTGAGAGCAAAACTAAACTGTATTCTGCAGTTGATCAATATTTTATAATACTTTAAATGACACTCCCTTAAAATACCACTTTCTTCTCTGTATATCAGTTTACATGTATTTATTTCTAGAGTTGCATATAAAAGTCTCTGCACATCTATCCTTCGTAGCCATGAAAAAGTGGAGGAGAAGATTGGTTCCCACTGCATAAAATCTTGTGATATTGTTAGTGACATTTTGATAGTCAACCCCTCAGTGTGCTCGTGGCTATCGTCTAAGTGACTGGAATAGACTGTTGACTCTTCAGTTAACAAATTGAAGAGTTCAGTCCCAATCCACCTGCTCCCACAGACTCCTAGCACTTCCTTACTGTATCTTCTAATCATTTTGGTAGTTTCAGCAGCTTTCCCAGCGTCAAACATTGTGCAGATATTCCATTTCTCTAAGGTTATTTTCACTTCCGTCGAAATAAGACTGGCTTCCGAAGGCTGTCACTAACCCGTGTCATTTTATCTTTCCGATTCCAAGGAAATCACCGTAGTAACCGAACTGATTTTGCGGGTTATGGTCGCTAGCCTCAAGCCTAAATTTTCCTTATTTTTCCGGGATTAGGACCAGCTAATGAACTAATGATCTAGTAAATTGGGTGAGTAGACATAGAAGGGGAGACAAAGTAATACAAAGTACCAGTAACTGAACAATCTGTTAACTTTGGCTAATCAGTCTCAAAAAGCTTCACCTAAAATGTTTTTCTTAGCCAATAAACTTTCAAAGCAAAATAAAACTAAAGAGCTGTCAGATGCTCTTTGATTTTTTCACTTTTCTCTAATTAATTTCGATTTGTGATGTGAGCTGTGTTGAGTAGTAAGCACTACTAGTTCAATTGAGTAGCATCTAACTACTCACATCGGTTAACCAGTAGCATGTAGAATAACGCACTTATGCTTGATTTCTTGATTGTTATCTATGGCATCACTTAGATGATATATTGTCATATGAATAGTTTCTGCTTCCAAAGTAAATTGTGGTGAACTTTATCACTTACAGGTCGTGAATTAATTTGCAGATTGTGAAGTTGATAAGCACAAAGAATTGACAAAATGTATTGATAAAAATATGTTAAACAGGTCGTTATTTCTGAGTAGCTGCATAAATAAAATTCATTCTTGCTAGTGTATCGTTAAATGTTAACGAAGTAAACAAGAAAAATGGCGAATTTCAGCAAAATTAATGAGTTACTTCTTTGTTTTTATTCGGTTGACAGTGACCAGCATAGGTGTGAATTTTTCGATTGTTAGTGCTTCAGCTATATATATACCCAGATGTATTGATCTCACTCACTTTGAGAGGTTTTGGTCGGTTCTTGTGTACGACTTTAAAGGACTTTCCAAATGGATCTAAGTGTCTTTAATTCATCAGATGTGTTCTGTTACCACTTGTAAAACACTCTCGGGAATACTATTCAGCCTTGTTTGCAAATGGAGCACGTAGGTGTGTGTACATAGTTCGGTAACAAAACATCTAGTGAACTTGGCATATTCAACTCCCTTCGTAAAGTCCTTCAAAGTCTTATCTAGGATCCGATCAAACCTCTCAAAGGGCGTTTAGGTCAAGGCAGTTAAGTATAGCTGACCAGCATCGTCAGGGAGTACTGGTGATTTCTGCGGGAATTGATATTTCTGATTACTTACTATTAACAGTGATATATATTTTTCACATAACATCAAGCCTTCATGTCTGTTCAAACTGTTAGTATCTAGAATTTTATGGTTAGACGTATTTTCGAAATTATGGTGTTTAGGATTAAAGTTTAGTTGAAACACCCTGTCGAACTTATTGCTTTGTCTTCTTTCTGAAGATCGAGCTGCTTTATTCGACCTGCTGGAGTTGTCAGGTGACTCAACAGCTACGGATTTAGGATATGCATTCTGTTGCAGTCAACGGAGAGTGAAAACACGATGATTGTGCCAATTACACAGTTTCTTTGTTAATTTAATTCGATTGTAAAATAATTCAAATGAACTGTCGTCACGTATTGACAGAATAGTTCTAAAATATTTGGGCGCCGAGTGTGAAGTAGACATTTGTAAAAAATTATATTTGTAAAATCTCAGCGAGATTGAAATGAGTAATTCCAACGTTTCGGACCAGATTGCCGAATGAAACGTTGGAATTACTCATTTCAATCTCGCTGAGATCTTACAAATATAATTTTTTACAAATGTCTACTTCTCACTCGGTGCCCAAATATTTTAGAACTATTCTGTCAAATCTTGACGACAGTTCATTTGAAGGAAATGAATGCCATAAATGCGACTTCGAACATCCCTTTGTATTACAGTACCGTCTTAACTATTGCTTTATTAATGTTATCAGATGGTTGGAGGCAATCGATAGGATCCAGGTTTCGTGCTTGTTGGTACTCGTCAACAAGCACGAAACCTGGGTCAAGCAAGGCTTCCTATCGATTGCCTCCAACCAAGTAATAACAACAACTCAAAGTGAACAGTGATGACAAGACCCGTAGCATGGTGGACACATTGCAAACTTGACTGATAGAAACTCAGTCTGCACCAAACAAAGGACTAGACGCATGATACTAGCTACTAACTAGTGTCCAATCAAAGTATTGTTTCATTTATATAAAAAAAACACCGATTCATCGTTTAACGATGACGATTTTGAATGATTTTATTACTCCTAATCTCATTTGGAGACTTTCGAGGCTTAATCGAGATTATTATGCGTATGCTAGTAAGTAAGTGATAAGGATAATTCAACCGGAAATCAAAATCATTGATACGTAAACTATCAATGGAGTCTCTTTTCTTGGACACATATACTTCAATTATTCAACAGTTAGATTTTAATTCAGTTATTATTATTATTATTTATGAATGTACTTTTTTTTGTTGAAAAATCTAAACATCAATCTAGGCACTGGTATGTGATTGACATTCTAGAACATGTGTACTTTTAAGTGTTCTTCAGTTAATACCTTATATATATATTTTTTCCTTATAATAAATACTGAATTTTGGACACTTAAAATCCATGCTGACTATTTTACTAAACTATAATTTATTTACAGTGAAAAGTTCTCCTGATTTCAGACAATTTCTCTAGATAGTCAAGATAATAACAATAATAATAATAAAAATAGTGAAGGTTATTTATTTATTATAAGTGTAATTTATTAAAAATGAATATATATACAATGTCTGTAAGTAGATGAAAAGAGATGTGTGTTCACATTGGTTAGTTCGACCAACTGTTGGGTAATGCGATTTTATTATAGTGCTTAGACCATTGCACAATGTGCATCTTACTGGCAATGCATACATCTATTACTACCATACATACACACATGTGCAGTTAGTGTGGTTTGTATATAAAAATAAAACTATTTACCGAGAGGTAAGGTTTATCACTAAGCTTGCAAAAAGTAGAGAGGCATCTGTCGACCAATAGGCAATTCAAAACCAAATGTGAATAGAATTTCATAGAAAGAATACAGTAATGTATACAGGAAAAGAGAAACATTTTATTGCACAGAAATCGACTTCAAAAAGTTTTACACAAACTTGTTTTGCATTGAGATTTCATTATTTATTCCTTTGAAATATAACGAATTCATTTTCTTTAGGGATGGTAAGTGTTTGATTAGAGAATTGAGAACTAAAATGTCAGTAACTTCTGTATCATAAGCTGTGCATCGTAAAACTTAGTCATATATTAATAAATATCATTAAATCTGATGATTAATATGGTAACTCTAAACCATAGCGACCCAAAACGAAGCTACATGATAAACGAACGTAATGGCCTTGATTAACCAATCAGATGAGCCTGTAGTAAATGCGCGTAATTTAAAAAAACTTTTACAAACTTCAAAAATGGCTATCGGGATAACTTTCCCGCATTTGTCCCAAGCAAACCTCCTAATTCCCTGTTGAATTCTTCAGTGATAGTCCAAAAATATTTCTGTACATAAAACTATCCAGATAACTGTGTATCTTTTTGACCCAGGAATAATGAGTTTTCTGATAGTGTTTTATTAGGTACTTTTATTAGCACTTATCACTTCTTTCTGAAGTTTCTGTCTAAAAAGAATATAAAACTCTTGCCATATTTGATCCCTATTTCTAGACTATTCCATTCTTCTCAATTGAGAATGTCATACTTGACTGTAGTATTCAGTATTATATCTGAGCCTCGTGTATTATACTTGCTGAGTCATTAGCTCAAGATTTGCTCTTCTTCTTCTCCTTTTCGGATTATCAGCCATGTTTAATGAACTGCTCTGATATGCTTACGTACTAACTCCCACTTTCCCACGTATAGTGGCTAAACGTTTCAATATCTAACCATTATAAATCTTTTTTTTAAAAAACAGCTTAAACAAAATTTCATGATATTTTTACTAATCTTGCAGACGTTTTGGGCGAAAAATAGAAGTGTGAATTTAATAGACTTGTTGGATGAAATATAATTTCGAGGATTCCTTGAAAGTTGCTGTCAGTTCATTACAGAACTACTTCATGAAAATATATGTCCGTGTGTGTTTTAGAAACAAATGAAGATTATTAATAATCATTAAAACAGTGTTTACCGAAAATGTTTAATTTTCGGATTAGTCAAAGTATATTTAAGCATATTTTGATACAACCTGTTTTTCGAAGATTCTACGAATTACACTGAATACTGAATAGTCAAAGAGATAGCTATGCTTGCCTATATCCACTGAAATTGAATTTCTACCAGAATAGCCAGCATATATTCTGCATATAAGGAAATGAGGTATGAGGGCGATACTCTCGATCTGATCAACTGTTGTAAGCGTTAACTTCAGGATGAACTCTACGTTTCTAATAAATTTATGTCTTCTAAAGTTAGTTTGTAGGGATCAGTTGATCGATATCAGTTAGAGAACCATTGAAAACCAGGGAGTTCTGCCAGACAGCTGCTTCATCCCAGTTTGGGAATCATCGGCAGTACGCACCCACCAACAGGGTCCGAACCCAGGACCTTCCGGTTACAAGGCAAGCTCGTATACCATTCAGCCACTGGGACCCGACTAAATGGCGGGCCCATGAATTCTAACTTCTACCAATTCGTGATTTAGTGCGACTCCAAACAATGTCGTCAGTGGGACATCCATCCTCACACGTGACATCTGGATGGACCTCACTGTTCACGACTTCTCACTAGAACTCCAGGAAACTCCATCCTGTAGCAAGTCACTAGCGAGCATCAGATTAATTTTCTATAGTTGGTTTGTAAGGATGTAGTTCGGATGCCTCCCCGCTTCATAATTCCATGTAATTCATTCACTTGAATCATGTGGGAGGGCCGAAGACATCCGTGCATCAACATCTCTACACTGTGAAATCGATGAGATGGAGATGGAAGTGAGGAGCGATAAAATACTACGTGAGTAAACTTAGTATGGATCTAAACGAGACCGTGTATTGATTTTGCACAAAGTATGGTTTGATTAAGTCATTGAAATAGTGATTAGTGTTAGAATAATTCCATGTTGAGATGAAGTATTTAATTAGTACACGACTCAGCAGTGCAATTACATTACTAACCTACCTGAGAGAGAGAGAGATCAGTCGTCTTGCAAGTTTCTCTCAGGTGGAATGAAAACTGCAGTTGGCTAATTTCAGTCAATTGTAGGCCGGCTGGCTGGCTGGCAGGCAGGTTGTCTGTCAAGTAGAATTTGTGGTAATATTTGCCTTGAAAGAGTGAATTTGATGAGGTTTTGAGTGTTTGATCGGGAGGGAAACTGACAGTTATTTTAAAATGTGTATTTTGACAGTCAGTCATGTACATTTTACCTTATTTAGGAAGGTATGTGATGTTTAATTGAATGTACTGACATTTTTCCAAAATTCATTATGTGGCCTAGATGACATTAATCAACATTTCTTCAAACACAGATCTCACCATATATGAAATGGTGTTTAATCATCTTATCCTACTGACTGAATATATGACTGAAATACTTCTGGAAACTGATGCATTATGTATCAGAGGATTTCTACAAAAGTTATCCGTTTGAATGGTATTATTGATGCTGATTCTCGTTACTTCATTCCTAGTTTTAACGTTTTACTTTTCCAGGATGATGGACAGGTTATTTCGGTGATGACAATCAATCACAGATTTTTAACAGACCTTAGAGTGAAACATTTCAAATCCTAATAATGAGTGCGTGTTCAGTGTGTTCAGTTTTTGTGTGACTGAATGCTGAACGGTCATTGTGTGATTTACTTTGAATTCATTTGACGAAAAGACTTGAATGGCTTTATTGCATATTCCCGCTAATTCTAGCGTCATTATCCGTTGATACGGTGGTTTAATCACTACTTATATTTTTCCATGCTTTCCAAATGAAATTTCGCATTAAAATTTGGTTTCTGTAGTGTATATATTATCGGTGACATTATACTGTTCAACTGCCCTACTTCTGCTGCACTCTTATCTGAAACTCTGACTTCATACTGATTGATATCTGAGCAATGTGATGGATGGATTAGGGGAGGTAGTAGGTTCAAACATTGAACGTATTGACTTATTTTATTTTCATGAAATCATGGTGATATATTTTGGTGTATTTACTGAAAGGTCCTAATCGCCACTGGATAAAACAGGTGGTGCCACTTCCGAAGAGGGACATGTCATATAACAGTCCTCTAAAAAATATTCAAGAATCCTTCTAAAAGTGTACAAATCAAACTTTTTCAGACTGAAGGAGCCACGGCATTCCATGTGTTAAAACCTGAACTCCATATACAGAAAACGTTTATTCAGTCATTAAAGTTATAGTGCATCTAATTCGTCTACATGTTTAACCTGTATTCTTGTTTTATTTTTTGTCTCTTTTTACAATACTACTCATTATGACACTTATCTTGATTTTACGTTGTTTCAATTTGAATTAAATTGTACTCATTTCCGACATTTATTTTACTTCAAATGAATTAAGCAATTTTCTTTAGAGTGTGTTAATTATTATTATCTTTCCCTTGGGTTCCTAGTGAAACATAGGGCTTCAACTACACGTCTACACTTGCTTCTGTCTTCTGCTGTACTTTTCACCTGAATCCACGTTAGTCCACACTGTTTCAACTCCTCTTCACACGATCTTCTCCATGTCACACGTGCACCGACGAACCACTCACCGCCTCCCTTTCGGGTTCCACTGGAGCACTGCCCTGACGCGCGATGTCACCCAGTGGCCTCCTCAGCGAGTGTCCAATCAGTCTCCACTTTCTCCAGCACATTTGTTGGGCGATTGGTTCTTGTTTTGTTTGTTCCCATAGTTTCTTATTGGTTGGTGATTCTTTCCGGCCATCTGATCTTCACTATAGAGCGAAGACAGTTAGTTGTTGATAAAGGTCTGCAACAGGCTGTTGGAAATATTCTTGGTGACCCGCCGCCAAGTTTCTGATCCGTATAGCAAAACTGACTGACTTGACGTTTGTATTGAAAATCCGAATCACTTTGTTGTTGATGCAGGCTGAGTGACGAAGATTTCCAGATTGGTTTCAGGTTGATGAATGTGTTTCTCGCCTTCCCGATTCTCGATTTGACATCCTCGTCCGTTCCTCCTGTGGTTGAGACAATGCTCCCTAGATAAGTGAAAGAAGTAACCCCTCTCAAATCCCTCACATTGATGGTGATTGGCGTTGGATGTTGTTCTTGTTGCTGGTTGGTTATTTTCATAACCTCCGCCTTGTCTATGTTCACCTGGAGTCCTGTCTTTGCTGCTTCTTCGACCAGTTTGTCGGTTAATGGTTATTCATAAATTAAAATTGTAGTAACACATCTTTGCAAACATACATATAATATTACAATTGTGCGTCTTGGAAACGATTTTCCTGAAAACAGTATATCCTTTGATTGGACACTAGTCAGTAACCAGTGTAATGTATCCAGTCCTTCATTTGGTTCAGACTGAATTCTATCAGTCAACTTTGTGATGTGGTCACCATACTAGGAGGCTTGCTATCATGGTGCACTTTGCATTGTTGTTATTATATGGTTGGAGGCAATCGGCCGGAATCCTTCATCCTAGGTTTTGTGATTGTTGCACTCACCAGTCAGCAAAGCCTATCTGCAATACTGAAGAAACTCATGTCGCTTCTGAGATTCGAACCCCTGTGACCCAGCATGATGGCAACATTGCAAACTAAACTGATAGAATTCAGTCTTCAGGACACAAAGGACTAGACACATAACTCTAGTTAGTGTTCAGTCAGAAGTATCCAATACTCAGCCCAGACAGCTGAGTGGTAACGTGTCTGACTGCAGCACTGGGTGATGTGTGTTCGAATCTCAGAAAGGACATGAGTTCCTTCATGACTGCAGATGCACCTTGCTGACTGGTGCCAACTAGCACGAAACCTCCGTTAAGCAAGGCTTCCTGCTGATTGCCTCCAACCATCTAATAACAAAAGAGTATGTCTTTGCTGAATGTATCCTTTTATTTTAAAATAAAATTCCATCACAAATCAGTAGTGTACTAAAATCTACCTTGACATCAATCGAATTAGCATTAAAAACCCTATTGAGTCATACAAAAGAAGATGCTTTCAGAGAAGAATTCCTTTTTTCAGCGATATGACTCTCAAGCTGTATATATATCCAACACTGATTCGCCGACTAAAGGAATTTTTTCAAAGATTTGTCATTAAAATTGCAGGTTTTCGATAACGATTAATTTTTAATAGAGTAAGCATTATTCAGGTATCAATCCATAGTCAACCTCTTAAAAATTAAGAACGTCAAGATTGAAGAAAACTACGTGTCCAATGTTGAGATAAATCAATTTCACTGTAATTTTACCGACTGGACAATATTCTTACGTATCCAAATTTCAGTATATATTGAAACAGTTTGATTTTGAAGTTGGTGTATGAATTTCTTTGGTGTTCAGAATCAATCAATTTTTGCAGGAGAGACCATTTTTCTTTTATGTAAAACCAATGAAAGTAAATTATCGATAAAACGCTTGGATAGCAAAATGTCAGATGCTGGCTAAATTATTACAGAAAAAACTTACCCTTTTTCTTTTATTTCAGGGTATGTTGGGAAGTAAGTAAATATGGG
>OX235273.1:93449493-93624106 GCA_944472155.2 Trichobilharzia szidati
AGTAGAGAATGTAGTATAGTGCGTTACGGAGATAGCTACAGTGACAAGCACTGAGCTATCACCATGCTCTTTCTGTCTTGATGATTTATCGATTATTTACTTCTAATGAATAATAGACAGTTGTATATATATATATATATATATATATATAACATTACTAGGATGTATACTGTATGTTTAGATGTTTATGCATGTGGGCGTATTCCCTGAGACAGCATCATTTAAAAACACAACTATAGAATGAATTAAAAAACAAATTAGATATAAACAAATTCAGTGAATTCATTAATGCAATGTTTGTATCATGTGATAGACACAAGATGTCGGTGTGTATCTATCTTTTTGTGTGTGTATATATGTGTGTGTGTAGCTGACTTCTTGTGAGACCAGTTTGCTCAAAATACAAACAAAACAAGAGAATAATATGAGAAAATGAACATATGTATTTATATCCGCAGTACTAGTAGCAGTACTTGTAACGACCAAAACTCAAGTATTTGGGCCTGAACACAGGAACCATTCGGTGCTTTCTTCTGTATAGCTCACCGAACTTCAGCGAGCTACGTACAATGCCTATGATATCAAAAAGACTATTTGACCAGTAGAATCTACTGTACCTATTCAACATCAATAACTTATGAAAACTACAAAACTACTTGAACAATGCCGCCCAGAAGCAATACAGTCCGAAAGTATCATGCCGTACAACTAATTTAATTGACCAAATACAATTATAAATCACCTAAAAATCGATAAGAATGTCTCCAACATGGTGAGGTCAAAACTCTATGTGCAAGAATCAAACAGAGTAAAACACGTTTCCTGAAGATGGTCCAAGGTCAGACGCTCACTCCACTGGGTAAACTTAATTTCACTCAAACGAAGTTTCAGTCGTATAACGACAATACGAACACTATCACATGACAGCAAAGAGAAACATTAAAATCAGGGATCAACCAAAACCAAAGACCACGAAGTTATTTGGAAACTAGTTCAACACTATGGAGTGTAGTGTCTAAATCTTTATTAACCTCATTCAACAGCTATATGACAGTGGCACGTGTGCGGTGATCCACAACGGAAAACTCAGAGAAGCCTTTGATGCAAAGACAGGGATAAGACAAGACCGCCTATTATCACCGATGAGATTCCTAGTTGTGGTGGACTGAATTATGAGGCATATCGTCTGTGGGGAGCGAGAAGACAGGAATACGTTGGACTGAGAAAAAATACTCTAGAAGATCTGGATTTCGTAGATGATTTATGTCTAATGTCACATAAACGCGAAGACTTACAGGTGAAAACCAGCAAGCTGACAGAAGAAAACGGTAGCAAGGCAGGACTTCAAATGAAATTAGAGAAGATGGAGGTGATGAAGATAATCAACCAGCAACAGCAACAAGTACTAACCACTATCAGCGGAATCAATTTGAAAGAGGTCACTTCCTTCATTTAACTAGGCAGCATTATTTCAACTGCAGGTGGCACGGATTAGGATGTCAAAGACAGGATCAGAAAGACAAGGTACACTTTTATCACTCTGAAATAAGTTTGGAGATCTGCTCTCAACATAAAGAATAGAATTTGGATTTTCAACGCCGGGACTTTTATCAACAGTTGCCTTCACTATATAGGAGATCAGATGGCCAGCTAGAAAGGATTAACAATCAGAAACTCTGGGAACTAACCAAACAAGGACCTTCTGTTCAATATATATTTACGTTTATATACATAGAATATTCTAAATTAGTAGTCAATAACAATATTAGTGTTTTTTAAATAATATCGATTTGTAAAGTAAGACCAATGCAATTACAGTTCATTAAAAATGCATAAATAATAATAATAAAGATATAGTAGCAAATAGAATATCAACTAAAACTAAGAAAATTCCACAAAATCTCAGGATCATTCAAACCTAGATGGCCAAGGTAAGGATAATGTCTGAACTAACTTCTTTTGAACGCACAAATTAGGTTTCTTAATATGGATCCCAACAGCCTCAGCAATATTTAGTAGTCGAACTCTTAAGGTGAAACTGAGATATGTTGGTATGCGGTAAATGACCCTGAAAGCATGGTTAACATCAATCTTGTGTTCTGTATCCAAAAGATGAGACAGAATAGCGCTGCGAATAGATTTTGTTTGTCCTTTACTTAACCAAGCAGGGTGATGTTCGGAAATTCGACGAGAAACACGTCTAATTGTACGGCCTATGTAACTGGCTCCACAGGAGCAGTTAAATTGGTAGATACACATGGAAGAGGCGTTCGGGAGTAAAACACAAACTGCCTAGTTTCGTCTCTTCCATGTGTATCTACCAATTTAACTGCCCCTGTAGAGCCAGTTACATAGGCCATACAATTCGACGTGTTTCTCGTCGAATTTCCGAACATCACCCTGCTTGGTTAAGTAAAGGACAAACAAAATCTATTCGCAGCGCTATTCTATCTCATCTTGTGGATACAGAACACAAGATTGATGTTAACCATACTTTCAGGGTCATTTACCGCATACCAACATATCTCAGTTTCACCTTAAGAGTTCGACTACTAAATATTGCTGAGGCTGTTGGGATCCATATTAAGAAACCTAATTTGTGCGTTCAAAAGAAGTTAGTTCAGACATTATCCTTACCTTGGCCATCTAGGTTTGAATGATCCTGAGATTTTGTGGAATTTTCTTAGTTTTAGTTGATATTCTATTTGCTACTATATCTTTATTATTATTATTTATGCATTTTTAATGAACTGTAATTGCATTGGTCTTACTTTACAAATCGATATTATTTAAAAAACACTAATATTGTTATTGACTACTAATTTAGAATATTCTATGTATATAAACATATATATATATATATATATATATATATATATATATATATATACGGAGAGTAATGGAGATGGATCGGACACACGCTGAGGAGACTGTTGAGAAACATCGCATGCTAGACTGGCTCTCCAATGGAACTTTAGTGAGAAATGAAGAATCGGGCGTCCAAGGATCGCGTGGTAAGCAAATGAGAGCTTATGGACAATAGCGGATCCAGCTAAAGAGGAATGGGGACAGCAAAGAGAGATGAAGATGTGCTTTTGAAGCACAATATCTCACTTGGAATCCAAGGGAATAATAATAATACTATAACAAGTCAAATGGAGATATTCAAACTCTGGAATAATGATATACAGGTTAGGAGAAAAGGTTAGTGGTTACAAAGGTAGTTGAAATATCCCAACAAGTATCAATATTATAAATAGTTGTTCATGGAAGGATTTTCAAATCGATTATTCTGCTGCATTACTTCAGCTTGAGATAAGTTATGCAACTTTACTGTTATGCAGCCTAGCTTTCCACTATTTAATAATGCCTAGCTATATGAAGTGTACTTCACACCGAATTGTGCTCTAGAGACGCTGTCTTGATGGCCAATGAAAGGTTTGTGATTGAATAACCCAGCTCAGAGAACACAATCACATCAAAAGGATATCCACCTGAGATATAAATCTTCTCCATTATTATTATTATTTCAAGAAATGTACTTAATCGATGAAATTCTAAAATAAATCGTGTAAACTCTTGTTACCTGACTGAACAAATGATGGATAATAAGGGTGAAAAACTTTCACACCGTTCCACTGATTTACTATTTATCTTTTCCATATGTTGCATATTATATTTCTTTAAGGAAGATCACGGACAATTCAAGTGTTCTCTTTAAACATTTTGTCCTATCAAAATATAGTTTGACATTATTATATAACAGCACCATACATTATTTTGTGGTGGTACAAATTACAACAGTTTACTAGCTCAAATGACGGATTAACCATCAAATTTCTCCTCAGCTGTGAACATTTCACCATCACACTGAATGGCCTGAAGAGTACTAATAATAATAACAACAGCTTTATTCTAGACAATCCGTTAACACACAGCACAGAATTTTCAGTGTACTCAAATTGCAAAATATCTACTCTTCAGGTAAAATGGTATTCAAGTATTGGTTTTTAGGGATTTGATTGATTGGTTACGGGATTTCATCATGAGCTGACGTTGGTTAGAGAACCATTGGAAAACCACCTGGAGTACTAGACAGCTGTTTCGTCAGTCTAATTTGGGACTCTTCATCAGTACGCACCCACCGGGGTTCGAACCCAGTACATTCTGGTTACAAGGCGAGCTCATAGACCACTAATGGTATTCGGCAGTACATCGTGTGACCCACCTGCGTTGTTCCAACTAAAACAACATCCCAAATTTTCTACGATATTTTTCTCCATTTCTGTTGAGAACTACCCTGCATTATAGCAACCTAAAATTATGTGCGAGTTCATTTAACTATCCAAAAACACAGTTATGTGATTGAAATAATAAGAATCAGAGAAGAGTTTATACCTTATACTGGATGGAAATTTAGGTATCCTGGTGATTTAAGTAGGCCAGCCATCTTTAAAACAGTAAATTATTTATGCACGGTAGATGCACATTAAATTGAATTATTTTTACAAGGTAATTAAAATGTTTTCACAATGTGAAGATATGCTAAACCTATTTTTAGGAATGGATTCCACCTACCCCAACGAATTTTAATTACGATAGAGGTGTTAAATATAAAAAACAAGATTAGGTATAAATCAGTTAGTGTGTATTTTCAAACAGAATAAAGTGCGTGTTACTATACTGCATGGTTAAACAATACGATTCAAGAGTTCAATACTACTAATTTTAGAATAAATGCAGTATTATTTATTGCCTGATCATATTACATGGTTTAACTTTTACATTCTTAAATGAATCACGAAAATTTCTCCTTTTTATTATTATTTTATTTTTCATTCCTTTACGTTCCCAGTGGAACATAGGGCTTCAAGCTAAAGCTTTGAAGTTTCGGTAACAGTGGTGTTTATTTTTACGGGATGGGATTGTTAGCCAGCCTCATACCCAACCTTCCTTCTTTACCAGTCTTATTACTACTGGCTTAGCGAGGTAAAGGAGTTCGTCGGCTGGCGATCGAACCCCGAACCACCTGCGTGGTTGGTAAGCATTCTATTGATGTGTCACCAACGAGGTGCGTCGGTGGCATAGCGGTTAGGATGCTCGCCGACCATGCATATGGTCTGGGGTTCGATACCCGGCCGACGCACTCCTTTACCTTGCTAAGCCAGAAATAATGCTGGTGAAGAGGAAAGGTTGGGCATGAGGCTAGCAACCCCATCCTGTAAAAATAAACACTGCTACAGAAACTTCAAGCCACTAGCTTGAAGCCCTATGTTCCACTGGGGAACGTGAAGGAAAAAAAACTTCAGTTTAATCGTCATTTGATTTTCTCCCTTACTTATTTTCAATTATGTTTTCTATGAAAGAGTGAAATATATCCTGAATACTTTTCACTATTATTAATACTATAATGAGACTGGTAATCACATGTTCTGGTTTTATTTATTCTATTCATATGATAATGAAGAGTGTTTATTAAAGCATATGCACGGGCATCCATTTATCTAATCTTTTTTTTACTCTACTCCCTTACTTATTCAAACCATTCTATCCACAGACTAGTACTATAAGCCACTGTACTTATTGTTACAATAATAATAGTTATTATTATTATTATTGGTATTATAACTATTATTAGAATAACAGTGATAAATATAGTTATTGTTACCAATCTCTAGCTAACTAATTAATGTTTTTACAGACTTTTATCAGTCTATCAATTGCGTATTGTTAAAATTACATAAATAACTAGATCTTGAAAACAGTTAGTTCAATTAGGAACTAATCATTTCAATTTCTCTGAGATTCTACAAATATAATTTTACAAATGTCTGCTTCTCACTCGGCGCCCAATTATTTTGAGACTATTCGGTCAAATCTTGATCACAGTTCATACAAAAACAATAAGAAGATGTAGTTTATTTGAAGTGCGTCGGTGGCACAGCGGTTAGGACGCTCGCTGACCATGCATATGGTCCGGGGTTCGATACCCTGCGGACGCACTCCTTTACCTCGCTAAGCCAGATATAAAGTTGGTAAAGAGGAAAGGTTGGGTATGAGACTAGCAACCCCATCCTGTAAAAATGTACACTGCTACAGAAACTTCAAGCCTCTAACTTGAAGCCCTATGTTCCGCTGGGGAACGTGAAGGAATAAAAAAAAAGTTTATTTGAAACAACTAATGTTGTATTTTGTGCAACACATTACAGACATTCTGATCACACACGTACTTGTTACACACATTTATATACGAGGCAAAAGTGTTTAAATTGTTACAATAAAGGTCTAATTGTGTACAGGTTAAAGTCACAATTGAGAGGTAGGAAGGTGACGTAAGAAGGGTGAGAATATTACGAAGTAAGTTGAACTTTGATCCTAAGGTGGATTACCAAGGCATGTTCAAAGTGATGACAAATAACTTTTGAACACATACGAACCTTTTTATGGCCAAGGCTTCAACGAATTTCAGTATGTGCCCCAAACTTGTTTTATGAATGGGTTTAAAGGAATTATTACGAATCAACCAGTCTTTATGATGTGCTTCACCATAGATAGTGTTGGACACCTATTTCCAGGATCATTTGTATCGTGTCTTATGTGTTTGAAAATTATTTGTCATCACTTTGAACCTGCCTTGGTAATCCAGCGCTTAGAACCAATATTTAATTAATATTTTCATCTTTTCCTTTCTTTTTTCCTACTAAAACGTTCAGAAAAAGTTTGTTTTGGCTTTTTCTCAAACACTCTGGGATTGTTTCAAGTAATTTATAATGGTTCAGTCTAACTCGGAGCTCAAAATTTTCTGGGAATTTCGTAACGTCTGCAGTCTGGATACTTATCATCTTATGTTCACTTACCTTCTATGTAAATGTGTATGGCAAGTGCATGTATGATCAGAATGTTTGGAAGTGAAATGCAACATTACACGTTTCAGATAAACTACATCTTCTTATTGTTTTGTTGACTTGATACTGTCTTGAGAATGCATGAACTCATATAATCTTTCGGTAGTTCGGGTTGAAATGAATCTCTTACATAGATGGTATTATCATGTAATCACTTGAGATAAGACTGATTATTCTTATTAATATAAGTAGTAGTTTCAGTAGTCCTTGGATTGCCATAAGGAAACAACGATAAAACTGAGAGCAAAACTAAACTGTATTCTACAGTCGATCAATATTTTATAATACTTTAAACGACACTCCCTTAAAATACCACTTTCTTCTCTATATATCAGTTTACATGTATTTATTTCTAGAGTTGCATATAAAAGTCTCTGCACATCTATCCTTCGTAGCCATGAAGAAGTGGAGGAGAAGATTGGTTCCCACTGCATAAAATCTTGTGATATTGTTAGTGACATTTTGATAGTCAACCCCTCAGTGTGCTCGTGGCTATCGTCTAAGTGACTGGAATAGACTGTTGACTCTTCAGTTAACAAATTGAAGAGTTCAGTCCCAATCCACCTGCTCCCACAGACTCCTAGCACTTCCATACCGTATCTTCTAATCTTTTTGGCAGTTTCAGCAGCTTTCCCAGCGTCAAACATTGTGCAGATATTCCATTTCTCTAAGGTTATTTTTACTTCCATCGAAATAAGACATATCGGCTGACTGGCTTCCGAAGGCTGTCACTAACCCGTGTCATTTCATCTTTCCTATTCCAGGGAAGATAGAATTTATCTTTTTTATATTTCTAATGCTTTGAAATTACCGTAGCAACCGAACTGATTTTCCAGGTTATGGTCGCTAGCCTCAAGCCTAAATTTTCCTTATTTTTCCGGGTTTAGGACCAGCTAATGAACTAATGATCTAGTAAATTGGGTGAGTAGACATAGAAGGGGAGATAAAGTAATACAAAGTACCAGTAACTGAACAATCTGTTAACTTTGGCTAATCAGTCTCAAAAAGCTTCACCCAAAATGTTTTTCTTAGCCAATAAACTTTCAAAGCAAAATAAAACTAAAGAGCTGTGAGATGCTCTTTGATTTTTTCACTTTTCTCTAGTTAATTTCGATTTGTGATGTGAGCTGTGTTGAGTAGTAAGCACTACTAGTTCAACTGAGTAGCATCTAACTACTCACATCGGTTAACCAGTAGCATGTAGAATAACGCACTTATGCTTGATTTCTTGATTGTTATCTATAGCATCACTCAGATGATATATTGTCATTTGAATAGTTTCTGCTTCCAAAGTAAATTGTGGTGAAATTTCATCGCGAACTTTATCAGTTGCAAGTCGTGAATTAATTTGCAGATTGTGAAGTTGATAATCATATAGAATTAACAAAATGTGTTGATGAAATATGTTAAACAGGTCGTTATTTCTGAGTAGCTGCATAAATAAAATTCATTGTTGCTAGTAAATCGTTAAATGTTAACGAAGTAAACAAGAAAAATGGCGAATTTCAACAAAATTAATGAGTTACTTCTTTTTTTTATTCGGTTGACAGTGACCAGCAGTGGGGAATCCAGGACACGCTTTGCATCGTCAGGGAGTACTGGTGATTTCTGCGGGAACTGATGTTTCTCATTACTTACTATTGACAGTGATATATTTTTCACATAACAGTGAATAAAAAAATTCACCTTGTCTGGTTAGTATAGCACTTAGCAAAGGCGTTAACTGATGTCGCTTGTGTTAACAACTGAACTAAGTATCAGAGTGAAAATCATGTTGTAAGCAATAGAAGGTCTCTTAACTAGTCCCACACTTCACATGTTATCCTTTAAAGCTAGTCAATGTCAAATTTAAGAGATTTCTGATATACACTGCATTGGTAATTTGAGCAAACATAAGGAAATGAAAAAATTATATTTGTAAAATCTCAGCGAGTTTGAAATGAGTAATTCCAACGTTTCGTTCGGCAATCTGGTCCGAACTTCTTCAGGGAAATTAATCGAAATTAACATAACAGAGGTTTATATATAAAAGGAACATCTCTTGTTTTTAAAAATTTGTCCAATCATGAGTCATTCAACAAGTATCAACAAGTATAATAAACAAAATTTTATGAGCTGTGATCAAAATTTGACCTCGGACTTACAAATATTGGTCTACCTTTGTTAAACACTTTAAACAGAGTGTGTATGTGTGTGTGTGGGTAAACAGTTGTAAAACATTTCTTAACGTCTCCATAAGAAGATATGGACAGTCGAGAATTTTGACCAAGTATTAATAATTAGTGGTACATATCCATTTTTTATTTATTAATAAGGATTTCCTATGCATCAGCTAACATCAAGCCTTCATGTCTGTTCAAACTGTTAGTATCTAGAATTTTATGATTAGACGTATTTTCAAAATTATGGTGTTTAGGATTAGCGTTTAGTAGAAGCACCCTGTCGGACTTATTGCTTTGTCTTCTTTCTGAAGATTGAGCTGCTTTATTCGACCTACTGGAGTTGTCAGGTGACTCGACAGCTACAGATTTAGGATATGCATTCTGTTGCAGACAACGGAGAGTGAAAACACGATGATTGTGCCAATTACACAGTTTCTTTGTTAATTTAATTCGATTGTAAAATAATTCAAATGAACTGTCGTCAAGATTTGACAGAATAGTTCTAAAATATTTGGGCGCCGAGTGAGAAGTAGACATTTGTAAAAAATTATATTTGTAAAATCTCAGCGAGACTGAAATGAGTAATTCCAACGTTTAGGACCAGATTGCCGAACGAAACGTTGGAATTACTCATTTCAGTCTCGCTGAGATTTTACAAATATAATTTTTTACAAATGTCTACTTCTCACTCGGCGCCCAAATATTTTAGAACCATTCTGTCAAATCTTGACGACAGTTCATTTGAAGGAAATGAATGCTATAAATGCGACTTCGAACATCCCTTTGTATTATAGTACCGTCTAAACTATTGCTTTATTAATGTTATCAGATGGTTGGAGGCAATCGATAGGACCCAGGTTTCGTGCTTGTTGGTACTCGTCAACAAGCACGAAACCTGGGTCAAGCAAGGCTTCCTATCGATTGCCTCCTACCATATAATAACAAAAACATTTCAAAGTGAACAGTGATGACAAGACTCCTAGCATGGTAGCCATATTGCAAACTTGACTGATAGAAACTCAGTCTGCGACAAACAAAGTATTAGACGCATGATACTAGCTAATAACTAGTGTCCAATCAAAGTATTGTTTCATTTATAAAAAAAACACCGATTCATCGTTTAACGATGACGATTTAGAATGATTTTATTACTCCTAATCTCATTTGGAGACTTTCGAGGCTTAATCGAGATTATTATGCGTATGCTAATAAGTAAGTGATAAGGATAATTCAACCGGAAATCAAAATCATTCATACGTAAACTATCAATGGAGTCTCTTTTCTTGGACACATATACTTCAATTATTCAACAGTTAGATTTTAATTCAGTTATTATTATTATTTATGAATGTACTTTTTTTTGTTGAAAAATCTAAACATCAATCTAGGCACTGGTATGTGATTGACATTCTAGAACATGTGTACTTTTAAGTGTTCTTCAGTTAATACCTTATACATATATTTTTTCCTTATAATAAATACTGAATTTTGGACACTTAAAATCCATGCTGACTATTTTACTAAACTATAATTTATTTACAGTGAAAAGTTCTCCTGATTTCAGACAATTTCTCTAGATAGTCAAGATAATAACAATAATAATAATAAAAATAGTGAAGGTTATTTATTTATTATAAGTGTGTAATTTATTAAAAATGAATATATATACAATGTCTGTAAGTAGATGAAAAGAGATGTGTTCACATTGGTTAGTTCGACCAACTGTTGGGGTAATGCGATTTTATTATAGTGCTTAGACCATTGCACAATGTGCATCTTACTGGCAATGCATACATCTATTACTACCATACATACACACACATGTGCAGGTAGTGTGGTTTGTATATAAAAATAAAACTATTTACCGAGAGGTAAGGTTTATCACTAAGCTTGCAAAAAGTAGAGAGGCATCTGTCGACCAATAGGCAATTCAAAACCAAATGTGAATAGAATTTCATAGAAAGAATATAGTAATGCACACAGGAAAAGAGAAACATTTTATTGCACAGAAATCGACTTCAAAAAGTTTTACACAAACTTGTTTTGCATTGAGATTTCACTATTCCTTTATTCCTTTGAAATATAACGAATTCATTTTCTTTAGGGATGGTAAGTGTTTGATCAGAGAATTGAGAACTAAAATGTCAGTAACTTCTGTATCATAAGCTGTGCACCGTAAAACTAAGTCATATATTAATAAATATCATTAAATCTGATGAAAAATATGGTAACTCTAAACCATAGCGACCCAAAACGAAGCTACATGATAAACGAACGTAATGGCCTTGATTAACCAATCAGATGAGCCTGTAGTAAATGCGCGTAATTTAAAAAGTTAGTGTTCAAAAATGGCTATCTGGGGTAACTTTCCCTCATTTGTCCCAAGCAAACCTCCTAATTCCCTGTTGAATTCTTCAGTGATAGTCCAAAAATATTTCTGTACATAAAACTATCCAGATAACTGTGTATCTTTTTGACCCAGGAATAATGAGTTTTCTGATAGTGTTTTATTAGGTACTTTTGTTAGCACTCATCACTTCTTTCTGCAGTTTCTGTCTGAAACGAATATAAAACTCTTACCATATTTAATCTCTATTTCTGGACTATTCTATTCTTCTCACTTGAGAATGTCATACTTGACTGTGATATTCATTATTATATCTGAGCGTCGTGTATTATACTTGCTGAGTCATTAGCTCAAGATTTGCTCTTCTTCTTTTTCTCCCTTTCGGATTATCAGCCATGTTTAATGAACTGCTACCGATAGATATCCTTACGTACTAACTCTCACTTTCCCACATATAGTGGCTTATCAACAGAAATGGCCTAAACGTTTCAATATCTAACCATTATAAATCTTTTTTTTAAAAAAAGCAGCTTAAACAAAATTTCATGATATTTTTACTAATCTTGCAGACGTTTTGGGCGAAAAATACAAGTGTGTATTTAATAGACTTGTTGGATGAAATATAATTTCGAAGATTCCTTGAAAGTTAGAGAACCATTGAAAACCAGAGAGTACTGACAGACAGCTGTTTCATCCTAGTTTGGGAATCATCGACAGTACGCACCCACCAACAGGCTCGTATACCATTCAGCCACTGGGACCCGACTAAATGGCGGCCCATGAATTCTAACTTCTACCAATTCGTGATTTAGCGCAACCCCAATCAATGTCGTCGGTGGGACATCCATCCTCACACGTGACATCTGGATGAACCTCACTGTTCACGACTTCTCACTAGAACTCCAGGAAACTCCATCCTATAGCAAGTCACTAGTGAGCTTCAGATTAATTTTCTATAGTTGGTTTGTAAGGATGTAGTTCGGATGCCTCCCCGCTTCATAATTCCATGTAATTCATTCACTTGAATCATGTGGGAGGGCCTAAGACATCCGTGCATCAACATCTCTACACTGTGAAATCGATGAGATGGAGATGGAAGTGAGGAGTGATAAAATACTACGTGAGTAAACTTAGTATGGATCTAAACGAGACCGTGTATTGATTTTGCACAAAGTATGGTTTGATTAAGTCATTGAAATAGTGATTAGTGTTAGAATAATTCCAAGTTGAGATGAAGTATTTAATTAGTGCACGACTCAGTAGTGCAATTACATTACTAACCTACCTGAGAGAGAGAAATCAGTCGTTTTGTAAGTTTCTCTAAAATGAAATGAAAACTGCAGTTGGCTAATTTCAGTCAATTGTAGGCCGGCTGGCTGGCAGGCAGGCAGGTTGTCTGTCAAGTAGAATTTGTGGTGATATTTGCCTTGAAAGAGTGAAGTTGATGAGGTTTTGAGTGTTTGATCGGGACGGAAACTGACAGTTACTTTAAAATGTGTATTTTGACAGTCAGTCATGTACATTTTACCTTATTTAGGAAGGTATGTGATGTTTAATTGAATGTACTGACATTTTTCCAACATTCATTATGTGGCCTAGATGACATTAATCAACATTTCTTCAGACACAGATGCTCCACCATGTGTAAATGAATTGGTGTTTAATCATCTTATTCTACTGACTGAAATATTTCTGGAAACTGATGCATTATGTATCAGAGGATTTCTACAAAAGTTATCCGTTTGAATGGTATTATTGATGCTGATTCCCGTTACTTCATTCCTAGTTTTAACGTTTTACTTTTCCAGGATGATGGACAGGTTATTTTGGTGATGACAATCAAACACAGATTTTTAACAGACCTTAGAGTGAAACATTTCAAATCTGAATAATGAATGCGTGTTCAGTTTTTGTGTGATCGAATGTTGAACGGTCATTATGTGATTTACTTTGAATTCATTTGACGAAAAGACTTGAATGGCTTTATTGCATATTCCCGCTGATTCTAGCGTCGTTATCCGTTGATACGGTGGTTTAATCACAACTTATATTTTTCCATGCTTTCCAAATGAAATTTCCCATTAAATTTGGTTTCTCTAGTGTATATATTATCGGTGACATTATACTGTTCAACTGCCTTACTTCTGCTGCACTCTTATCTGAAACTCTGGCTTCATACTGATTGATATCTGAGCAATGTGATGGATGGATTAGGGGAGGTAGTCGGTTCAAACATTGAACGTATTGACTTCTTTTATTTTCATGAAATCATCGTGATATATTTTGGTGTATTTACTGAAAGGTCCTAATCGCCACTGGATAAAACAGGTGGTGTTACTTCCGAAGAGGGACATGTCATATAACAGTCCTCTAAAAAATATTCAAGAATCCTTCTAAAAGTGTACAAATCAAACTTTTTCAGACTGAAGGAGCCACGGTATTCCATGTGTTAAAACCTGAACTCCATATACAGAAAACGTTTATTCAGTCATTAAAGTTATAGTGCATCTAATTCGTCTACATGTTTAACCTGTATTCTTGTTTTATTTTTTGTCTCTTTTTACAATACTACTGATTATAACACTTATCTTGATTTTACCTTGTTTCAATTTGAATTAAATTGTACTCATTTCCGACATTTATTTTACTTCAAATGAATTAAGCAATTTTCGTTAGAGTGTGTTTATTATTATTATTATTATTGTTATTGTTCCCTTGGGTTCCTAGTGAAACATAGGGCTTCAACTGCACATCTCCACTTGCTTCTGTCTTCTGCTGTACTTCTCACCTGCATCCATAATATCCCATACTATTTCAACTCCTCTTCACATGATCTCCTCCATGTCACCCTTGCACGTCCCACTCGCCGCTTCCCTTTCCCGTTCCACTCGAGCACTGGCCTGACGTGCGATGTCACCCAGCGGCCTCCTCAGCGTGTGTCTAATCCATATCCACATTCTCCTGCATATTTGTTGGGCGATTGGTTCTTGTTTTGTTTCTTCCCATAGTTTCTTGTTGGTGATTCTTTCCGGCCATCTGATCTTGAGTATAGAACGAAGACAGTTGTTGTTGATAAAGGTCTGCAACAGGCTGTTGGAAATATTCTGATCCGGATAGAAGAACTGACTGACTTGACGTTTGGATTGAAAATCCGAATCACTTTGTTGTTGATGCTGAGTTGAGTGACGAAGATTTCCAGATTGGTTTCAGGTTGATGAATGTGTTTCTCGCCTTCCCGATTCTCGATTTGACATCCTCGTCCGTTCCACCTGCCTGTAGTTGAGACAATGCTCCCTAGATAAGTGAATGAAGTAACCTCTTTCAAATCCCTCCCGTTGATGATGATTGGCGCTTGATGTTGCTGCTGTTGTTGTTATTGTTGGTTGGTTGGTTATTTTCATAACCTCTGTCTTGTCTGTTTTCACCGGGAGTCCTGTCTTTGCTGCTTCTTGGACCAGTTTGTCGGTTAATGGTTATTCATAAATTAAAATTGTAGTAACACATCTTTGCAAACATACATATAATATTACGATTGTGCGTCTTGAAAACGATTTTCCTGAAAACAGTATATCGTTTGATTGGACACTAGTCAGTAACCAGTGTAATGTATCCAGTCCTTCGTTTGGTTCAGACTGAATTCTATCAGTCAACTTTGCAATGTGGTCACCATACTAGGAGGCTTGCTATCATGGTTCACTTTGCATTGTTGTTATTATATGGTTGGAGGCAATCAGCCGGAATCCTTCGTCCTAGGTTTTGTGATTGTTGCACTCACCAGTCAGCAAAGCGTATCTGCAATCTTGAAGAAACTCATGTCGAGCCAGCATGATGGCAAAATTGCAAACTAAACTGATAGAATTCAGTCTTCAGGACACAAAGGACTAGACACATAACTCTAGTTAGTGTTCAGTCAGAAGTATCCAATACTCAGCCCAGACAGCTGAGTGGTAACGTGTCTGACTGCAGCACTGGGTGATGTGTGTTCGAATCTCAGAAAGGACATGAGTTCCTTCATGACTGCAGATGCGCCTTGCTGACTGGTGCCAACTAGCACGAAACCTCGGTCAAGCAAGGCTTCCTGCTGATTGCCTCCAACAATCTAATAACAAAACAGTGTGAGAAGTCGTGACCAGTAGGGTGCAGCAGGTTGGGTGTGAGGACAAATACTCGCCGAAGACATTGGCTAGAGGTTGCGCTATATCGTGAATTGGCAGAAGTTAGGATTCATGGGCCATTGGATCGGGTCCCAGTGGCTTAATAGTCTACGAGCTTGCTAGCCTTGTAACCGGAAGGTCCTGGGTTCAACCCTGATGGGTGCATACTGTGAAGAGTCAAACTAGACAAAAGCAGTACTCACAGGTTTTCCAGTGGTTCTCTAACTAATGTCAGCTCATGAAGAAAATCCTGTAATCAATCAAATCCCTACAAACCAATACTTGAAATATGTCTTTGCTGAATGTATCCTTTTATTTCAAAATCAATTTCATCACAAATCAGTAGTGTACTAAAATCTACCTTGACATCAATCGAATTAGCACAAAAAAACCCTATTGAGTCATACAAAAGAAGATGCTTTCAGAGAAGAATTCCTTTTTTCAGCGATATGACTCTCAAGCTGTACACTCATATATATATATATATATATATATATATATATTATATCCTACATTGATTCGGCGACTAAGGGAATTTTTTCAAAGATGTGTCATTAAAATTGCAGGTTTTCGATAACGATTAATTTTTAATAGAGTAAGCATTATTCAGGTATAAATAATCATAAAAAAAAAAAAATTAAATTTTAATTGGATATATCATTGTATGGTCAAACTTGTAAAAATTAAGAACGTTAAGTTCGAAGAAAACTACGTGTCCAATGTTGAGGTAAATTAATTTCACTGTAATTTTACCAACTGGACAATATTCTTACGTGTCCAAAGTTCAGTATATATTGAAACAGTTTGATTTTGAAGTTGGTTTATGAATTTCTTTGGTGTTCAGAATCAATCAATTTTTGCAGGAGAGACCATTTTTCTTTTATGTAAAACCATGAAAGTAAATTATCGATAAAACGTTTGGATAGCAAAATGTCAGATGCTGGCTAAATTATTACAGAAAAAACTTACCCTTTTTCTTCTATTTCAGGGTATGTTGGGAAGTAAGTAAATATGGGCTGAATTTTACTTTCTAGCTTTTGTTTTCAATAATAATGTCATCTGATAACCCTTTTATTTTAATTATCATTGTAAAATCAACAGGCTTAGCGGTTATTTTCACATCATGTCACGTTTTGTGGACATACACACTAATATCTGCACTGCTTACACTTATTTGTCAAGTGATATTCATGAATTAATGAGTAAATATTTCTACAATTCGGTGGAAAAAATGAAAGTAAGGTTTAAGTTGTTCAGTTTGTGAAGGTTAGATTAGTCATAAGGCAAATTTCATTATGAACTGGCTACCGCTGTAAAGTTACTGGAAACCATGGAGATGTTTCATTAAAGTTCAGAATTCTCCTATAGTGTTCGTGTATTAGGCTCTGATGTATGTACCCAGCTTACGGCAGCTTGCTTTGAAATACAATAATGTTACCTCATTAATCATGAATTCGCATTACAACTTTAGGATGCTCTTCTTCAACTTAGTTTTTTAGTAAGCAGAATAGATTCGGTTATGTGCCTATTTCAGCTAAAATACTAGTAAATCCCACTTTTGGTTTGAATACAATCACTAACCACAAAGATTAAACGACGGAAGTACTGTACAACAAACTAGAACTATTGGTGGAATGATGAAATACTCAATTCTGATGCTGATAATACCTGTTTCCTTCTCCGATGAGGTCATGGAGTTGGTCATGCGTTGGTGGTTCAATGGTAGAATGCTTGTTAGCCATGCTCAAGGTCTGGGCTCGATCCCCAGAGGACACACTCTTAGTTTACTAACCAGTAGTAAGCTCAGGAAGGTGGGAAAGTTGGGTGTGAGGCCGACAACTCTACCCCTTTAAAAATACAACCTTATATTCCAATCGGAACACAGCGAGTTGAAAAAATGAAGACATGGGTGAATAAAGCGAAATGGTGGTGATGATATTGATGATGGTACTCAGTGTTTCTTGTATTTCATTGATTTCTATATATGATAACTTCATAACAAAAAATGTGTCGATTTTTATTTCACTTTTACTTGTGTAAATACACTTTGAAGAACATGATTTGTCATCACAGTAGAAATAAGATAGTATTTCAATTTTCTCACAATGTTTATTTCTTAAAATGTCCAATAGCTATTATGCGCATAAATATTGTTTTAATATACTTCTAAAGTAAGATTGCTACATAAAGTCAACAGTTCTGTATGGATCAATAACATCTTTAGCCAATCTAAAACAATTAACTGAGTTTTTCTCTCGCGTTAGTTTGCAATATCGACGTGTGCAATAATCATTGACTATAGGCTTATAAATTGGTGTAAATTACGTATGCATGAATGTGGTTTGTGCCTATAAGTTTGCATTTTTACATACATACATGTGTTTGACTGGGGAACAATAGCTGAAAATTAGTATCACCGCAGATTCAGTGACGAACTAAGATGGATTAGAAGATTATTGGAAACCATGGAGCACTGGACATATGTTTTACCCTAGTTTGTAACTACTTCACAGTGTACTACACTCATGACCTGACAGATTGTCTATTACTCATAAGTAAGTGACTTCAGAATGAATGAAAAATCATGATCAGCGAGTTTCATCATGTCATGTGTGTGAAGATAGATATTCACTGACACTACTGGTTGGAAAGGCCGTTGATAAACTCTCAAGTTCAAATATCAGGAAATCTGAACAATTTTCTTGTCGAATTTAGATAACTTCAGGAGCTTCACTGAATTTCCTAATGTCAGCCATTTGACATGTGACATTATCATATAACTGTCGAATGAGATTTCAGCTATAGGTGGTGGCATGGATGGGAATGTGACGTCCATTGAGGATGAAGAAATTAAGACAGACATTCATTACTTTGAAATCAGTGTGGAAATCTACCGTATTCAGAATAAGGAACACGATCCGAATTTTCAACATTAATATCAAGTCAGTGCTTCTATATGATTCAGAGACTTCGCACATATGCCACTGAAAGCATCTCCAACCGCCAGCTGAAGACCTTAATCAACAGCTGCCTTTCACTAGTTCAATGCTGAAAACCACATGGGTAGTTGGAGAGGATAGACAACAAGGAACTCTGGCAGTGTAGAGAACAAGTCAACAACCTCTTGCCAGACATCTGTTTAGAAGGCAGTAGAAATAGAATAGAGTAGACAATATAGTGTTGGATAAAATCACATAAGAGATAAGTCGTCAAGTGGAACTCAAATCGAAAGTGTTGCGTTGGACTTCCCAGGATGACATGGAGGAAATAGTGTGACATGGAAATGAAAGCTTGTTTTACAGTTATGGCTTCGGTCAGAAGTGTTGGCAAATGAAAATGTTCAGGTGAAGCTCTTTGTTACACTTGGAAAGCAAGGGATGAATAATAATAACATTCACTGTATTTTTACATCTCTGATAACTTATACCATCTTTAGGTTGAATAAGAAGCTCTTTTTCTCCTGCAAATATACTCATTCTGGCTTTGTTCAAAATGACCAATGAAATTGTGTGTATGGAAAACTTGGTGTGAAAGGTTTGAGAAAAATGATGAAGTTAAGTAGAAATTTTACAAGAGAAACGCAAATTGTAATCAAATAATGGTTTATCATAAACTGATGGAAGGGAAATAAAACTGGTAAAAATAATTTTGAGTATTTCTAGACCTGGATGATAGTATTGATTTTCTTGTGACCTCATCACTTCTCTTAAGACTAGTTTGAGAGAGAGAGGTAATCAACAGGAAGCCTTGAGATTAAGTTTCGTGCTAGTTGGCACTCACTAGGCAGTAAGGTGTATCTGCAACCTTGAAGGAACTCATATCCCTTCTGAGTTTCGAACCCACGTCACCCCGTACTGAAGTCAGAGGCTTTACGTTTGAGCTCTCCGGACTAGCGACTGACCTCTTGTAGGACTGTATTGGATACTTTGATTGGACACTAGCTAGTAAGTAGTGTAATGTGTCTAGTCCTTCGTTTAGTGTAGACTGATTGCCTCCAACCATCTAATGATGGCAAGCCCCCTAGCCTTCTGGCCATATTATTATTATTGTATCCTTTAATTCCTACAGGAACATAGGGCTTCAGCCAAACGTCTCCACTGCGTTCTGTTCTCTGCTAGAGTTTTCACCTGGCTCCAAGTTTGCCCACACGTTTTCATCTCCTCTTCACATGACCTCCTCCAAGTCACCCTCACACTGACGACCAAACCGCCGCTTCCTTTTCAGGTTCCACTCGAGCGATGGCCTGTCGTGTGATGTCACTTGATGGTTTCCTAAGAGTATGGCCAGCAATCCATCTCCATTTCCTCCTGTCTATTTGTTTCACAATCGGTTCCTGGTTGGTTCGTTCCCAAAGATCCCTGTTGCTGATATTTTCTGGCTATCTGATCTTGAGTAGTATTGAGCGAAGACAACTGTTAATGAAGGTCTGTAGTTTGTTTGAGATGCTCTTTATGACGCGCAGTGCAAGTCTCTGATCCGTATAGTAGGTAGCACTGACTTCACATTGGAGCTGAAAATCTGGATATTATTTTTGATGCTGAGTGTTATAGACCTCCACACAGACTTGAGAGTAGTGAAAGCTTGTCTTGCTTTTCCGATTCTTGCTTTGATATCCTCGTCAGTTCCGTTCGCCTGTAGTTGAAACGATGCTTCCCAGATAGGTAGGTAAAGGAAGTTGTTTCTTTCAGGTTCCTTCCATTTATGTTGATTGCTGTCAGTTGTTGTTGTTGCTGTTGATGGTGTTGCCCAGGAATTTTCATCACCTCTGTTTTATCTATGTTCACCTGAAGTCCTATTTTCTCTGGATGCTTCTTCTGCTAACTTGTTGCTTTTCACTTGCATATCTTCCAGTTTGTGGGAAATCAGACATATATCATCGGCGAAGTGCAGATCCTCCAAGTTTTTTGTGTGTGTCCATTTTATGCCTGTTTCCTCATTACCCGCTGTTTGTCATATTATCCAATCTACTGCAATCAGGAAAATCATTGGGGATAGTAGGCATCCAGCTTGTCTTACTCCTGTCCTCACTTCGAAGGGTTCCGTAAGTTTCCCATTGTGGATTACTTGGCATGCAGCATTGTCGTACAGCTGTTGGATGAGATGTATTATTGTCGGTGGCACCCCGTATTAGCAACGTAGTTTCCAAATCACCTCTCGATCGACGCTATCAAAGGCCTTTTCAAAGTCGATGAATTTGAGATAGAGAGGTGACTGCCACTCTAAGCTTTGCTCAATGATGATCCGTAATGTGGCGATCTGGTCAATGCATGTCTTGTTCCTCCTGAATCCAGCCTGTTCCAGTCGAAGTTTTTCATCCAGGGCATATTTGATTCTCTCCAGGATGATGCGGCTTAGTATTTTGCTTGGGATGGACAGGAGCATAATTCCGCGCCAGTTCTTGCATTGACTTAAGTCTCCTTTCTTTGGTAGTTTGAATAAGTAGCCTTTCTTCCAATCCTCGGGTACTTTGCCTTCTTTCCACACCTTCTCCAGTAGTGGCGTCATCAAGTCCTCTGTTGTCTCTGGGTCCATTTTCAATGCTTCTACTGTGATTCCATCTGGTCCTGCTGCTTTTCCAGCTTTTAGCATTTTTATTGCCTTCAGGACTTCTGATTTCGTCGGGGGGTTGGTGTTCACTGGTAGCTCTGTCTTCGTTGTTGGTATTGCTGGGCGCGTTGTAGGTGGTGGTCGATTTAGGAGTCTTTTGAAGTGTTCAGTCCAGTGTTTCCTTTGCTCCACTTCTTTGTTGAGTGACTTTCCATTGTCATCCTTCACCGGCTTGATTTGTGTCAAACGTTTGCCCGATAGGTACCTAGTAGTTTGGTAGAGTGTTGCGAGGTCTCCTTTGCCTGCAGCTTGTTCTGCCTCACTTGCCATGGTTTCATAGTACTTTCTTATGTCTTCTCTGGCACTCTTCTTTACTCTTTTGTTCAGTGTCTTGTAGCTTGCGTTCAAATCCTGTTTTTGTTGCTCATCGGTGCACTGGAGAATCTTTTGTTTCACCATCCCTCTCTCTTCTAATATATATATATATATATATATATATATATATATTAGCAAAGAAACATTGGTGACTGTAATTCACATATTCTTAACATCACCAAGTGTTCTAACTAGAAATCACAGGAAGTAATGAACATCCGGCACGATCTAAAACTTGGTCTATCGTAGAAAAACAAACAATTCAAAAGTGTTCCTAAAATATATCTTGATCGAAATGCACATTATATTAAATTATGGCATGCAAACTGAAAATAATTCTTCTAAATTCAATTTTCAAGCAACTATTTCTGTGTTTATCTACAATAAAATGCTGCCTTTCTTAACTCTTTGTCTCTTCGTTTGGTTGATACTTCACTGACTGCCTATTTTCTTTCATAAGTTTAACTCTTCAACATAAATCCTCATGATTATTTAGCATTTGAAGGAAGACATGAGGTACATTGTGGTTACTTATAATTTGTTAGTGATTTTCTACGGAATTAATAATAATAATAATCTTATTAGATAAGATGTTGTTCTTTCAGTTCATATCACTCAATTGTTATCAACTAGTCAACTACAAAGGCAAAAATCACATATGAGACAGCTGAATACACAGGCATAAATGACTGTTAGTCAAATACAGACTGTTAATATTTTGTCACCTTTGATTTCAAGTTTGATCACGAACTGATATCAGTTAGAGAGCCATTGAAAATCAGGGAGTACTGGACAACTGTCTCGTGCTAGACTTTGGGACTCTTCAGAAGCACTCACCCGAACCGTGGATCTCCTCTCCAGGTCACGGGGACAAGCTTATTGACCATTCAGCCACTTGGGATGGAGTTCAGTCGCCCATGAATTCTAACTACTGTCACTTGGTGATTTTAGCGTGACCACCAGCTAATGACATCCAGTAGTCCATAGTTTTCAGCAGTTCTCTAACTGATATCAATCCATGAATAAACCTGAAGCAAATCAAATCCTTACAAACTGATTCTTGAAAATTATCATTTATGTTCAAAATAATAAATAATCTTCACTGATGTTGTCAGCAGTACACTGACACAGGCTTCTTTGTAACTCTTCAGTCTATGAAGAGAAATAAGAAGAAACATTTTAACAGATTCTATTGATAAGAACGATAACAACGTGGAAAACTTGTGTTGTGTGCAGTGAAAAATGAATGACTACTGGATCAACTTTTCCCAAACCCAACTGGCTGAGAGAGAGAGAGGGAAATACCCTTTTAAACGAAAGAATGGAATACTTTTAACGGCTACTTCAAGACTAAGTCGTTGCTTTTGCATCTACGTGACCATTTGCCAGCCGCTGAGACAAAGTTAATAGGTAAAAGGTTTTAATACCTGTAATGCAACAGAAATTATCCAACACTTGAATAAATAGAAACAAGTAAAAATTCGATGGCCTTTAGTGTAAGTCATTTAGGGTAAAAGTTTAAAAATTAGAAACTAAAGAAAGTACAAAAGTGAATTTCTTTTTTGCTCCTTCAATTGCGATTGAAACACAGGGTTTCAGGCTTCAGGCCTCCATGATTAAGCAGCTGTATTGTTTTTCTAATGTAGGGTTGCTAGCCTCACAACAAACCTCCCAACTTTTCCGAGTGAACTAGATGATGTTTAGGAGTGTGTCATCTGGTAGCTGAACTCCGAGCTATTTGACGAGCATTCTACCACTGAACCGCCAACTCAGTGTTATAGCTTCTAGGAGACGAACCTGGGTTAGTGTGATTATATTATATTATATATTATTGTTCCCTTGGGTTCCTAGTGGAACATAGGGCTTCAACTGCACGTCTCCACTTGCTTCTGTCTTATGCTGTACTTTTCACCTGCATCCATGTTAATCCATACTGTTTCAACTCCTCTTCACACGATCTCCTCCATGTCACCCTTGGACGTCCCACTCGCCGCTTCCCTTTCGGGTTCCACTCGAGCTATGGCCTGACGCGCGATGTCACCCAACGGCCTCCTCAGCGAGTGTCCAATCCATCTCCACTTTCTCCTGCATATTTGTTGAGCGATTGGTTCTTGTTTTGTTTGTTCCCATAGTTTCTTGTTGGTTCTTGTTCTTTCCGGCCATCTGATCTTCAGTATAGAGCGAAGACAGCTGTTGATAAAGGTCTGCAACAGGCTGTTGAAAATATTCTTTGTGACCCGCCGCCAAGTTTCTGATCCGTATAGAAGAACTGACTGACTTGACGTTTGTATTGAAAATCCGAATTTTGTTGTTGATGCAGGCTGAGTGACGAAGATTTCCAGATTGGTTTCAGGTTGATGAATGTGTTTCTCGCCTTCCCGATTCTCGATTTGACATCCTCGTCGGTTCCTCCTGTAGTTAAGACAATGCTCCCTAGATAAGTGAATGAAGTAACCTCTTTCAAATCCCTCCCGTTGATGGTGATTGGCGGTGGATGTTGCTGCTGCTGTTGTTGTTGTTGTTGGTTGGTTATTTTCATAACCTCCGTTAGTGTGATTAATGCAGTTAATTAATAATAGCAGGTTAACAGATGATCTTAAGTAATATTTTTTAGATACATACTGATAGCCATAAAGTACTGATCTTTAGATGGTGACTAGCAGTGAAATTCAGGACACAGATTCTACATCTTGTGAGGTAAAGCCCTCATAACTGTAACAGTTAAACAGTTCAGAATTGAATAATTAGTTAAGAAACGTTTTTAATACTTGATTTGATATGCAACTTATCATTTACTTTGTCAAACTGTAGACACTTATTTAAATCTTCTTATAAAGATATGTCTTCTATATTGTCAGTCATGCTCAGTGTACTTCGAGGGTAATATTCATTATTAAAGTTCGCATATCCTACTGTTTGGTTACTTAAGACAGTAAATAAAGAAAAACACATTCTGAGTCATCTACCGCCAATGATTTTCCTGATTGCAGTAGATTGGATAATGCGAAAGACAGCGGGCAGCGAGGAAACAGGCATAAAATGAACCCACACAAAAACTTGGAGGATCTGGACTTCACCATGATGATATTTGTCTGATTTCCCACAAACTGGAAGATATGCAAGTGAAAAGCAACAAGTTGGTAGAAGAAGCATCGAAGATAGGAAGGTGTTCAGGTGAACATAGAGAAAACAGAGGTGATGAAGATTCCTGGCCAACACCAACAGCAGCAACAACAACAACAGACAACAATCAGCATAAATGGGAGGAATCTGAAAGAAGCAACCTCCTTCACATACCTACCTGCCTACCTGGGAAGCATCGTTTCAACTACAGGTGGAACTGACGAGGATATCAAAGTGAGGATCGGGAAAACAAATCAAGCTTTCATTACTCTCAAGTCTGTGTGGAGGTCAACAGCACTCAGCATCAAAAATAAGATCCGGATTTTCAACTCCAATGTGAAGTCAGTCAGTGCTACTATACGGATCAGAGACTTGCACTGCGCGTCATGAAGAGCACCTCAAACAAATTACAGACCTTCATTAACAGTTGTCTTCGCTCAATACTCCTCAAGATCAGATGGCCGGCCAGAAAAGATCAGCAACAGAGATCTCTGGCAATGAGCGAACCAACACAGCAGGAACCGATTGTGAAAGAAATAGGCAGGAAGAAATGGAGATGGATTGGCTGGCCATACTCTGAGAAAACCATCAAGTGACATCACTAGACAAGCCATTGCTCGAGTGGAACCCGAAAGGGAAGCGGCGAGTTGGTCGTCAGTGCGAGGGTGGGTGACTTGGAGGAGGTCATGTGAAGAGGAGATGAAAACGTGTGGGCAGACTTGGAGCCAGGTGAAGACTGTAGCAGAGAACCGAACGCAATGGAGACGTTTGGCTGAAGCCCTATGTTCCTCTAGGAATTAAAGGAAATAATAATAAGTCATCTACCGATAACATGCCTGAAGGAATATAGTGTGTCGTGTGCTACTGACGAGAATTTATAAGTAGTATACTGTGCGTGTGATGTCTTCTGAAAGAATCTTGAATAACGGAGCGAGAGATTAAGTTGAGAAGAGGATAAGGTTTTATAAATTTCACCATCATCTTTCTAAATAGATATTTGTGTAACCAAATACCACTGCGTTCTGTGGTTACAACAGCATTACAATCATATTCTTCTGAAGTATTCGAAGACAATATCAGCATTTCCCTTAAAACTCTTAAAAGAAAAACTGTCATCAAGTATGTGAAAGGTTTTCATCTATTTCTTTCAAAATAAATCTCAAATAAAAGTATTTATCAATGTTTCGAAAGATTTTCAATAAGAAAAGAAAACTTTATCATCTTTTAAGTGGTTAAACAAAAACTGTAGAAAATCCGATAAGAGATTTATTTATGCTTTTATCACATGATAGAATAAACTTGAGATATTTAAGCTAATAAATGTACTTTTTGATTGTTTATTATTTATTTGCTTTAGTTTCGTGCCTATAGTGATGAAAAAGGTTTTGTATTTTAGTGACATATGTTCACAATGTGTTTGTGTTTTGCATTCTACAATAATCCTTAAGCAATGTGATTTTGAGGCAGAAAACTCACAGATGTTTTGATGACCTTAATGGTATAACAAAATATAGAATGAAGATAGCCATTTACATCCAATCATTAGAGAAAGGGATGTTTACCTTAGAAATTCAAATAGCTTTCATCCTAGTTTGGGAATCATCGGCAGTACGCACCCCCTGGGATTCGAACCCAGGAGTTCTAGTGAGAAGTCGTGACCAGTGAGGTCCAATTAGATGTCACGTGTGTGGATGGATGTCCCACCAACGACAATGGTTGGGGTCGCGCTAAATCACGAATTGGTAGAAGTTAGAATTCATGAGCCATTGAATCGGGTCCCAGTGGCTCAAATAGCTTTATTGATTTCAAAAGGTGACAAGCATTTATCATGTGTACAGTGATTGTTTTCTTTATACGAATTCGAAACTTTATGCTGCTTATGCTTAAAGAAGTTACCTTCATTATTGGATCAGCTAAGTGTTTTTCATGATAAATCTCGCTGCAAAAAAATGAATTCTTATCCGAGAGTTCTTCATCAGTTAGTCAGATAATTATTTCTGATGTTCTTGTAGTCTTTTAAATAAGTTGTTTAGTTACTATTGTTACTCTAGAAAACATCTTTAGTGCTAACTTCATCTGAACTACAAATTTTCTCTGCTATTTAGAAGTCAGCCAATCTGTTTTTAAGTCTTGTAGGAAACAGAGTACTTTCGAAACTGTAGTTGGATAGAACATGTTTCTATGATATTAGATGGTTGGAGGCAATCGGTAGCAAGCCTTGGATCTAGGTTTCGTGCTAGTTGGCACTCATCAGCAAGGCGCATCTGCAACCTTGAAGGAACTCATGTCCCTTCTGAGATTCAAATCCGCGTCACCCAGTACTGCAACCAGAGACGTTACCACTGAGCTATTCGGGCTCGCGATTGACCTCCTGTAGGACTGTAGTGGATATTTTGACTTGACACTAGTAACTAGTGTGATGTTTCTAGTCCTCTCTTTGGTGCAGACTGAATTCTATCAGTCAGGTTTGTAATGTGGCCACCATTCTAGGTAGCTCGCACCACTGATAGAATTCAGTCTGCACCAAAGAGAGGACTAGAAACATCACACTAGTTACTAGTGTCAAGTCAAAAAGAACGTTTCTCTTTAAGATACTATGTTCATTCTCACACACACCCGTAAATTTATGCAGTTTTCATTGCTGAGATGTGTTATTAGTTTGCTTAAACTACTGAATAAAGGAAAGTGTGAATCACACAATAATGAAGTTTTTTGGGCGATTATGTGGCATTTCCCTCTTCGAGAGTGGCGCCACCTGCTTATCCACTGGCGATTAGGACCTTTCAGTAAATACACCAAAATATATCACCATGATTTCATGAAAATAAAATAAGTCAATACGTTCGATGTTTGAACCTACTACCTCCCCTAATCCATCCATCACATTGCTCAGATATCAATCAGTATGAAGCCAGAGTTTCAGATAAGAGTGCAGCAGAATTAAGACAGTTGAACAGCATAATGTCATCGATAATATGTACACTAGTAAAAACAAATTTAATGCGAAATTTCATTTAGAAAGCATGGAAAAATATAAGTTGTGATTAAACCACCGTATCAACGGATAATGACGCTAGAATCAGCGGGAATATGCAATAAAGCGATTCTTTTGTAGATGACTTTGAAGTTGTTGTAAGGAAAAGTTGTTTGGAAAATCCCTCTTGAACGATCTAATCACAATATTTGTACTGATTTGGATGTTTCAACTAGCCCTGTAATTATTATTATCGCTTTTTCTCCTAGACTGTATATCACTATTCTGACGCTTACATATTATCACATGTTGATTTGATCCTCATTCATTCATTGTCTTTGTCACTGTTTACTCTCTAATTTTATTGCTTCTCTTTGTGGTTATGCAATACATGGCGAATATGTTGTCTTACGATGTGATTTCGTTTGAGTGAATCAAGCTAATTCTGATTTTAGATTGTCTGAAGGGATTTTTGATGTTTGACAGTTGGGCAGAGTTTGTATCCCACCTTTTGGGGAATATTCTACTTGATTCTAAATGCTCGTTTTGTACTTAGACTGGACTGTATAGCTAGCTGCCTAACAGTACAGTTGAGGTAATTCTGAGCTTTTGAAGTTATTATTGTTAAACAGAACCGCAAAATAATTCCAGAATAATCATCTTTTTCCTGTCTTTGGAGCGTTTTGTGACCGAGAGTGTTTTACAAGGAAGTTTTGGGCAGAGCTATACAGTAGGACGTGGAGATCGGTTTTTTTTTGCGTTCAGATTATAATGAGTTGGTTTTGTTCCCTACAGTTGGTTGAATAGTTCATTTAGTCTTCAGAATTATTATTATTATTTCCTTTAATTCCTAGAAGAACATAGGGCTTCAGCCGTGCGTCTCCATTTCGTTCGGTTTTCTGCTAGTCTGCCCACATGTTTTCATCTCTTCTTCACATGATCTCCTCCAAGTCACCCTTGCACTGACGACCAACTCACCGCTTCCCTTTCGGGTTCCAATCGAGCAACGGCTTGTCTAGTGATGTCACTTGATGGATTGTTTCCTCAGAGTATGGCCAGCCTATATATCTCCATTTCTTCCTGCCTATTTGTTTCACAATCGGTTCCTGCTGAGTTGGATCGCTCCCAGAGATCACACCTGTTGCTGATCTTTTCTGGCCAGCCATCTGATCTTGAGAATTGAGCGTAGACAACTGTTAATGAAGGTTTGTAGTTTGTTTGAGATGCTCTTTATGACGCGCAGTGCAAGTCTCTGATCCGTATAGTAGCACTGACTGACTTCACATTGGAGTTGAAAATCTGGATCTTATTTTTGATGCTGAGTGCTGTTGACCTCCACAGAGGCTTGAGAGTAGTGAAAGCTTGTCTTGCTTTCCCGAATTCAGTCTTCAGAATTAATCAGGTATTTCAAAAGAGAGCTACAGAGAGAGACTGAAAATGTTCATGTTCGAGGATAGCAGACGCTAAGTACGACCCACATACTTTACTTTATAGCAGCAAATCTTTCAACTTATACAAATGATTTTTTTTTCAGAACTTGACATTATGAGAAATAGTATTCTTGTGTGAATTACACAAAGATATTAAAATGGATTTTAGTCACTCGTCAGTCTAGCTTTACTCTTTTTCATGTGAGTTTAGAAGTACATATCCTGGAGGCAAATTCAACGATTGAATCACCTTAATTTCTCTAGATATATAGTTTCCTTCGTTCTCCAAACTGGAATTGTTTAACTACCATACCTTATTATGATTATTTCATTCTGACTATTTTTCCTAAATACTTATCATCATAGCATATAGTCAGATATATTTATGCGTTGAAGTTTCTGTAGCAATTTGGTTAAGTTTTGGAGGTGGAGTTGCTAGCACCACGACCCAACCCTCCCTCTTTATCCGGGCTTGGGACCGGCTAGAAAACTAGTGAGCTAGTAATCTAGGCGAGGTTTAAAATACAGGTAATTTCATTGGTCTCATTTTAGAGACCGTTGCAGAAATTACACTGCAAAGAACAGATACTACATATGATCTTAGCTCAGAGAGCAGCAACATCCAACGCCAATCATCATCAACGGGAGGGATTTGAAAGAGGTTACTTCATTCACTTATCTAGGGAGCATTGTCTCAACTACAGGCACATGGAACGGACGAGGATATCAAATCGAGAATCGGGAAGGCGAGAAACACATTCATCAACCTGAGACCAATCTGGAAATCTTCGTCACTCAGCCTGCATCAACAACAAAATTCGGATTTTCAATACAAACGTCAAGTCAGTCAGTTCTTCTATACGGATCAGAAACTTGATGGGTCACAAGGAATATTTCCAACAGCCTGTTGCAGACATTTATCAACAACTGTCTTCGCTCTATATCGAAGATCAGATGGCCTGAAAGAACAAGAACCAACAAGAAACTATGGTAACAAACAAAACAAGAACCAATCGCTCAACAAATATGCAGGAGAAAGTGGAGATGGATTAGACACTCACTGAGGAGGCCGCTGAGTGACATCGCGCGTCAGGCCAGTGCTCGAGTGGAACCCGGAAGGGAAGCGGCGAGTGGGACGTCCAAGGGTGACATGGAGGAGATCGTGTGAAGAGGAGTTGAAACAGTATGGACTAACATGGATGCAGGTGAAAAGCACAGCAGAAGACAGAAGCAAGTGGAGACGTGCAGTTGAAGCCCTTTGTTCCACTAGGAACCCAAGGGAATAATAATAAAATTTTTAAAAAATTATAGTCAGATAAGGCAGAATGAATTAGCCCCCAATCTCAGTAAATTCAGTGTCGTAGGTTCTGATTTAAGATAGGTATACACGCCCTAACTGACGTCACAAATCAACGTATGGCAACACAAAGACCATATTGTCATATTATAACACTTGTTAAAAGCTGCATGGCAAAAAATTATTCCTTTTAAGTGATTCCTTATCTTGCCTGATATTTCTGAACAAGCTTAACCACTAAAATAAATCCCATCACACTGAATCTGTTTAAAAGCCGACGTCTTATCATCATCGGACAAAATCAACATAACAAATAGTCAAATGATGTGATCAGTATTCATAAACAGATGGCGATAATTGTGACTAAAGACTAAATTATGTAGATCATATGGTGTCAGAAAATATGTATGTTTGTTTGGGATAAATAAAGCGGTAGACTTTTGTTTGACATTGAATAGTGTGTATGCAATATGGTGGTTCTATGAACTGTTGAACAAATGTAAATACTGACAGTTTAAGACTGACTTTTAAACTAAAACAATACATGAAAAATTCCCATTCGAACATTAATAGACAGAAGACAAGTAGTTCAGCGAAGAGTCTCTTTTCGGTGAATTCATTTTCATAGCTGTACAATCGCAAATATATATGGTTGTTTTGTATGTGTGTGTACATTCAATTTGTCAAACGAAAATACAATTAGTAAGTTCAGATGAATTGGATGTTGATATAAGAGAGTAGTAACAAAAGTGATGAGTTGTCACAAACGACTGTTAAAGAAGAGTTGCGTAATAACATGAATAGTTTAATGAAAGAGTTGTGCTCAGGGTGTGCATGGAAACAAAATATACGGAATTACACAAGGGTTTTAAGTAGAAAAATAAGCAAACAAAGAAAAGTTAAGTCAAATCAACAAACAACAAGTTAACAAATCAACACAGTTGTTACCACGGGAGTATAAGTGGTTGAATAATTTTCTTTTGTATGCACAATTCTGGTTCCTCTAGCTTAATGGCTAGGGCTTCTGCGATGCAAAGAAGACGGAATCGTACTGTCTTTGGAAGGTTGTTCTTCACTTTGTAGATTACTTTGAAGGAGGCGTTTGTTGAGATGGAATGACCAGTGTTGACGAGGTGTTTGATTATTGCACTCCTTATGCAGCCATTACTTCCCTTCTGTAGCCACGCTGGATAGTGTAGAATTGAAATATTCTTTCTAAGCTAATCATCACAATAAACATCTTGAAGTAAATTGGTGGATGATGACTAGCAGTGGAATCCAAGACGCGTTTTTCGTTCTATTTGGAACTCTTCATCTGGATGTACCTGCATTCCCCAGTCAGTGAGTGATGGTGTTCCCACTGAGATTCGAACCGAGTACACAGTACTTGGCTGAGCACTTCGGTCCAATTAGTTAACGGGATAGTTCAAAATGAATCAAATATACACTAAATATCTGTTCTGATTGTCATCCATTTATGCCATTATTATTCCATGTCTCCATCCTTATTTTTGCTTTCATCGAAAGGAGGCACATTGGCTGACTGGCTTCCCGAAGGCTTTCACCAGCCTGCGTCATTTCACTTCCCCGATTCCAGCGAAAAATAAGGTTATTGTTGATATTTTTAGTATTTTTAATATATTTATGCGTTGAAGTTTCAGTAGCAATTTGGTTAAGTTTTGGGGGTGGAGTTGCTAGCACCATGCCCCAACTCTCCCTCTTTATCCGGGCTTGGGACTGGCTAGAAAACTAGCGAGCTAGTAATCTAGGCGAGGTTCATCCATTTATGCTAAATTTCTTCTAATTAGTTCAGTTAACTTATAACCTAATTTCATACCTGATATCCTTCTTTATCTTCTGTTGAATCCTTAATTCAAACAGCTTTTACTAAGCCATACTTACTTAGACTCAATCGCGTATCATTATCTTAACACTGTGATAATAAACAACTCATCAGGATCTCATAGAGTGTATTTAATGAACAGTTATGTACTGATAAGGTTGATGTGTACCATTAGCATGACAACAAAGAAGATTCTGTAAATCAATGTAACAATTTACACTGTAGTTCAAATCGACTTGAATTCCCTAGGTTTATATTAAGTAATAGTGATTTTTAATGAATTCAACCTTGCCCTAGAAATATATTAGTCAACAACGGAGATTATACACTAAAGATTCAATCATCACAAAAGGAAATGACATTTTCAGCTTCAGCTTATATTTCTCACCCCAGAATGACCTAAAAATTGGACACCAGAGACCATTTATGTAGAAATTATTATTATATTATTATTATTATTATTGTATCCTTTAATTCCTAGAGGAACATAGGGCTTCAGCTCTGCGTCTCCATTGCGTTCGGTTCTCTGCTAGAGTTTTCACCTGGCTCCAAGTCTGCCCACACGTTTTCATCTCCTCTTCACATCACCTCTTCCAAGTCACCCTTGCAATGACGACCAACTCACCGCTTCCCATTCAGTCGGGTTCCACTCGAGCAATGGCTTGTCTAGTGATGTCACTTGATGGATTGTTTCCTCAGAGTGTGGTCAATCCATCTCCATTTCTTCCTGCAGATTTGTTTCACAATCGGTTCCTGGTTGGTTCGCTCACAGTGATCCCTCTCTGTTGCTGATCTTTTCTGGCCGGCCATCTGATCTTGAGTAGTATTGAGCAAAGACAACTGTTAATGAAGGTCTGTAGTTTGTTTGAGATGCTCTTTATGACGCGCAGTGCAAGTCTCTGATCCGTATAGTACCACTGACTGACTGGACATTGGAGTTGAAAATCCGGATCTTATTCTCATTTTCATGATGAGTGCTGTTGACCTCCACACAGACTTGACGTGAGTAGTGAAAGCTTGTCTTGCTTTTCCGATTCTTGCTTTGATATCCTCGTCAGTTCCGCCTGTATCTGAAACTATGTTTCCCAGGTAGGTAAAAGAGGTTGTTTCTTTCAGGTTCCTCCCATTGATGCTGATTGTTGTCTGTTGTTGTTGATGTTGCTGTTGGCCAGGAATCTTCATCACCTCAATGTTCACCTGAAGGCCTATCTTCTCTGGATGCTTCCCCTGCCAACTTGTTGCTTTTCGCTTGCATATCTCCCAGTTTGTGCGAAATCAGACATATATCATCGGCGATATATAAAAATAAGTTATCAGATTTAGATTCACTTCATTTTATACTTTTCGGTTTACCATATAGTTAGTTACTTTGGGGATATCAGAGGTGTTCAAAATATTGCCAATTCATTTTTGATAGTAGGAAGCCAAGATCATATTGTATGTCAACTCTTGGAATAGAATTCTTTTCAGAATTATTACATTTTGTGCAAATGTACAGTTGTTTCCTTCACTTAACTGACTGAGACAGTATCGTTTCAACTACGAGTGGCAGGGATAAGGATGTCAAAGGCCACCAGCAGGATGAGGTCTGGAAAGTGAACCAGTGTTCGTTACTTTGAAATCAACAGTGGAATACTACAGAAATTCAGTACAGGACACCACACCCGAATTCTCAACACTAATTTGAAGTCAGTGCTGCTATACGATTCTGAGATTTCGCACTCGAATCATATACAGGACATTTCTAACAGACTGCTGTGGACTTTCGTCAACAGCTGCCTTCGGTCGATGCTTAAGATCAGATGGCTGGTTGGAGAGGACAAACAAGAAGGGACATTGGTAGTGCGAGAAAACAGCACTGAACCCATTAACAGAAACTTATATAGGAGGAAATGGAGATGAACTATACATACGCTGAAAAAACGTTGGATAGTATACATGGCAGGCCATCGAGTGAATCCTGAATGGGACATTACGGGTTGGATGTAGGTCCGAGGGTCATACAGAGGAGGGAATGAAAGCTTGTTTCCCAGTCTTGAATTCAGTTGAAAGTGTTGGTAGACAACAGGGTTAAATGGGGATGTGCTGGTGACGATCTGTGTTCCACTTAGAATACAAAGAATGAAGCAATAATAGCAACCTGTCACAAGATGTGGTAACTTCAAAAGACTATGTACTAGACTGAATACTACTATACCACTTCAGAGTGTGACAGTTAATCAGATAGCCTAATTGTACTGACTTTGAAAGATGAAATTAGCTACATTTTATATATAGTGGGAGATTTTCTTTAATGCTATGCAGTTTTAAATATGCGTGAGAAATTGAAACCTTTTCTGTTTAAAACATCACTTAATTCAATATATGTATAACTACATTTATCCTTAAGGTGTTGAATCAAATGCGGAACACCTCAGCCAAGTGTCACGTACGGAAGGTGTGAAATGTCTTTAAAAAAACTAGATAGGTCTTATATCTTCACCAATTTTTATATTCAATTGATTCCATGTTGGTTTGTAAGGATTAGTTATGTTTTACGAGTTGATCACGGACTGATATCAGTTAGAGAACCATTGAAAACCAGGGAGTACTGGACAGCTGTTTCATCCTACTTTGGGAATCATCGGCAGTACGCACCCCACAGGTTCGAACCCAGGACCTTCCGGTTACAAGGCAAGCTCTTATTCTGAAGCTGGCCTGCTTAAATTACTGAGGTATCTGAACTTCTCACCGACACAACGCTTCATATATCCTTTAATTCTGATTGTTTTAACCATTTAAATATGTCTTTGAGTCGTAAAATGTACTCACGCACACATTTTTTTAACTGACCTTCAAAAACTACCGGTGAGTATATCTTGGGGACAAAGAAGATATAATTAAGGATTAGTCTATACACTTCAGATCGAACAGCGTCTTGTACTTAAGATCCTCGATGAAGAGAAAGTTTTATGCAGTCAATTCTGCTAAGAATGTTTTGGCTAATATTATTATTATCACCATTTAATCTTTGTTTCTTTATTTTCTGAAGGATACTTACTACCAGCTTAAAATAAATCTATAAAAGCTTATTTCTAACTAAATATTCTATTTCAAAACAGAGAAACTGTCATTAAAGTCACGAATTATTGGACAATTATCAAGGTGAATAATACATACGAATAAGAATGAACGAACGAGAAATAATAATAACCAGTACCAGTATCCTATGCACAGAATAGCAGCAGTAGTAGTAAAACGATTGAAGTACGGACACTAACAGCACTCATTCATTTTTATATTGTATGTATTAGGAGAGACATACAATTTTTGCAGTCAATTATATTCTAACTTTTGGACAGAACATTCCTCTTACTAAAAAAACAGGATGATGGTGTTTTGTTTTCCAATTTCCATCATTCCGGTAGAAGATTATGTGAATTGAAGAAGGTTAAAGGAGAACAACAATTTTCTATTACTGTTGAGAGGATACAACATACACATATATATGTGAAACGAAAAATGACAACAAAGTTAAAGAATGTAGAAATCCGGACACTGAGAGCGAGCGCGAGAGAGAGAGAGATAAATTTATAAAATGGAGAAGTTGTACAGTTGTTGGCCAATATAACACAAGAATAACGCACATACACACATACATATATACACACACACACACGCACACGATAGAAAGACGCAAAATAAACGGAGAAAACGGTGAGAAGTAGCGTTTCAACATAATGCTGTATATACACACACACACACACCAAAATTCAATTTTGATTTGTGTGTATACGCATGCGGTGTGGTTTGTTTTAACCAATAGAAATCGTCCATATGAATAAAAAAGACCATGTTACTCTCTACTCTCCACACTTCCTACATATTAAAAATAAACAAAGAAATGTTGGTTATCATCTCTCCTCGCTCTCTCCTTCTGTCTTCATTATTACTGCCCGGTCTTGCCCGGACATGCTGTTCTGTGTGTCAAACGTGTTGTGTGTGTTTATTTATATTTTTTCAGATAGAAAATATGGTAAACAAAGGGATTGAATTAGTAAATTCTATTCTGTATTAGGGAAATACACTTCGGATATATTCTGCTTCACTGGCTTTTTGATGTTGTTTACAGGCAAAGTCACATTTGATGATTACATGAATTTATAATGTATTCAGAATAATATGTATGTGACACGTTTTAAGAAAATTATTATTATTATTCCACCTATCTACACATCATCGCTCCATCTACAGGCGAAAAAGATGACGATGTCAAAGGTAAAATAGGAAGAGATCAAGATCACTGAAAAATCGACTGCACTAAGCATAAGGAACAAGATACTAACCTTCAACACTAGTGTCAAGTCAGTGCTTTTCTATGGTTCACAGATTTGACGCTGCAGTCAGGAAAAACATTTCCAACAGTCGACCTCAGAGACCATCAACGCGTGCCTTCATTGGCTTGATACTGAAAATCAGATTTCCGATTAGAAAAGATAAGCGGCAAGGAATTCTGGGATCTAGTGAACCAACTAAGAAAGCCTATCACCCGAAAAAATATGCTTAGGGAAATGGGGATGGATTGGGCATACGTTGAGGAGACCGTCCAGTTAAACCATGCTCCAGATAAGCCCTCGAGTGGAACACGAATAAGAAACTAGGAGTTAGGCTTCCGAGAGTGACATGGAGGAAATGAACACTTGTGGGCAGTTGTGAAGCCAGCTAAAGAGGACCACAGAGAACAGAGTGACATGAAGATATGGCGTCGAAGCCCTATGTTCCACTGGAAACCCATGGGAATACTTATAATAATAATAATAATAATCGAGTCGCTAATCTATATTTTGATATTCATGATAATACGATTAGTTACATAGTGTTATCGTACTGATCCTGATGAAGCTGTCTGTCCTGATAATTATACATTTTCAGTGAAAAGTAGAAATCAAAGTTGACTAATTAAATACGCTGTATCAAACTACGGTAGTTAAGATCATGGTATTTTGGATTAATTTCAACTATTAGATTTTCGTTAAAAACCAACATCAGTCAGAGAGATCATTAAAAACTAGGGAGCACTGAACAGGTGTTTTGTCCTATTCTGGGACTCTTCATCAGTGCACATACATGACCCCACCAGGGATCGAGCTGAGAACCTCAAAGTTACGAGACCAAGCTCGCCATCCATTCAGCCAATTAAGCTGGAATCTTATGACCCATGAATTTTAACTTTTTATCATTTCGTGATATATCACTACCCTCACTAGTGCCCTAAATGAGCATCCACTTCACCTCGATATCGTTGAGCCCACTAGTCCCGACGGTTAAAATTACATCTCAACTTATTTAACAAATAACTGATCTTAACTCACGTATAACACTTGTATTTTATGTACTAAAACTTCTTAAATCTTTTTCCAAACTAGTTTCTTTTTGTTCCATTTGTTTATGTTATCTCATCGCACTCATTCCTGTTTCATAAAACTACAATCCTCATGCTTAGTTTCTAATCAGTAAGTGGGAGAAATGTATCTTCTTAATTTATTAATCCTATGTATATTTTAGGCTGTCTATAGCTTAAGAGGATTCTTGAAGTTAAATGTGTACATTTGAAACTGCCTATGTTGTTTTTTCTTGATTCGACAAAAAATAACTTTCTGTTACATCTTTATATCCAGTCGAATTTTATTTCGAGTTGTTACAAAAAGTTTCGCCAAGGTTTAAGATTCTAGCTTTATGATTGACTATACTCATCAGAAAGATGAACCTCTATTATCAAGTATTGATTTGCAGGGATTTGATTGGTTACAAGTTTGATCACGGGTTAATACATAAGTCAGAAAAACCATTAGAAAGCCAAAGAGTACTTGGCAATTGTTTCGTCCTAACCCAGGACTCTTCATCAGTACGTGCCCAGTGGGGTTCGAACTCAGGACCTTCCCGTTACATGACGAGCTCATAGGTCACTGAGACCTGATTTGATGCCCATGAATTCCAACTTCTGCCAATTCGCGATGTATATATATGTATGACTAGCATTCATGACATGATCTAGAGGTAGACGTGACAAGATTAGGACCGTGAAGCAAGCAGAGCAGACTCATTTCTTCCAGTCAATTGGTCTCTTAATCCTTGCTAATGAGTTATTCAGCATTTGAACTACATAAAACTATTTAGTCATCAATTGTGAGCCTAAATATATAACAACCTCTTCATATCAGCTGGAAATTAATGTTCAGTTTTTTATAAGTGAAATCGTAATTTATGTATTTACGTATACAATGGGGTGATGACTACAGTTAGAATTAAAATTCAGATAGGACTGGAAGCCTTTGAGTTATAAGCTTGATACTATAAGCTTAGCTAAGTAAGACACTCAATTAATTACTAGTGTGATAACATTTATGAACTAAGAGTTACCTATCCCTGACTAAACTGCTCAAATGCTATAATTAGTCAATAGTGAGCTTACTTAGTATTCTAAATTGAAAAAAATATTGGCAGCCTGCTTAAATCACTGGATGACCAGAGTTTCCATCTATCAAAATGCCTAAACCCTTCTGTATTTCCCATTGTTTAAATGATGTAATTATGTCGAATGGCCACTACATGAACTGGCGCTCATATTTCATTAGCTTCCAACTAAAAGCTACGTAATTCTTGAAGGAGGTGAAGAAAAAACTTACAGAACTGGTTCCCTCTTCATATGAAACAGCACTACATCACGTGATATACCTCAGATTGCTTTACTTGTAAATCCTGAATGAAGAGGGATTATTTTGGAACTAAATACGCTGAGGTAATGAAGATTCCTGGACAACAACAACAACAGCAGACAACAATCAGCATAAATGGAAGGAACCTGAAAGAAACAACCACCTTTACCTACCCACCCACCCGGGAAGCATCGTTTCAACTACAGGCGGACGGAACTGACGAGGATATCAAAACAAGAATCGGAAAAGCAAGACAAGCTTTCACTACTCTCAAGTCTGTGTGGAGGTCAACAGCACTCAGCATCAAAAATAAGATCCGGATTTTCAACTCCAATGTGAATTCAGTGCTGCTCACTATACGGATCAGAGACTTGCACTGCGCGTCATAAAGAGTACCTCAAACAAATTACAGACCTTCATTAACAGTTGTCTTCGCTCAATACTACTCAAGATAAGATGGCCGGCCAGAAAAGGTCAGCAACAGACATCTCTGGCAATGAGCGAACCAACACAGCAGGAACCGATTGTGAAACAAATAGACAGGAAGAAATGGAGATGGATTGGCTGGTCATACTCTGAGGAAATCATCAAGAGACATCACTAGACAAGCCATTGATCGAGTGGAACCCGAAAGGGAAGCGGCGAGTTGGTCGTCAGTGCAAGGGTGACATGGAGGAGGTCATGTGAAGAGGAGATGAAAGCATGTGGGCAGACTTGGAGTCAGGTGAAAACTATAGCAGAGAACCGAACGCAATGGAGACGCATGGCTGAAGCCCTATGTTCCTCTAGGAATTAAAGGAGACAATAATAATAATAAATACGCTGCAAATTCCTGTACTATGTATTCACATAATATCTGAAATAAAAATTTATTATTGTGATTATTATTATTATTATAAAGACTGGTGGCCCGAATCCCCTGGTGACCCTAACTTTCGTCTCAATTTCGAATGTCATTTCATTCAACTCCAACAGTGTTTATTTAACTAACTAGAGCATTTCTCAGACGCCGTCAACAACAATTATTTAGAAATATTTAAGAAAAAAATTTGATAAATATTTATTTGTTGAAAAACGAGCTTAGTTATTCTGTTCAGTATAAACGAAACACGACTATTTATGGTATACGCAGACACACACTTTAGCTGATTTTTTTCTAAACACAGCACAGTCAACTGACAAAGAACTACTTATTTCAACGTAAGTAGTAGCTATTGCATAAATAACCAAGATGAATGAATAACAGTGACTTAAACCAGACAAAGAGTTACTAATAGACAAGTAACATCGTACACTTATTTTGCTCTTCGTCTTTTTTTTTAAATGTGAAGTGCTATTCACCACCGAAAGGCTTTGTGTTATGGTGACTATGTCACTCCAAACTAGTTACCTGTAAGACAAAAACCTACAGCATCGTAACTACAACTTAATCTTTAGAAAAAGGATGATAAACATCTGTCTTAAATGAATGAAAGCTAAGTGATGATGACGCAAGAACCCTACGTTGAATCACTTACACAATGTAAATACCAAAGTATGAATAATGAATCTATTATCAAAATGCCCATGACAGTCTTTGTATGATTGACGTTTTCATACTTGTCAGAAAATGTAACTATTTCACCTATTGCGTCACCGTGCTAACTATCCAGTTAATTCTACAAAGTATAAAGTTAGAAGGTAGTTTACTTCTATTTTTGGAAAATTCGAAACTAAGATTGACTGATTCTACCTGTGACCGATAGACAAGCGAATTTTGGTGGTCAAATCACCAGATGTCCTAACTTGATATTGGCACATGAGGTTATCATTATCAAACAGTTAAAACTTGATTTATTTTTCCAAGCGTGAAAGTTTACTGAGCTTTACTCACTCTCCTTCTCTTTCTCTCTCTTTGTCTAATTTGGCGAATTCGTTCTTCACTTGTGATTGATAACACCACGTTTTATTAAATGTAAGTGCCTATTTCCTTCTACGATTAATTAGTTACATAACCATTAATTAAAACCTGTGTAAATACAGTCTAAATTTAAATTTAAAAAAAAACTTAACTGATATTTTGTATATTTTTTTAATTACTTGCGTGATCTCATCTTATTGGTGTTCTTTCTTGCCTTTTCTTCAAGGAACTTCAATTAAACTATACATATAATTGCGCCGATCCGATTGTTGTAATTTAATAACTTTCCATGACGAATTATCGATAATCTATGACTGGTTCTTCAGTGAACAAAGACACGATAAATGTTTGTTGCTTTAATTGCCTAGGGGGGAAAACTTTTAACCAGATGCTAATCAAATAAAAATGAGTCGGATCTCAGTGGCTGATTGGTCTGCGAGCTTGCCTGGTACTCGTAGGGTCCTGGGTTCCAACCTCTCTTGGTGCATACTGCCAATGAGCCCCAAACTAAGACGAAACAGCTGTCCAGTACCCCGTAGCTTTCAGTGGTTCTCTAGCTGATAACAATCCACGTTTAAACTTTAAATGAATTTGTTTTAACCTCTTATCATATGAGATGGAACGTGGTGATCAGAAAGAAAGTGGATGGTTTCTATGCAAATATAACAGGAATAAATAAACATAACAGTTGGGAGCTCTGAAATTCTAAATCTTTCCAACAGTTCAACAAGTTTATCTTAATGATGCCAATTACTATTATTATCATCGTACAAATGGAATTTTAATCTTGATCGCTAGATGAATTCTGATCTAAATATTTACTGAAAATGACCACATATTTCAGCTGTGGCTGATCATTAGGAAAAATAATCAGCAAGTTACAGTAGTTTCATAATCTGTCCATATAACATTAGAATGACAACGTCTTCTAGCAGTAATATAATTATTATTAATAGTAGCTTATGAAAATAACAACTGTAATTTAATTAACTCCTTATTATATTATAGCTATATAGATATCGATGGATACATGCATACTTGTAACGATACAGTACGACAGACTTGATAAATGAATGTTTATTTGGAAATTGGTATCTCTATATAGCAAAATTATGTACACCTTATAATCATATCACCATTTACACAGATCTCCCATGTTGTGCTACTTCCAGCCTTTATATTGTGTTTCTTTGTCTTCGTTTCACGTCTCCTATGTATTTCCGTAACGCTGTATTGTTTGTCTTCCCTGACATCAGATCCATCTCCTTGCTACTTGATGTTTTAATATCGATGAATGCCTCTTTATATTATTTATTATTATTATTGTTCCCTTGGGTTCCTAGTGGAACATAGGGCTTCAACTACACGTCTCCACTTGCTTCTGTCTTCTGCTGTACTTTTCACCTGCATCCATGTTAGTCCATACTGTTTCAACTCCTCTTCACACGATCTCCTCCATGTCACTCTTGCACGTCACACTCGCCACTTCCCTTTCGGGTTCCACTCGAGCACTGGCCTGACGCGCGATGTCACCCAGCGGCCTCCTCAGCGAGTGTCCAATCCATCTCCACTTTCTCCTGCATATTTGTTGGGCGATTGGTTCTTGTTTTGTTTGTTCCTATAGTTTCTTGTTGGTGATTCTTTCCGGCCATCTGATCTTCAGTATAGATCGAAGACAGTGTTGTTGATAAAGGTCTGCAACAGGCTGTTGGAAATATTCTTTGTGACCCGCCAAGTTTCTCATCCGTATAGAAGAACCGACTCACTTGACGTTTGTATTGAAAATCCGAATTTTGTTGTTGATACAGGCTGAGTGACAGTGGAAGATTTCCAGATTGGTTTCAGGTTGATGAATGTGTTTCTCGCCTTCCCGATTCTCGATTTGACATCCTCGTCCGTTCCTCCTGTAGTTGAGACAATGCTCGCTAGATAAGTGAATGAAGTAAACTCTTTCAAATCCCTCCCGTTGATGGTGATTGGCGCTGGATGTTGCTGTTGTTGTTGTTGGTTGGTTATTTTCATAACCTCTGTCTTGTCTGTGTTCACCTGGAGTCCTGTCTTTGCTGCTTCTTCGACCAGTTTGTCGGTTTTCGCTTGTAAGTCTTCGATTTTGTGTGACATCAAACATAAATCATCCACGCGCGAAATCCAGGTCTTCTAGGTTCTTCACGTCGGTCCAGGATATCCCTGTCTTCTCGTTTCCCACTGTCTGTCTTTATATACTACTGATAAATCTTATCAGTAGCACATGCCACAGTCCGACATAGATATACACATGTACACAAACTTATGAACAACCAGTTAAAGCATATAAGAATGGTAGGTAGTTAAAGCAAGGACAGATGATTATCGTTGTTATGAATTTTACCGTTCCATAATCTGTGTTCAACACACTTAAAAATTTAAACACAAGTACGTGTATTCCATGTTTCACTTTTATGTTCAATGAACCAAAAGGAGAAGTAGGCTAGGTAAAAGTCATTTGTAATAGGAAAAATATTTAGACGAAATAATATAATTAATTAATAATGTATAACATTCCGAAAAGCTGAAAAAAAAAACACTTCATACATAATATTAGTAGAAGCGAACAATCAACTGAGATACTGAACAAGGGTGAGGCAATATTCTCTTTCTTTGTGTAAAGTGAAAAATCTTAAGCATATCAGCAGAAAATGATCAGGAATGTAAAATGATCGACGATTGTGATCACCGTATTCCGTGGTTGAATTTTCACCGAAATAAAGCCTATATATATTAAGCATACATTAAGCATCAGAGAATAAGATAACATATTTTTTTCCTTGATTTAAAAGTACTATGTATTCTGACAGACAGATTTCAAGATTACGCAATATATGAAAATGCATATTAGAGGAATCATTTCGCTGAATTTGACCTTCATCGTAAAATATCAGTCGAACCCTGATAGTTGTCATAAATACTGGAAGAATTTTCCCGTTGAACATTATGATTAGATCATTATAATCCAATAGTGTTTGAAAAACTAAAACAAAATGTTTCTAACTACTCAAATCATTTTATTGAATCCTGAAATGAGTATACATGGAAATTACCGACAACTGATTAGATGGATGAAAAACTTCGACCGGAACAGGTTGGATTCAGGAGAAACAAGTCATGCATCGATCAAATTGCAACACTAGGATCATCATTGAAAGAGCTTGAATGGCAGTCAGCTCTCTATCTCAACTTCATCGACTTTGAAAAGGACTTCAGCAGACAGCGTCGATCGACAGGTGATTTGGCAAATACTTCGCTACTACGGAATGCCGCCAACAATTATACATCTTATCCAACAGTTGTACGACAATGCTGCATGACAAGTAATCCACAACGGGAAACTCACGGAATCCTTCGAAGTGAAGACGGGAGTAAGACAAGGCTGGCTGCCTACTCTCTCCAGCAACGAGAAGACAGGCATAAAATAGACCCACACAAAAACTTGGAGGATCTGGACTTCGCCGATGATAAATGTCTGATTTCCCACAAACTGGAAGATATGCAAGTGAAAAGCAACAAGTTGGCAGAAGAAGCATCCAGAGAAGATAGGACTTCAGGTGAACATAGAGAAAACAGAGGTGATGAAGATTCCTGGGCAACACCAACAGCAACAACAACAGACAACAATCAGCATAAATGGGAGAAATCTGAAACAGGCAACCTCCTTTATCTAACGACCTGGGAAGCATCGTTTGAACTACAGGTGGAACTGACGAGGATATCAAAGCGAGGATCGGGAAAGCAAATCAAGCTTTCATTGCTCTCAACTTGTTATATCAACAGCACTCATCATGAAAAATAAGATCCGGATTTTCAGCTCCAGTGTGAAATCAGTGCTACTAACGGATCAGAGACTTGCACTGTGTGTCACTAAGGGCACTTCGAACAAACTACAAACCTTCAGCAACATATGTCTTCGCTCAATACCACTAAAGATCAGATGGCCAGAAAAGATCAGCAACAAGGATCTCTGGGAACGAAAGAACAAACCAGAAACCAACTGTGCAATAAATATGCAGGAACAAATGGAGGTGGACTGGCCATACTCTGAGAAAACCATCAAGTGACATCACACGCTAGGCCATCGCTCGAGTGGAACCCGAATGGGAAGCGGTGAGTTGGTCGTCAGTGCGAGGGTGACATGGAGGAGGTCATGTGAAGAGGAGATGAAAGCATGTGGGCAGACGTGGAGTCAGGTGAAAACGTTGGCAGAGAACCGAACGCAATGGAGACGTGCGGCTGAAGCCCTATGTTCCTCTAGGAATTAAAGGAAATAATAATAACAACTGATCAGATGCAATGTGTTATTGGCTTAGGCACTTCACTATAAATCATTTATTCAGATGTTCTACCGAAGATTAATCTGGCTGAGGTCTCAGAAGCAGTGTCCGAATTTCAACTACAGATCAAAATTGTAGTTTCAACATTCTTATTATTTTCAAGTCTTGGTTTGCAGGGAATTGATTGATTCGAGTTTGACCATGAATCGACTCCAGTTAGCCAAGCGTTGAGAACCAGAGAATACTGGACAGCTGTCTCGTACTTTTTAGGAACTCTTCAACATTGTGCAGCCATGATCCCACTAGGGATCGGACCCAGGACCTTCCGGTTACAAGGCAAGCTCGTATACCATTCAGCCACTGGGACCCGATTCAATGGCTCAACTCGTAAAAAACAAAACTAACCCTTACAAACCAAACTATAGAAAATTAATCTGATGCTCGCTAGTGACTTGCTACAGGACGGAGTTTCCTGGAGTTCTAGTGAGAAGTCGTGACCAGTGAGGTCCATCCAGTCAAGTATGAGGATGGATGTCCCACTGACGACATTGTTTGGGGTCGCACTAAATCACGAATTGGTAGAAGTTAGCATTCATGGGCCCGCCATTTAGTTGGGTCCCAGTGGCTGAATGGTATACGAGCTTGCCTTGTAACCGGAAGGTCCTGGGTTCGAACCCTGTTGGTGGGTGCGTACTGCCGATGATTCCCAAACTAGGATGAAGCAGCTGTCTGGCAGTACTCCCTGGTTTTCAATGGCTCTTCTAACTGATATCAATCCGTGATCAACTCGTAAAAAACAAAACTAACCCTCACAAACCAAACTATAGAAATTAAAGTATTCATAAATCTCAGTAGAATCTAACTGAATACTCCACACAGATATTTACGTATACCGTAATGTAACATAGGAACTGACAAAACTACACAACGAACTGTAATAGAAACTTCTGGTAATATGTAAACACGAGATAACAGATGAACCATCAGTGTCCAATTTGTAGTCCACTATGTAAAAATTTAGCACTCAGATACTCTTAACTAAGAATTTTGTACACATCTCCAAATATGGCAGCTGTGTGTTATGTTTTCGTGGAATCATCTATTTTTTGCTTACCGATAAATAAATTATAGACTGATTTACAAGACTATATTAGTTAGTCTGTTTCAGTGAATAGATCACGAATCTACTATAGATAATTCAACTTCTCGAGTTATATCTCACTTGATGCATAAAAACCTGTGTACCGATGGATTCTGACAAATTTTTTAAAGTATGTATTAAGGTTAAGTGAAAATAGATTGTAAGATTACATAAATTACTTTGAAAAACTGTTCTCAAAAAGACTTAAAATGGATGATTTTTACGTTCATATTATACGTTTTGCAAAGGTTTTGACAATTTTCAATGTACACTTCATCACTTAACCAACATCACTGAAAACCAAGGAGTATTGGAGAACTATTTCGTTTTAGTGTAGGACTCTTTGGAAGTGTGGATCCACCGCCCTACGAGGGATTAGACCCAGGTGCTTTAAATTAAGAGGCAAAGCCGATAAGACCTGTAAACCCTAACTTCTGTCAAGTCACGATACAGAGTCATGCAGTAGTCTCAATGAGCATCCACTTAACATTTACCATGTTGGACACCACCGGCCACATCTTAATCTAAAACACAGTTTTAACAAATTCAAAGGTATTATACCGTTATAAGAATTAAGCAGGAAACACTAGATTTCAGCAACAACAAGAACAACGAACGCAGCAAGAGCAAACCGACTGTGACAAGTTACCTTGCAGCTAAATACATACTAATTCAAATTATAAACTCTTAGCAAAAAGTAAAGTTAGCGTAATTTGGTGAACGGTGACTACCAGCGGAATCCAGGATGCACATTTCGTCCTATTTGGAACTCGTCACCTAGATGTACCTGCATTCCCCAGTGAATGACGGCATCCCCACTCAGACTCGAACCTTACACCTTTCACTTCAAACTTCAAAATGTCATCCACTAGATCATTTGAAGTTACTTCTTGTTCTACCTGAGGAGATGCAAGGTGAAAGCTGAGGGTAAAGTGGATGCTCCAAGTCAGACAAAATCCCTCTAGCAAATTTGTTGTACGAGGTCAAGTGCCTATCAATAACGACATTAAATATGTGGTCCACTGGGACACCACTCACCCTACTGACAGTCTTCAGCATTCTACGAATTGTGACATAGTCCTTTTTAAGCAAACCAGGAAAGAATAAGGGTGAACAATAAAGAAGAATAGGTAGGATGCAGGAGTTTATGAACTGTAAGAGGAGGGGTTATACCCGAGTGTCAGGCGGAATATTTTACTGGAGATCGCTGAGACATGGGAAGACCAGGAGAGATCAGAAGAGAGAATAAGTCCAAGATACTTAATTTCTGATTTAATTCCTATATCATTGTCATCAATCTTACAACTGTCATGAGAATCGACGGCTTCTTTTAACTGCCGTTTACATCTTAAGCTGAAACTAACAGTTTGACATTTAGAAGGATTCAGTTTAAGACCGTTAGACTCAGACCATTTACTGACTCCCGACAGAAAGCTATTTATTTTGGTACAATCTAGCTGGGAGTTAACAGCCATTGAAACTGTTAAATCATCAGCTTACTTCACAAAGTTTATTTCATCAGAGTGAGGCAAGTCATGTAAGAAGAAAGAAAAAAGAGAAGGAGAAAGGACAGCGCCTTGAGGGACACCAGCTTCAGTAGGCAATAAAGTGGAAGACTTCTCTTTATACACGGTGTACTGCTTTCTTTCTGAGAAATAGGACTTAAGCAAAAAAGCGGAGTTAGTTATCAGTAACTTTTAACACTTTGATTAATTATTTGTGATTCTGATAGAAATGAAGGTCCTAATATCCATAGGATTAATAAGCAATTATATCTGATTGTACTATATATGCGATTATAGATATACTACTCACAAAAAGACAAACGAAGTATATATATATATAGTGTGTGTGTGTTTCTAATATTTCTTTAGATGACAACACTTCACGAAAAAGATTATTTTCGAATATGCGCACATTTTTATGCATAACTTATTGAATTATAGTTATTCAAAAGTGTTTAGTAGATACAATTTAGATTCACAGAAATGCTAATGAATGCACAAGTTTCAATAAATTAACACGAATATATACACATATTTATATAGATGCTAATGCAAAAAAGTATGACATTTTTTAATCGTATATCATAAAAATAGTACTTATTATAAATTAATTTCCTTAGGCTGAATTGTGATTGGTTAATTCTGATTGTTTATTGCATAATTTCAATCAAGGTCATTAAATCGACTATTCTATTGGCGGTCGTACACATGACTTTTTTTCTTTCAAATAAACACGGAAATCTAAAAACAGGTATTACTTATAACTAATCAATATGGTAGACTAACTAGATGTATGATAATAATTACTATTACTACAATTTTGGAATGATCCGAAGCAAATTCAATTTGTTAAATTCTGATCACAGAGATAATTACCGACTAGGGGAATATATGAGCTGTTAATGATACATATATGTCACAATCTCTGTGACTTTTAATGCTCAAAAAGAGAATGTTTTGATGATGCAATCTAAAAAATAAGTTACACTTCTCATATATTTCCAAGTATTGGTTTGTAGGGATTTTGTTTGATTAGTTGGAGCTGATAACTAATCAAACAAATCCCTTTAAACCAATACGTAAAAATCGATCTGATGCTCACTAGTGACTGGCCGTATTCGGGCAGTTACCTGAGGTTCTAGTGGGAAGCCGTAGGGTTCAGCAGGTCAAAGGTGAGGATATTTAATCATCGAAGACATTGCGAGGTGTTCGCGCTATGTCATGAATTGGCAGAAGTTACAATTCATGGACCATTGGATCGGGTACCAGTGGCTTAATAGTCTACGAACCCGCCTTGTAAGTGGAAGGTCCTGGGTTCGAACCCTGGCGGTGGGTGCATACTGCCTAAGAGTTCCAAACTAGGACGAAACAGCTGTCCGGTACCCCCAGGTTTTCCAATGGTTCTCTAACTGATGTCAGCTCATGATAAAATCCTCCAACTTCTCATATATCTTGAGAACTTACTAGAGTGCATTATCGAGAGAAAAGGACACTTCACAGATGAAGATGATGAGAATTTAGACAGTAATGCTTGAATACTAACAACCGATTTTCCAGCAGAACACATTTTAAACAATAGCGAACAACAACTGCCCTCTACGCTTACTTTGTAAGCAAACTGGGTGAATTCATGTTGCTAAATTTGTGATCAATATCGAAATTTACGTTACCAATAACCTGAAGTCGATTAGAGTGGAAGTTATCAGGCAACAAGTAATCTTAAAAATTGGTTTTGGTGATATAGACTTAATGTATTCCAAAGGCTTCTATATCCATTACAATTCTTTAGCGGAAGGATAGACTTGACACAGCTAAGCATGAATTGATTTATAACATAAATTGAGAATGAAGGATTCTGAGCTAGATTCACATCTGCCTTGGCATTAGAAACACTTAAATAGTCTTTTAGAGGTTACGTGACCTATTTATCTATTGTTCATCTTGACACAAAAGTGATACAATATGGGCATCAACAGGTGTGCCACACAAAAACAATGAAACACAATACATAAAAGAGAAATTGAATAGTTAGCGAAAAGTATCTTGAAAACAAGTAGGCAAACTTATCAGGAACACGTAAAGAGCATTCATCACTTCATGCTAGTTTCAGAAGAATGGGAGAGGAGGAAACTGCAGTATGCTCACCATTGATAACGATCCTCAGCCACATCTGATAACGTCTCTAACCACTGAGTCTGATTATATCTCGGCTCACACCGAGGTAGGCGTTGGTGCACCAACAGACACAAACCTAATACAACCATCCTTTACCCCCCCCCGCACATTTTATAGCGTTTAACGCGACACCAGTCGCTTTGGATGCTATAGTGTTCCCGGACAAGCGTAAGTGGGACAAGCTATTCAGTCTAACACATGGAAAAGGTATTCGGGGTATCTCCGCTGGAACTTTGTATGTCGGTCTCCGAGATGCAGCATATATCATTACAGAGACGTCGCAGGGTTCTACTTTGATTTGAATACAGTCCAATTTGCATCACTGTGGGAACATTGTAGGTCACAAGCTTGAACACAGCACACGGTTTCAAAATAGATGTGTTATGTATCACATGGGAGGTGAGTTTCCTGAAGGTAATTAATTAGAGAAACTTGAAACGGTGAGAATATGCTGACATTTCAAACAATAACGGACGGTTGATCCAAATAAAATGACTCAAATATAGGAATAAAAAATATAATGATAATGGATAGAATAGCTGGAGTGATTTTTGAGTGCGGGTGTGTGTAGACTTCTCCATTGATTTAGGGCTGAAATACATCCTGGACGCCAAAATTTTATCAGGTGGTTGTCTCAAGGGACCAGTTTAGAACATGGAAATGAAATCTGGTCTGCAAGGCAACACATAAGCATAAGAAGTTACATTAACATGGTTTCCGATTCTGGAGCCCATGAGTACCATAGGTTCAGAGTCAGGATTTTCCATCTCCCCTAGATGGACGTCCATATTCAACAGTTTGATGAAAAGTGCCAAACATTCGTCCTCTCTCTCCCCGCCTCATGAAAGTATAGGCTAGGAATGCATAACCATATTTCATAAGGAAGGTCAAAGTCTAGCCATCCTCGAATATATCAGTTCTGGCTGGCTGGATTCAACATAGAACTTGGCACCGAAGTGGGGCAGTTCGAGTTGCCACGTTATATTTGGCAAAGTGTCCTAACATTAAATGCCCCTATATGAAATTGGTGGCGTGGCTTTAGGAGACTATCGATGGTGGTTTTTTGGCTTCCGTCGTTTTCAGTGCACACATAGTGAAGGGGAAGTGAAGAGCCAACAAGTAGAGGAGTTGCATTGGTAGAAGGAAGGCAAGATAATAGAGATGAAGACAAAGATGAATGAGGATTAGAGAGGTTTCGCGTGCACTTCGGATTGTGAGGGCGATTGTTACTTCCCTGCTGCCCATACCGTAGAAGTTGGTTGCATGACCGCAGAGCCCAGGGGACAACTGCTTGAGGCCGGTCACACGCGGCCTGTTTTTGTTTGTTGTTTTTCATTTGGTGTGTCTCAGTAGCATATTTATCACTTCTGCCCTGTGACATGGCAGCAGAAAGCGCGGTCGTTGTTAATCCGGGCCCCGACCGATCCGGCATGATATTTTGTGGATTTGTTTGAATCATTGTGTTGGATTGGGTAGCTGCTTTTTGTCTAACCGCTATTCAAACAACCTTTCTGGCATGGTAGAACCTACAGGAACATAAGTTCCAGCCAGTGTAGCTCGTTGGGTCACTGCGATATGCAAGCCCGACCACCACGTCAAGGTAGCAGCTTTCGGTCGGGATATCGGTTCACCAGTTTCCTAGTACCTTCATTGTTTGAGTATTAGTAAGAACTCAGTGAAATATTCATGAATGCACTTCATCATTTCACTGCTGTCTTCCAACTATTCTCTAAAACCTATTTTTCTTTGTACATTATATATCATCCGGTCTTAGTTATTATTTACCTAAATGAATCAAGATGGATTATTTTATTCTCTGAATGATTTAGTAGTGACAAAAACGTCTCTGAACTATTAATCACTGAAAATGCTAAAAACATCACAATTCCAACAAATTACAAAAACACGTTACAACTGGTTAGACAGTATATGTGCTTTATAATCCTTAATGATTCATTTGCATTTACATTTTGATAGTCTAAACACCCTTTACTCTCCTTAATATGCATATTCATACACGTTGTATATCTCATGTTATTCATTTGACTCAATATGTATGCCGTCATGTGAATTGGTTGGGCTGTAATTTCACTTGACTTCAGAGAAAAAGACCAAAATAACTCACTAAAACCCAGTTAAAAGGATAACTGAAGTTTTCATCAACCTATAATGCGTCAGTGGTTCAGAGGTGGATCCCTCACCAACCACGCATGTGGTTCGGGATTCGATCCTTGGCCGATACACTCCTAAACCTCAATGAGCAGGTAGTAAGTCCGTAAGGAAGTGGTGAGGCTGTCAACCCCATCCCGTAAAAATAAACACCACTGCTACCGAAACTTCAAAGCTCTAGTTTGAAGCCCCCTATGTTCCACTGAGAACGTAAGGGAATAAAACCAATAATAATAATACGACACTGAGTTCTAAGCTCATATCTTCGACTGGTACCGATCAACAACAAAACGGAAGATGTATTTATTCTTCATTCACTATTATTCCTAACGAATAAGGAATACACACAGAAATATTTGATAAATTCACATGAAACCTATAACAACCACATCATAATCGTCGAAAGCCCTATATGATGAAAAGCTAATACGATGCAATTTTAAAGCATAATTATGTAGAATTTCTAGTTGTGTTTTTTCCTGTCCAATTTTCTTTTCATCTAGAAATAAGAATAAAATGTAAATTGTGTTGGAAGCTATCCTTGATCTCTATGCTGCACAGTAATAGTTCCAAGTCCCATATATTCATCAAAGTGGAGTTTAATTCATTGATCTAGTGGTAAAAGGATTTGTTTGAAAGGAATACGTGTAAAAGACTAGCATCGAATCCTAGTTTAGGGATCATCAAGTGTGTTGACCACTTCACTTATTTGGGGGATTGAACTAGCCCTTTGTATTGATTGTTGACGAAATCTAATGTCGGATACAAAAGACTCGCCGGGTATTTGTCAACTTCCGTTATCTTTGGTTTAGGACCTGTCACTGTGTAGTAGTTCGCCCTGTCAGCTTTCGGGGCTATAAGACGTGGTTGCTGGAAGTGAAGGATAGGAATAGACCGGTTGTCTTTGACCGTGGGTGTCTGCGTTCTGTATCTTGCGTTAGGTGGTATATGGTCTGTAATAATGAGGTCAGGCGTAGGGTGTTAGTTAGGGAGGGAAATCAATCGATGAGACTGTGAAGCTGCATGGATCAAGTTAGCTAGGACATGTGTTACGCCTTCCAAGCCACCATCTTCCTCGTCGACCAATATCAGGTAATTTAGGATTGGACTGTCAAAGAGTTAGGGATAGTCAAACCACGAAATCTACGACTGTTGGTTTGAGTCAAGTTAGGGAGATACAGACTGTTAGACTGGGGTCTTCAAGACACTAAGAATAGCGGAATATACTCGTACGATCATGGGAAAAATTAAAAAGACGGTTGCAGTGAAGAAAATTTTCTTTTCGACACAGTCACCAACTAGGTTGTATGTATATTCGTGTATATATGGTAATGGAGTGAGGAAGTTCCCGAACTGTTTTCAGTCGAGAGGCAAATTATAACGAATAACTAGATTATAAATAGAGATAAAAAGATTGCACACTAGTCAGTAACCAGTGTAATGCATCTAGTCCTATCTTCGGTGCAGACTGAATTCTATCAGTCATGTTTGCAATGTGGCCACCATGCTAGGTGGCTCGCCATTACGGTGCACTGTGAATTATTGGTATTAGATGGTTGGAGGCAATCGGCAGGAAGCCTTGGACCTAGGTTTCGTGCTAGTTGGCACTCAGCAGCAAGGCGTATCTGCGACCTTGAAGGAACTGATGTCCCTTCAAGGTCGCAGATACGCCTTGCTGCTGAGTGCCAACTAGCACGAAACCTAGGTCCAAGGCTTCCTGCCGATTGCCTCCAACCATCTAATACCAAGAGATAAAAAGAAGGTAACAGTAACAAAAATAGATAGGAGGTTCGGATAAAAAACATAGTCGGATATTAATTATTGAGAAAATTGACTGTCCATGATGGTCATAGTAAAGACAAAGACTGGATGTACTTCTTTCGAATATATTTATAGTTTTGGCTTTGAGGTTTTGGATCACTAGTATAGTTCAGCTTTGCATAGATGTCTTGATCCCATTCCCTTTAGGAGATTCAATCGAATTTGTGTAGAACTTTTGAAACAGAGCTGAGTGTCTTGAATTCACTAAATGTTCTGTAGCCGAGCTACAAACATACCTACATTATCCGTTTGCTAGCCAGGCTGGACAGTGTTCCCGAGAATCAACGTTTGAAGAATATCGGTGACATGGATCAAAAGTAAAACAATTGGGTAGAGAAAGAGGATAATTACCGAGTCTTTTATTTTACCAAGTCAACACCAAATATATACGATATAAACGATGCAACATCTGTTCCGGATATATGGATCATATTCGAATTTTAAAAAAAAGGTCGGGTGCGAGGTGCTTCAAATGTAATCCATATTACTGTGTGTATGTGTGCATTATATCAAAACGGACTTATCTAATATTACATAAATACTTGTTGGTAGCACGCACAACAATTTACGCTAAAATATGTCCCTACTATATTGGAATGAATACCAATCATTTCGATGTAAACTGTTCAACTAGTGACCACCACCAGAGGATATCCACTTCAAAGTGAAAAGCAACAATGCATTATACTTTTCATCATGAAGAGATTGATTATGTCACCTATTCAAATTCAGTACAACAATGAATCAAGAAAGTGTGTAATGTGACAGCAGCATCATCATCTGTTAAGTGAGTGAGATGCAAAATGAAAGCATGACAATTGTGGAATTCACTTAAAACCGTAAAGTATAAGTAATTTTTAGAAAAAACAACAACAACAACAACAAACAACCAATTTCTGAATCAATTGAAAAAAAGAAAAAAGGATAAAGATAGTCGTGTTATAAATTATTAATATTATTATTATTGAATATTATCAGTAGTATAATTACATGACAGGAGATAAAATTATTCTTGTATATATATATATATATATATATATATATACTTTCATGATTAAATGCTCTTAAGAGTTCTGTGATTGCATTTCTCAGTTCCTATAACCAACTGTAAAACTTCAACTTTCACAACAACAATAACAATAATAGTAACAATAATAGTAATAATAACGGTAACAACAGCCAAAAAAGAGAATAAAAATGCAACTACCGGCAAGAATTGTCGGAGGATTGCATTCTATTTGAAAATCTCAAAGAAAATAAATAAGCTGTGAAGAAACAGAAAGATTTAAAAACCTTATTCACAAATGAAGCATTCGGCAGGAAATAACCAGATGAAAGGATACAAGGTACTTGATTTCCCTTTTGTTCTGTTATACATATATATATCTATCGAGAGGGAGAGAGAGAGTAAAGTATGACTAGAGATTTGAGCACAATCAAATGAAAACATGAGTAATGTATATATATCGAAACAAGGATAAACGAGATAAAGTTCAAAGATTGAATAAAAACATTAGCCGGACAAAAAAGAAAAATAAAATGACAAGGAAGGAACACTGTTGAATGAAGCACATCAAAGGTTATTAAGACAACAGATACTATTATCATCATCAAGTGCATCGAATAAACCCTGAGACAGACGATGCACCCTTCTCTCCCCCTGTCTCTCTCCCCACGTGATCTCATGCGGATGCGAGCACCATAACTGCGCCTATGAGGTGGCGTATAAGAATATTCGTATAGTTATGCCATTGACATAGGTATGAGAGAATAACAGTATTAACAACAATAATAATAGTTACAAATAATAAAATTCAAACAAATTTACACTAGAGGTAGCCATTATAGTTTAGTGTTCTAGTGATGATAATGATGACGATGATGAATCACTGTGATACTACAAGAGACAACTACATACTAACTAAAAGGAAAAGATTAATCATGTGTGTACTGCGCAAAATGGATAAGAGAGGAATAATAACAATAATAATAGTAATGGTAACAATAACAGGTGCCTAAGAATACACAAAGAAGAAGAGAAAGGAATGTCTTAATTAAAGAAAACAAAGAGGAAACTCAACTAACATTGTCATATATATGATATGGAATGAATATTGATTGATGAGAAATAGGTAATGGCATATGTTCATGATTATACATATTGATAATATAGACATTGGCATAATATATATATATATATATATATATATATATGCAGGTGAGTGAGTAAGTGAATGACGGTTGATCACGAGATTATTCCTGACTTTGTCATTATTTTTAATATTGTGTTGGGTATATATATAATGTATGTGTATCATTAAATCCTGAGCTATAATTGAAATTAATTTTTTTTTAACGTGTCATTTCTTTCCGCCACCACACACACACCCCACCCCATCATTTATACTGAATTTTTAGATTTCACCAGTTGAGCGTTTAATGAACGAATACGTTTCAAGATACAATCTGCTGTAAGACGTGCTTCTGGATCATGATCCCAGCATTCAGTGATTGTTCGATAGAAGCTTGTCATCAACTAAATTAATTATGAGAAAGGTGAAAACACAAAAAAGACAAAAAAATATTATTATGTATTATTTTATGAGAAAAAACTATCAGAGAAGAAAGAAATTCAAATATGTAGTGATCTATGAAGTAGTTCATGTAAAAACCGAAACGGAGTAAACTGCAGCGATCATGTTATTGATCTTGTCGTTTAAATTCAAAAATGAAAAGTGGTTAGATCCAATTGTTAGGGTATAGTAAAACAACAACAACAACAAAAACACAGGAATTTAGCACACATTTAAATACAAAGTGATTTTCACTGCATAACAGAATATACATGTGATTGGAATAAATCAATAAATAATAAAACACAAAATAATCGATCGAAGAATATTCTTTTCGATAAATTCCTCTTCCGGCTCTACAATTATATATATATATATATATACACAGAATATTCCAAATTAGTAGTTAATAACAATATTAGTGTATTTTAAATAATATCAATTTGTAACGTATGATCAATGGAATTACAGTTCATGAAAGATGCTTAAATTATAATAATAATAATAATAATAATAATAATAAAAAGATATAGTAGCGAACAGAATATCAACTGAAATTAGGAAACCTAGATGGCCAAGGCAGTGATTATGTCTGAACTAGCTTCTTTTGGATGCATAAATTAGGCTTGTTAATATGGATGGATCCCCACAGCCTCAGCAATATTTAGTAGTCGAACTCTTAAGGCAAAATTGAGATTCGTAGGTATGCGGTAAATGATCCTGAAAGCATGGTTAACATCAATCTTGTGTTCTGTATCCACAAGATGAGACAGAATAGTGCTGCGAATAGATTTTGTTTGTCCTTTGCTTAACCAGGCAGGGTGATGTTCGGAAATTCGACGAGAAACACGCCTAATTGTACGGCCTATGTAACTGACTCATGCATTCAAAAGAAGCTAGTTCAGACATTATCATTACCTTGGCCATCCAGGTTTGAATAATCCAGAATTTTTGTGGAATTTTCCTAATTTTAGTTGATATTCTATTCGCTATTATATCTTTATTATTATTATTATTATTATTATAATTTAAGCATCTTTCATGAACTGTAATTCCATTGTGATCTTACTTTACAAACTGATATTATTTAAAATACACTAATATTGTTATTGACTACTAATCTAGAATATTCTATGTATATAAACATATATATAATTGTAGAGCCGGAGGAGGAATTTATCGAAAAGAATATTCTTTGCTCGATTATTTTATGTTTTATTGATGTCTGAATGAATATTTTTGCAATAAATAATAAACTGAGTAACAAACAAATCAATAAGTACTTGTAAGGAAATTCAACTTTTCTCCAGGTTTTTCCACTCATAAAGACAGAACTGCTTGGATAGGCAGCCTACTAGTTTGATTACTATTTTGGTTATATATATGACAATGAATGGTAGTGAAATTCAAGACTTATGTGTTTTATGTTCCTTGTCTAGATATGCTTTTATCTCAGAGAATGTTAACCTTGCTACTCACACTGGGGCTATGTATTCATTCACCTCGCCAAAAACTATCCACATTGTTCACAGGTTACTGTGCCACCTCTTCAACAACAAGTGTAATTATCTCATATTTCAGAGCTATTCACTTCAAATTTCAGCAAGAACGTCAACATGCATTGGAATACATGTAAATAGAGTAGACGAATGGTGAATGGTACGACATGTGTGTCGTTGCCTCTACAGATGGCCAATTATCGAATAACATAAATTACACAGGCAGTGCTTCTTTGAACTAACTGAGTGACAAATTGTAGGACTCTGTCTAATCAAGGTAGATATTCATCACTTTGAGATCAGTTTGGAAATCTTCTACACTCCATACCATAAAGAACAAAATTCGGATTTTCAACACCACTTTTTTAATTCACTTCTTCTATATGGATCAGAAACTTGGAGAACGCATCAAGAAAGGCATTTCCAACAGGATTCTACAGACTTTCATCAACAGTTGCTTTCACTGGCTCCATACTGAAGATCAAATGACCAACCAGAAAAAATTACCAACAAGAAACTCTGAGAACGAACTATTCCAGAAATTATTGCACAACAAATTTGCCGAAGAAAAATGGAAATGGATCGGACACACGCTAAGGAGACCGCTTGGGTGACATCACCCGACAGATAGGCCCTTGAATGGAATCCTAATAGGAAACGACAAGTTGGGTGTTGGTCCGAGGGTGACATGGAGAATATCGTGTGAGTCAGAGATGAAAGCTTATGGGTAATCGTGGGCCCAGCTAATGATGACTATAGAGAACAGGACAAAGTGGAGATGTACTCTTGAAGCCCTAAGTTCCACTCGGGAACAATAATATAATAGTAATCTAATCAGTGCGAACCACATGTTTATCACATAACAAAAAGGACTATCAATGCTTATCATCGGGGTTATCGCTTTATCGATAGTTTAGAAAATTAAGCATTGGGAAAAGCCATAAAGTTATTTTTTAATTAAAAAAAAGAGAACAGAAATCAACAAACAGATGCATAACTTACAGATGAATGACACCATGATGGATGACATATTGGACGATATTTTTCTAAACAAACCAATTGTTGTAAAGCAGCAGATGAAGTATGAAATGATCCTAGTTCTTTTTCATACGGTAGCCAATGATGCCGTTTCTTTGCTTTTCTATGCTCCGGCGTGTGATAATCCCTGTCTTCATTTAAATCATTGAAATCAAGGTGTACATCATTTGTCATATGGAAATCAGAACTAATCGATGACGTTGTCATATTCGGAACAGAGTCAATCAATTTCAAGTCTAGCTCATTGATATCATCACAATTTTCTTCTGGGAATTTTTCATAATCAACAGGTACACGAACAGATGTTAGCAATTCCCATAAAATTAATCCTAAGGAATATATATCTGTACGTAATAAAGCCCAACCGGTGAAGGAGATAGCTCCATCAATAATTTCTGGAGCTTGGTATCTTAAAGTGCCAGCCTATAAAAAGACAAGTACGTACGTTAGTGATAAACACAAAATAATTGTATTAAAGAACGGTTTTCAATGCATTGTATTTTATATAGTTCCCTTCTTTTACTTCAAACAGAAGCAAACGATTGAAACAGTTAGTCCCTTGCAGAAATATAAATAAGGCATTCAAAATCCCACCATTTTTTTCCTTCACGTTCCCCAGTGGAACATAGGGCTTCAAGCTAGTGGCTTGAAGTTTCTGTAGCAGTGTTTATTTTACAGGATGGGGTTGCTAGCCAGCCTCATGCCCAACCTTTCCTCTTCACCAGCATTATTTCTGGCTTAGCGAGGTATGGGAGTGCGTCGGCCGGGGATCGAACCCCGGACCATGTGGATGGTCGGCGAGCATCCTAACCGCTATGCCACCGACGCACAAATCCCACCATAGAATAATTTTATTTGATAAGAAGTGCAACAACTTTATTGTTCATAATCATTTCAAGATACTCACATAACTTCCAAACTTAATTCATATAACTCCATTATTACTTATCTTTTAATGTTATTGATAGTAGTATTTTACATATCTCTAGAATACCGGCAATGCATCATTCGTAATGCATGTGTTAGGTGTGGATTTGATGAACTAAAGATTCAATGATCAACATTTCCCTCCACTTAACTATGCTACCTTTTAATACTTTTATCCTATCTCATCCTACTATGTGATTGTGTGTTATCACATGACTGCCTGAGTGAGTTTCAAAGTAGAACTTTGAACAGAAGTACAGCAGTTCAAGATACCAAACTCCATGTAACATACGAAGATAGAAGAAAAAAAAACAAAGAAATTCAAAAGAACTGTAATGATCGGAAGTGTACACGAGAAAGAATAGTGACATGGAAAGACATGAGAACTTAATGATTCTGGGAGATTACAAAGGGTGAATGTATTTGCATCATTGAAAACCACTTTGAGTTGTTTCACCGATAGTCTGAAGTCATTGATTCTCAGCATCCCGATGATTCCTACCAGGCAGTCCCTACAAGTCCATATGTAACTCAGACCCACAGTCAAAGACTTAATGGATTGACAACGGGTTTCGGTTTGACTACTCGTAACTTTTTTTCCAAACTAATCATATGTCAGCTGACACATTGCTCGACAAAGGAACTGGTGGCTTGTCATACGTAGCCTGTATCTAGCAGATCGCATGTATGATCTGAATAATTTAGTTTTCCGAAGGAAATTGTGAAATTTCATGTCAAACTGTGTAAAATGCAAATTAATTTGCCAACTGCAAACTTGATTTATGGTGTATTGCCAGTTCGCCGAAGTAGCTAGACAGAAATCAGGTGGTTTCAACTGATTCGGCTCTCTCAGATGAGTTACACCGGGGACACCGTGGATGAGATCGGCTCCAAACGAGCGAAACGGCTATCCGGTGTTTAGATCACTTTGAAATAGCTAACACAAACACTACTGATTGATGTAAGTGGTATACAACTACTTATCTCAATCAACCAGAGTAGTATATAATGCCATTCTACACTTAGCTAAATTCTTATGGTTACGATAACCTCACTGATCCCTATCCACTGTCCTGACCTATGTAGATGAACTCAAATTCACAGTGAGGTATTTTGTAGACTAAGTTATTTTGTCTTATTGGGTCAATAGGGTCCTTCAGTGTAAACAGCTGAAAAGTATTATAGGTAGGTAGGGTATAGGTGGAAGCAGACGTTGATCATGAAATCTACACCTAACACATGCAACTGGAATGACGCAACGCCGATACCCGGGAGCTATGGAAAATATCGCCGCCAATTAAATCAAACGATAAGAAATTATGGCAATGTATGTGAATGCCTTGATATGACTTATGAGCAGTAGTGTGCTCAAAAGGTAATCGGTAAATAATAATACTGTATTACTGGCCTTTCATAAAATAAAACTGTTCTATGATGGAGTTATGCCCTACCACAGAGCTCACGTTTTATTCTTATATAAATGAAGGCAGTTCAGAAAACAAATATATTGTGTGATGACATCATTTCGTTGTTTCTCTACATTTGTGTTACAGATAGCATGATAGACAATATAATAAAAATGTTACAAAAATAAACCAAATATTATTTTATGAGATATATAAAATATTTTAATGTCAAGTGGCAAAGTAATTAATGTCGTATATAGAATAATACATAAGGTGTATAGATTTTGGAAAGGGGTACATAATTATAAGATTAGTAGACGAATATAAAATGTTACATAACATGGTGTGAAATTAGATAAGATAGAATTCAATATTGACGGATCTCTCAAAAGATCTATCCACCGGAAACGTACATGGAACGGACAACTAACTAATTTTTACAGTTGGGTGCCTATTTCCAGGAAAAGGAACCTAATTCATTCGCTCTGCTTTAGGATAAGGAAAATTTGTAGTTCTGATTGCGTTGACTCAGAACTTGACTTCTTAAAAGCTACGCTCGCAGAAAACGGTTACCCTAACCGATTTATTGACAGCAACATGAAAGACAAGCAGTCTAAATTGGTCACCGACACAGTTCCAAAGAAAACCTTATTCATGAACTTGGAATTCAAAGGTGATCAAGCTTCAGATATGCTCGAAAATCGTCTCTTTAAATCAGTCAGTAATACATATGCAGCAAAATTACGTATGACGTTCACTAGCCCCAAGTTGTTCTCTACCTCTGTAAACGATAAGCTACCCCGTCTGGCCGCCTCCATGTGCATCTATCAGTTCACCTGGTCTTGTGGAGCAAGGTACATTGACCGTAGCCAGAGGACGCTTTCCACACGGATACGAGAACATATTCCATCTGCATGGTTTTACAAGGGAGAAAGGAAGTGTGTGCGAAGCTCTATTCTGGAACACCTGATCGACTTTTGTCACTCTGTCAACCCTGACCATGATTTCAAGATCATATATAGAATCCATGCTAACTTCCCGCGTTTTCTTCGTTACAGACTTCTAAAGACAGCTGAGGCCTTGGCAATTCATGACTTTAAGCCAGACCTTTGTGTACAAAAGAAGTATGTACAATCCCTACTTCTGCCTTGGCCGTAGAGGGATAGACATTTATTTATTTTGTTTATTTAGTTATTTTATGTACTTTTCCCTTATTACTACGATCATTATAATTATCATTATTATTATTACTGTTCTCACTCTGAATCTTTTCCATTTGACATTTTAAACCCAAAATTATTAATTTTTATATTTTTATTTTTACAATATTGAATTCTATCTTATCTAATTTCACACCATGTTATGTAACATTTTATATTCGTCTACTAATCTTATAATTATGTACCCCTTTCCAAAATCTATACACCATATATAAAATATATTTTTTACTTGGAAGAGTATGTCAACTTAATCTAAATATAATGCATCACTAACATTCATTCGAAAGTGAATACAGTCTCCGCATGTTGCATTATATGAACAACTGGTGCATCAGAAAAGCTTGAATATGGTAAACACTGACGACTACACTTATGTGTGGAGGTTATTCACTTAACGAAATGTGAAAATGCATCATGCACATTTTTTAAAAATGTAGTTATGTTCTTTGAGCTGGATGGTTTACTTGAGAAACTCTCATCGCCTTACTAGGCAATATCTTCAGCGCATACTTCAATTTGAAGTGAGCTCTTAAATTTCTCCACGAGTTTATTAGTCATCTCTCCTGGTGACCTGGAACGTGGTTGGTTGCTTTTGTGTGTTTTCACACCCTTTAATATCTACGTGTATTGGTAATTAACTATTTCAATGACTTGAATTTCGACTTTTTGTGCATGAGATTTTCCTCTTATGGAATGATAAATTTTATCTACGTCATTGTTCCTGTTAATTGCCGATTCACTGGAATACCAGGCTTCTAAAAATTCTCTAGCATTCTTGGTGTTTCCTTTACATAATATTTGAACGTTGTCCCAGTCCCATTGATGTCCATAGTTGTCTGTATGCAGCGATATGAGGGAGTGGGTGTCATGGCTTTTGACGACTAGTTTACGTTCATGGATGCGAAGACGAAGATGGCGTCCACTTTGGCCAATGTAGTGTTTTTCGCAGTCGTTGCAATTCATATTGTAGATGATGTTGGCTTTATCTTCTTTCGTTGTTGAGTCTTTTGGTTGATACATAGGTGAGTGAAGTGATTTTGTTGGTTAGAGGAGTCTTGCAGTGATTTCGGAGACGTCCTTTATATATATAGTAAGATGATTTTCTTTGTGTTTTCCTTGGGGTTCTTTGATTTAGTTGGTCGGTTGGTTGGTTTGGGGGCAAATATCTTTTGATGAAGTTTCATGGATATCCATTCTTTTGGAAGACATCCATGAGATATTTTTCTTCAATTTTCCTTGAAGTAGGAGTGCTGCAATGAGAGCCAGGACTCATTGATATAGATAAAATTTACCAATCCATAAGAGGAAAATCTCATGCACAAAAAGTCAAAATTCAGGTCAGGGGAATAATCAATACCAATACAAGTAGATTAGAGGGTGTGAAAACAGACAGGAGAGATGACTAATAAACTCGTGGAGAAATTTAAGAGCTCACTTCAAATTGAAGTATGCGCTGAAGATGTTGCCTAGTAAGACGATGAAAGCTTCTCAAGTAAACCATCCAGCTCAGAGAACATAACTAATTCCAAATCATCCACCTCAGCTGCAAATCTTCTCTATTATTTCAACAATTAGGAGTGTTGGGTAGGAAAGCCTTTCGAGGCAATTACATCGAAACTACTGGAATAATCAACATGGGTAATAATTACTAGTTTCAGATAAGTAAGAAACTGTAAACTGATTGAAGACCACACAATAAAACCACAAGACTGATTTAGATAGCATAATAAGTGATGCGCATTTATCACTTGCTATAACATCCTGCTAAAATGCTGAAAACATATTTTCCTATCTATTGTTCATGATATACACGCATGTTAAACAGTCTACGTGGAATAGTGATTACGCCTGTGCTGTCAACTAAATATTTCTGTAAAAAAGCAGACACAAAGAAAGAGATTTAACTCTCTATACCGGAAAATACGTGTGATCATCAAAACAATTAAGCAGTTTGAACAAGGTGAATTCTGTACATGAGTACAAACAACAGTATACAATACTCCTTCCAAATACAAATCAATGATAAACATACCTTTGGCAAAGACTCCAATGCTGAACTAACTGAATATGTTGTAGTCAATACATCTTGTAATGATGTTCTACAAGAATTATTCGATGTTGGACTATTCGGTGGAATCTCTGCCAAACAAATAGACTGACCAAAATCTGACAGACAAACACTACCATCATCACGGATTAATATATTCTCTGGTTTTAAATCACGATGAGCTACTGGATATTTAGGAAAGATAATAGTACGACCATTCAATTGTTTTTTATTCACCAAATCACTATGAAGAAATCCCAAGCCTTGAACAATATCATCAGAAATTTTCAGGATACGTCTAAATGATAACCAACTACCATTTGATAAAAGTTGACGTAATGAACCAGATGAGGCGAATTCCATTACTAAACGATATTCTGTAAGCGAAGATTGACACAGTTGAACCTGTTTTGTTTTTTTAAATAGGAGGGAGAGAGAGAAAGATATTTCAAAAATTACTGTTGGCTAATCTCTTTAAAGCTAAAAAAATGAAATAACAACGAACTTTTTAGGATAATATAATAAAATTAAAACACAAGGTTATTTTGCTCCTCATCGATTATTCCGACTGCCTGTATAATTTGTATCTCGTTTCTATTTTCAGTATGCTATTATTCTATTGATAAAATGAACTGACTATACACAGTTAGAATATGTCGAAATAATGTCACACTGTGTCGAGTGCTACTGATAAGATTTATCAGTAGTATATAAACAGACGTTCATTGGCATAAAAAGCATCAAATAACAGGAAGATAGATTTGACGTCAAAGATAGCAAATGATTCAGCGTTGCGGATATGCATGGGAGAATTGAAAGGAACACAAAGAAGCACAATATGAAGGCTAGAAGTAGTACAACACGAAAGATCTGTGCAAATTGTGCGTTGAAGATAAGGTGTACATAATTTCGCTATATAAAAAAAACCGGTGTTCTAAATATGAATACCGTTGTCAGATCTCTTTTCCTCTATCGCTTTACCAATAATCACTCGTACAACTTATTATTCAGGGTATATACAACTGATGACAAATTCTATGAGATAAAATGAATTCACATTCTCCTCTGGAAAAGCTGTTCTTATTACATGTTACTCGAATTTATCAGGCGGAATGATTGCATGAAGGTTAGAACTATTGACGACTAACTGTCAGAGAACAAAATATGAAAATGGATGACAGTTACGATTATATTCATATTCATAGTTCTGATTAGGACAGTAACTTTCTATACGGAGTCACAGAATAGCAACTGATAGGAAGCATCAGTTGACAGAGATTTGCACAGATTATTACAAATTAGTAATGAACAAGTTGAAATGCTAAGCTAAGCAAAATCACTTACATAATATCGGGGCAAACAAGGCAAAGATGGAAGGGAAAAAAAATAGAAATACGACTATTAAAAGTTAACAGAAAAAGTAAGCCACAAAAAGCAGTCGGCGATAACCTTGGGAAAGTCGATCTCTCTCTTTCCTTTCTCACAGTAGTAAAAGTGCATCTCATGGGAAACGATACGATTGTCCCAATCAGTAAATAAGAAAGACAAAACTATCAAGGGTGTTATAAAGAATAAAAAAAAATAACCGGCAAGTGAAGACGAGTGACAGACTGCAAAAGCAATATGAAACTTTACATTTTTGTTCACTGATTCAAATTACCCAACATGACTTAAGCCAACAGTTAATGACTGATGTTAAGATACTAACGACAAGAAGAACTGGCGCGTAACAAACTTTAAGTAAGTAATGAATAAGTATATGAGTAAATAAAAGTCATTCCGACGACATCACCCATTTTAAGATTAATAGTCAAAGCAGTAATGCAGTAACTGTAAATCTGTGGTACATTCTTTAATCTTCTGCATTCCGAGTGGAGCATAAGGCGCCACCAACAACTTCCCTCCCTGTCTTTAAGCTAGGAGTCGATGTAGTCTAGTCCAGTCCTGTAGCACCATCTTACATTAGACGGGAGTGAATTGTAAACCAAACATTCGAAGATTGCTGCCTGTCAAAGTGTTCAGAAGACTAGCATTTTGTTAGCATCTTCATCTAGAAGGACTATATCATCTGCATATTCTAAGTCAGCGAGATTATTCCCTGGTAACAAGTCAATCCTTGAGTCGCTGAAGTTCTGGATTCTGGACTTCTCCCAACTACAGATGGAACTATACAAAGATATACTCATTGTTAAAGAATTCTAGAATGGACTATATCTCAAGTTTAATGCTTTTTTTTCAAATATCCACAGAAAGGTCTGGTGAGAACATTATTCTACCTCACTGAAAAACTTTTTTCGAAAAAAGACTTAATGATGAAACCGTCATTATTGAGAATTGTTTAAGAGACAATGGATATCCCCAACCGATAAACACAAGAGAGTATCAAATTCAAAAGCAACATTTGATACAATTATGAAGAAACCAGTGTTCCTCGATCTTCGACTCAAAGGTGATGAAGTATCTACAATAACTAAATATAGAATAAATGCTGCTCTCAAGTGAACTTATCCAGCTGCCAGGTTAGTCACAATTTACAGAATAAAATGCTGATTGAGAAAATCTAAGATTGACAAGTCACCCACTTGCATGTTACCTCCCGACTGCATATACAAATTTACGTAAATATACCTAAGCGCATACATCAGACGAACAGAAAGAAGGGTTTGTGAACGCATATCTGAGAACATTCCAAGAAACTTGCGTCTGAAGGGCACAAAAGTCCTTATTGGTGTGATTGCTCGCCATCAGTAAGACAACAGGCATGAAATCGACACATTAAAATTCTTCAAGATCATTAAAGTTCAAGACAGTCCCAGGTTCATGCGGTATTGCTGAAGCGATTGTCACTAAACGATCCAGAAAGAAACTGCTATTGATCTTGCCTTAGTTAATATACTTTAAATTATTTTAATTTTGTTGTTTTGATTATACGTTGTTCACTCCTTGCTGTCTCTTAGATTCTGAAACTCCTCACTAATGTTTACTTGAATGATTTTTCTTTGTCTTACACCCATGTTCATTCAAGGAATTATTTAATATCAAAGGTGGTAACTTGAATTGATGAAAAGTTCTACGTCAGTTTGTCGGCCAGTCAGACAGTCTACTTTCCACGTGCATTGACTGGAATTTGTCGACTAAACATGCAATAGATATATCCATCCGGCTGACTGACTGACACCTACTGTCTATCCATCTATCGATCTATCTGTCTAACGGAGATAACAGCGACAAAATTTCCAAGTTCTATACATCCTTGTTAGGTTGAATGTCTTTGTTTATTTATAGTTAGGAAAAGAGACAATAAAAGAGCAGGAGGCAATAAGAACAGTCTCATTTTGTTGTGTGTTTTTTTAAAAAAAATAAATGAATGAAAACAAACAGTATCGTATGAAAAGTTAGTTCAGCACAAGCACAAAGCGAAAAAGGAGGGCAAAACAAAGCCTAGTTAGAAAGCCAAACAAAAAAATAAAATAAAATAAATTAAACAGTATGGAAAATGAAAACAAAGCAAAATCATGAAATAAATAATAATTCTACAATAGAAGAGATGATTGATTTGAGCGTTCTATAATAACACTGACAGCAGAAAAACAACAACTGTAGTTTTGTGTGTTTTGAATGACAGATTAATGAAAAGGAGACAGAAACAGCCTAATTGCAATTTTTTATTTTTGAAGGGTAGAAAAATAACGAAAATCACAACAAACTTCTTCAAAAACCCAATTGGAGGATAGACTTAAACCTTTTTTAGTAGCTGACCAGTTAGTCAGTTAGTTAGTTAGTGATAGTCAGTTTTGCATGACATGTGGAACACACATTGGTACATGAACAAAGGATTATGTGTTCATTTGCACACACACCTCAGAAGTTAGGCATACCTATTTTTTTTTTTACAAATTAACAACTAACATAGAGAATGGTAGATTAAATAAGTCATTTATCAACAGTCCACTTACAGTGATTTCAGTTGTTTGAGCAAATCTCGGTATGTATGCAAGCGATTCAATCCTGTCAAATGCAAGATGATTCTGCAGGACTGGTATTTACTGACTTCAAGCTTAAAGATAAGGAGTAAAGTGGTTGAGTATCTTGACTACTTCACTTATTTCGGAAGTTACATCAGCCCTAATGCAGTGATTGCAGTTAAATCGATTGAGATGGCTAGGACGCGTGTTGCACATTCCGAGCCATCAACTTCCTCAACGAGTAGTGTTAGCCAATGTAGGATTAGGTTGGAAAAGAGACAGATGTAGCCAAATCAAAACCTGGTATCAGTCCATAAACTCTATGACAGCTAGTTTGAGCCACTTAGGGAGATGTCAACTGATTGGTAAGCTGACATAGGGTCAGGTTGGAAAAGAGCCAGTGGTGGTCAAACTAAAACATGACTTCATCACTCAATGAAATCCACAACATTTAGTTTAAGCCACGTAGGAAGATGTAGACTTCATGGTTGGGGTCCTCGGGACGGTAAAAACCAATGGCTGGAGACAATTGGTGATATGGCTCAAAGTGATCGTTCTCAATGGCTGGCGCAGATGCATCCACTCCTTGAGACTTATAATATCCAATAAAATGATATTGTTTTCCCATATTATTATTCCTTTTGCCTCATATCTCTGTTTACTGTCTCTATTATGCATTTCTTCTGCTTTCTTCTCTTGCTTTGTGTACTACATGGAGTGTGGTGACTTGAACTGCCGCACATAGGTGCAAAGTTCTATGTCGAAAACAGACAGACAGACAACTGCTTGGTGGGGATCGTCGGGATGCTATGAACCAATGACTCTAGACTGTTGGTGAAATAACCCGAAGTTGTTTTCATGTGCTGAAAAAGTGAGTGAGTGAATGAGTCATATTTTAAGAGAACTTAACTCTTTTGCTTTGTCTATCCGAGATTATAGAAGTGTCGTTGATTGACTGTAATACTTGACTTGCATTCTCACATGAATAGAAGGAAGTCATCAAACAGTGTTATCAGACCTCAATTTCAAATAGGCATACATTACAAAATAGTTATTTCAAGGCTCTGAGGCTTACTCCTCCTCTTCTTGAAATGCTTCAGTAAAAATTATGTTAAAAATGAAGTTATTAAAAGTATATCTGAAGCACTTACCGATCCTGCCCCCAATAATAAAACAATATTAGGATGTCCAATATGTTTCAACATTTGATTGATACTGTTTACATCACATGAATTTATGCCGCCAATTGTACAAGTAGGAGTAGTTGTACTAGCAGCAGCAGCAGCAGTGGCGGCATTAGTAGTAGTAATAGTAGATGGAGAGGGTGTAATAGAAGAAAATCGTCTGTTTATCGCATGAATAGCCTTGAAAATACTTAATTCTGTTCTCCAAGATTCATATTCACTAGAAGTGAATGTTTTCACAGCCACAGGCATAGAAGGTTCATCAATAACAGAATGATCATCATTAACTGATGAATTCCCCTGTAGATTAATTGATGAATCAGTTGTTGATAATAATAAAGGCGAGGTAGTTTCATTCAGATGCATACCTTTTGCTTCTGCACATTCTTTAGATGAGATTTTCGATTGAGAAGAGTCACTTTTGACACTGGATTGGATAAATAAAGCAAGGGGAAAAAAAGCATTGAGTAATGATATACAGTTAAACGGGGAAAAAAAAGCAAAAGATCATTTTGCGAATGAAGAGAATTATAAACACAGCTAGGCATAGTCCCCAGGCAAAGCAAGAAACTCATTAGCAATGCCCACCCACCGGGTGTCGGACCCAGGATCTGTCGGTCAGAAAACAAGCTCGTATACCATCATGAATTCTAACTTCTACCAATTCATGATTTTAGCGCGACAACCAGCCAGTGTCAGTGGCGAGTATCTGTCCTCACTCTCGAATGGGTGGACCCCACTGGTGACGATTTCTCACCAGAACTCCAGGCAACTTTCTTCTACATCCAGTCACTAGCGAGCATTAGATTAATTTTCAAGAGTTTGTTTGTACGGATTTGATTTGTTTCATGTTTGACCACGAATTGATATCAGTTAGAGATCGCCTTGTAACCGGAAGGTCCTGGGGTTAGAAACCTAGTGGGTGCGTACTACGGATGAGTCTGAATCTAGGAAGAAACAGCTGTCCAGTACGCCGTAGTTTTCAATGGTTCTCTAACTGACATCATCAGCAAATAAATAACACTACATATTACTGTGTACTACATGAAATAGTATTACCCAGTAATGGAAATATTTACGACCACAGTGCCCCAGTTCCACTTAAGTTTGCATTACGTCACTGAGATGAAATTACATTGCGCATAGTTTTTTTCAAGATAACGTAACGCATTAACCCTATACTATACATGTACTATAGTACTATACATGTTATACATATCTTTACCTTGTAACTACACAACCTTTAGGGGTGGAAAAGATATTAGGTATTAAGTAAACTTTTTAAAAAGACAGCTATTGTATTTCAAATTTGATCACAAGTTAACTTCACCTAGAGAACCATTGAAAACAAGAGGGTACTGAATAGTTTTTTCATCCTAGTTCATGGCTCTCTTCATCAGTACACACCTACGACTCATGAATTTTAAACTTCTGCTAATTCGCGGTGCTACTGTTACCTTATTTTATTCCTAAGTGGTTATCTGTGAATTGATAGTTCAGAAAATGAGACCAAGTGACTGACAGGTTCATAGAACTTGAACTTTTTACTTTTTGTCATGGAGGATTTCATCATGAGCTGACATCAGTTAGAGAATCACTGGAAAACCTGGGAGTACTGGACAGCTGTTTCGTCATAGTTTGGGACTCTTCATCAGTATGCACCCACACGGGTTCGAACCCAGGACCTTCTGGTTACAAGTCGTGAATTGGCAGAAGTTAGAATTCAAGGACCATTGGATCGGGTCCCAGTGGCTCAATGGTCTACGAGCTAGCTCGCCTTGTAACCAGAAGGTCCTGGGTTCGAATCCCGGTGGATGCGTACTGATGAAGAGTCCCAAACTAGGACGAAACAGCTGTCCAGTACTCCCAGGTTTTCCAGTGGTTCTCTAACATTTATAATTCACTCGTATAATCATCATATAACCGGATATGTCGAAGAAAGAAGAAGGGAGAAGAAGAAGCAAAAGGGATTGGGAAATAAAGACAAATATCAGTTGGATCAATAGAGATTAGACGATCGATTTATGGCATCGGTAAAAAACAAATGAGAAATATATATATATATGTATATGCAGAGAGACAGAGTCACATGTTTTCCTCTGACAAAGTAATTTTGTTCAAATGAAAAAAAAACTACAAAAGGAAACACGAGTAGGATTTGAAGGAGAGGAGAAAGAAATATATTCTAAACTTGATAATTTATATTTTTTTTCGCTTTTTGTTTCGCATTGTAACTGTTGCCTGCAAACTCAATCAATTCGCTTTGTACACCCGATTTCATTTGTTAGATAATAAAAATAAAACAAAAAAGGGAGACTGTCCGAAACTAGAGACTGAATGATAGATTGTTCTTCCTTCTTCTCAAATTATGTAAAAAATAAACCCAAGGATATAGGTGTAGTGAACACTATTAATATCAGATCAAGTCTAGTTGCCAATCCAACTAGCTGTCGGGTAACATCTTTTTGTTATCTTCAATTTTAACTACTACTAGGTCAAAAGGATGAATGATAAATTCGTTAATAATTTAGTAATAATATCTTTATTCTGTTCAGAATTTTCATCTTGGTCTCGTCTATTTCCTATATGGAATCCTCAGGTAAAACAGCAATCTACAGTGTTATATTATTCGATGGAATTTTGTTCTAACTGTGACATGTTCTGACCCCCCACCCCCGACGTATTTTTCCTGCCAATACAAACTAAGAGGTAAGTTGGAAACAATTCGAAAGTGCACGTGAGTAAAGATTCTTCTTCAAAGAGGTAACACAGGTGGTTAAAACAAAGTACAACTGAACAGATTCAACGTACTGTGCTCTGTGAAAAGTCAGGTAGCCCAATGATACAGGCAAGTAGTCACCGTATCATGAAATGAAGTCTATGTTAATAAATGAATCTGATCTGAATCTTGCTATCAATCGGATGTTTGATCAATACTACTACTAGCAAACTGAAAGAAATTTTCACTAACTTCAAACTTCGAATTTCACCTCCTCAACAATGAAGCTAGAAGTTTTACCTCGGAATCACAAATTACTAAATCAACACTTATGTTAATAACACATGGATTAACCAGTGAATGGTGGGCAATGCCTAAGCATGTTATGCTACATAACATGCTTAGTATTAAACTTCTGATACTACTTTCTATATTCCATGTGAAGAAAATTCTCCAACCGATGTCAGCTCATGAAAAATTTCTGAAACCAATCAAATCCCTACAAACCAACACTTGATGCTCACTAGCGACTGGCCCTATTCAGGTAGGTTTTAGTGAGAAGTCGTGACCAATGGGGTACAACAGGTCGGGTCTAAGGGCATATACTCTCCGATGACACTGGCTAGTGATCGCTGTCAATCATAATTGACTATGGAATCAATCACCGTTTTTTTTTTCATTCCTTGCGTCCCCAATGGAAATTAGGGCTTAAAGCTTTTGGATTTCTAAGTGGCAGTGATGTCATTTTCATGAGTTGGGATTGCTAACCTCATTTTCAACCTTCCCTCTTGTTACGGGCTTATTTACTATCGGTTAGTGTATTAGACTGTGCGTCGGTGGCACAGCGGTTAGGACGCTCGCCAACCATCCACATGGTCCGGGTTTCGATCCCCGGCCAACGCACTTCTTTACCTCCCTAAACCAGAAATAAAGCTAGTAAATGAGGAAAGGTTGGGCATGAGGCTGGCTAGCAACCCCATCCTGTAAAAATAATCACCACTGCTACAGAAACTTCAAGCCTCTAGCTTGAAGCTCTAGATTCCACTAGGAACGTGAAGGAATAAAAAGAAAAGTGTATTAGACAAGGTTCAGGAAGGAGTGGATCAACCGGAAATCGAACACGGACTGTGTGCATAGTTGGTGAGCCTCCTACCAGTGGAACATCAGTCATTACTTTACTTTGATTATATAACTAACATAAACTACAAAAAGGAGCTGTTTGCTTTAGTCACAAACAAAAAGAAACAAAAATAGCTGTGAAACAAATTCCTATTGTGACAAGTGTAAACAACTTCTTTTTTTTAAATTTTCATCACTAACAACACATTTAGCTTAGTTGAACACATATCTCACAATACAATGAGAAAAGAAAGAAAGGAAAAAATAATCCTAATGAGGGAAATGATATTAGTTTGTTGTGATGGTGATTTGTTGACAGGGTTTTCTTTCGCCTGCCTCATTAGTAGTTACTTGTTAACAAAACATACATACGCACACGCGCGTACTTTAGAGAAAAAACTCAGAGCAGAAGAAGAAGAAGGAAAAACATTCATGTTTACAACAACAAGGCAAGTTATCGACGAAAAATAGATGCTTACAGATAAGAAAACATACACACGCACTCATACTTGCTTAAAGTTTGTTTTCTTTTTCTATCATAATAAATAAAACCACCTAAAGTTTTTAAGTAATTTCAAACAAAATAATACGAAGTATTAGTTGAGTGAGCACACACACACAAACACACACGCACGCCGCACATACGCACACACATCGCACACACTTGACTTCCTTTTTTAGTATCCAACCACCTTATTATTGATCCTAAACACTGATCAGATCAGGCTAATGCATATACTTGTTTAATTGAATATTTTGTTGCTATTGTCTATGAATGACACGAATAAAGAAAAAAAATTGATCACAATGACGTAGAGCTACACAATGTTTATCATGAAATCTTTGTGCAGAAAAATACAATCAACTGATATAAAACATACCTCAAGTAATCTCATGTTCAAGTATGGGGGGGGGTAGATAAAGTGAAAGATGACGACATTTTTTGTGCCAAGTGCTGTGCTGTGTGTTGTTGTTTTCTTGTTTGTTTGTTTTTTTTACTTATACCTACCTACCTACCTACCTCCTCTGATATCACACTTATTTCACACTGATAAACGAAGAAATAGTAAGAGAGAGAGAGAGAGAAGAAATCAATTCTTACTTGAAAACAGATGATAATATTGGTGAAATAGATAGGCTAGAATATTCTACGAATTATAAAGAGTTAAGTTTTATGATTCTAGATGGAAGTGAAGCTGTCAAGCTGTCTCAGTTTATATTATTATTCTCTTAGGTTCCGAGTGAAACACATAGGACTTGAACAGTACGCGTCTCTGTTTTATTCTATTCTCTATAGTCGGCGACCATACCACGTTGAAAGCACCGGTTCTCGTCCGATCACCGAAGTTAAGCAACGTTGAAATCAATAGACGAGACTGTGAAATTACATCGACTGAGATGGTTAGGACATGTGCTACGTATGCCTAGTCATCGCCTTCCTCGACAGTGGGCAATGTTAGCTGATATAGGGCCAGGCTGGAAAAGAGCTAGCGGCGGTCAAACGAAAACATGGCCTCACCAGTCAATGAAATCTACAACAGTTAGTCTAAGCCACGTAGGAAGGTGTAGACTTCCTGGTTGGGGTCCTCGGGACGTAAAAACCAATGGTTGGAAACAATTGGTGACATGGCTCAAAATCGTTCTCAGTGGCGCAGATGCATCCACTCCTTGTGACTTATGATTTCCAATGAAACTGTTTTGTTCTTCGTTATTACTATTCCTTTGTCTCACACCTCTGTTTACTGTCTCTAATATGCATTTCTCCTACTTTCTTCTCTTGCTTTGTGTGCTACAAGGAGTGGAGTGTGGCGACTTGAACTGCCGCACATATGTGCAAAGTTCTATGTCGAAAACCGATCGACCGACCGATCCCACGATTGACCACAAGCTTTTATCTCCTCCTCCTCATATGACCTCATTGATGTAACCTTTGGAAACAGGCCCAACTCGCTGTTTCCCACTCGGGTTCCATTCGAGGGGCTGTCTGACGGGGCCGATATCACCCAAACTTTCTCCTTAGTGTGTATCCAATTCATTTCCATTTTCTTCCAAATATTTGTTGAGCAGGATTGCTTGCGTTCGATGGCATCATCGCGTGAGTAATTCTGAGGTTCGGCGGCGTGTGTTTGAACACAGTGGAGATCACCATTCATTGAATGTCGTCATCTGGAAACACCGGCTCCGGTGGCTTGCTGCGAATGTCACCCCAGAGGCTTCCGTACAGGTCTCTGTTCGCTAGCCCTGGGACGGGATGGAAAAGGCGGAGAGGTGGTCAGCCCATGACGTGGCGTCGTGGGATGAAGGATATTTGTGCTAGATTAGCATCGGTTGGTGTGTCACGACTCCCTGGTTGGGGTCTGAGAGATAGCTCAAATCGATGGCTCGAAACGTTATCGGATATGGCCAAGAATCGTAATCAATGGCGAATGTGTTGCGATTTCCTTCTTTCTTCCATTCCCGATGATAGTTAACGAACACTGTTTGAACCTGTTAAGAATGAGTGTTTTCCTTCCAGATGAAGTTCATTATTCGTTCTCTACTTATATATATTTTTTCTTTTCCTGTCTTCCTTTTTTTTTTCATCTATGTTGTTTTATTATTATTGTGTGGCGCATCCTTCTTGGTGCCATATTGTACCAAGTTTTAATGCGTTTAAATAAATAAATAAATAATGTTGAGCAACAGGCGCTTGGTTGGTTCGTTCCTAGAGTTCCTTGTTGGTGGTAATTCTTTCTGGCTAGCCACTTGATCTTCAGTATGGAGCCAGCGAAGGTAGCTGTTGATAAAAGTCTTCCGTTGGCCGTTGGAAATGCTTTTCGTGACGCGTTCTCCAAGTTTCTGATCCATATAGAAGAACTGACTTAACACACATTAGTGTTTGAAGAGTATTAATTAAATATTCCAAACACTAACCCTGACTATATAGGCTGACAGAATTAACAAGTATAGCATATGTCATTAAAAAGATCATGACCACAGTTTAAGCGCTCGCTGTACGACATACTAGATAGAATGAATAAATTCTACCATATCTTTGTTGTTATCTAAATCAAAAAGAGATTTACAGAGGATCAAACGTTATTCTTACCGGTAACAGCTTAGAGACACAATGCATGCTCACAAGAAAGACTTGCATGAGGGTTATTCAGTTTACCCTGCTTCATTAAACAAACAATGCCCGTAATTGTGACATATGCTTCTATGCATACCTTGACGATTGATCATTGGATATAGATGAGATATGCTCCCAACTATTTAACTTTTTAAATCTAAAGGGAAGCTACCCATGGGAATAGATACTAGAGAGTAACAGCCAAAACGGTATATGCTTGTCTGGATTACATTTTTAACTAAGCAACGCCACATTACATGTTACACCACTGTGTAATTTTTCTTCTTTGAGTTTTGGTAGTGTATGTTTAGGTTAGACAAAGGACTAATATGAAATGACAACAATTACCCTACAACAATCACCCTTCATATCGGTAAGGTCTAATGTTTAAAACACTTTCTAACTGATTTATCGATTGCTTTATTAGTAAATATTTAACAAGGACGAAAGGTCTCTACATTAAGCCAAGTCTGAGTGAAGTATAAAAGATCACAGAAAAGATCATGAAAGATGGCAGGATGTAGTTGCAAAATATTATTTTCCTAATCACCGTCTCCTTCTCCTTACTGTTTTCATACACTTATGGGAATATGTGTATGATGAATTTCTCGGCACCTAAGTTATACAGAATTTACATTGAAGAAATAACTTAAGTGATAAGAGTGTTTAGTAGAAATTTGTGCATACTGAGAGGTGAACAGAAACTCTCACAATTCCTTCATATCATTCCCACCGTGGAAAAAAGGTGCGATCACTTAGAAATTCACAAGTGTGTGAAAAATGACGCGATCACCTCAAACAACAGTAGTTAAAAAGACACTATACCACCTACAGTTAAACACTAGGTAATTAGATTATACCTAAATTCCTCAAATTCATAACAAAAGCATATGACTTTTATACCACTCACACTGAAGATTTGCCGATCAAAGACACTCTACTAACTAGTCAAATCATTATTCTTTCTTAGAAGCTATTCCCAGAAATTCATTGAACTATAGGAAGTTCACTCAACTTGACTGGCAACACCTTTCACTGCATTATTCTTTATGTAACAGTTTTAACCCAATAATCTGAAGTAAACCTACCAGTGGTGACGACATTACTAGATGGAATAGCTGTGTCTACTCCCGTTCTCCTAACAACGTGTCAGTGAATTGAGTAATACACCGACAGAAGAGAAGTTTTCACAGTCGAATAGGCTGAGACTATTCTCAAATCGATTTTTCCCCAAAAAGGACCCCCAATGATATTCAAGTATTGGTGTGTAGGGATTTGATTGATTGGTTACAGGATTTCATCATGAACTGACATAGGTTAGAGAACCATTGAAAAACCACCTAGGAGTACGGGACTGCTGTTTCGTCCTAGTTTCATGGGCCATTGGATCGGGTCCCAGTGGCTTAATGGTCTACGAGCTCGCCTTGTAACCAGAAGGTCCCGGATTCGAACCCCAGTGGGTGTGTACTGTGAAGAGTCCCAAACCAGGAAGAAACAGCTGTTCAGTACTCCCAGGTGGTTTTCCAATGGTTCTCTAACCAATGTCAGCTCATGATGAAATCCTGTAACGCCCAATGATGTTGAACATCTAGCGAAATTCCAATATTATATATGTTTGGATGACAAAAAACATAGTTAAACGATGAAATATTAGGCACAAGTTATCACTCATGAATATAATAAGATAGTCCTACAAATTTTAATAATTGGTTTTATACAGTTCATGGAGTAAATGAACAGAGAAAATCAGACGACTTCAGATACATAATCCAGCATAACTAGATCACAATGATCCAAGTAACTTAATGATAATCGCATATTCAACTGAGACAATATCGTGTTAAAGCCATCCAGATCCGGCTAACTTTAGTAAGTGAACTAGAAATATTAATAAATACCTGAAACATTATATAAACAATCGAAAATTCATGTTGGTGGTTTTCTAAAATATCAACACAGAATTTTAAATATGAATGAATCAAGCGTCAGTTGTTACAGATTAGCTGACATATACTGATGTCTGAACATTTGAAGATTTCTGCCTGTCAAAGTGTTCAGAAGACTAGCATTTTGTTAGCGTCTTCATCTAGAAGGACTATATCATCTGCATATTCTAAGTCAGCGAGATTATTCCCTGGTAACAAGTCAATCCTTGAGTCGCTGAAGTCATTTATGGTTAATCCCATTAGTACACCACAAATGAAATTAAACAGGAAAGGATGAAATTAAATAGGAAGAAAATTGGCCCAAAAGTAGGTTGCGTACAACCACTCTACAAAATTACTATTACTGTCCACCCACGCAATACATTTTTATATGTAAACGCAGGCAAACAAAGGAAAGGAAGAAATTTTAAACAATATTCTATCGATCCGAAGAATTTATTAAGAATAAATGCCAGTCTGATGAAACCTGCGCTTCAAAATGGACAAAAAAGAGACCTTGAGCATAATAAACTAATCAATTAACCAACGGGATTTCTAAATACATTGGATTTGAAAGTGTGAATAAATTTATTGAATAAAAATTTTATTTTAAGCAGTATAAAACTCTTGTAAAATATATTTTAAGAAAAGAAAAATTAGGAATGTACAGTATTTAATGCACTAGTTATACAAAAATCTGGTTATACCAATCAGTAACTACCAAATCTCCTTAAGATAACCTTGAACAGCCTACCGCTACTCAGAAGGAAACAGAGGTTGAATTGAAAAGACACACTGTAACCAAGGTTTACCGATAAATGCATAGCTCAGTTTTTGTATACAGTCGTAATGTACTTGAAGTAGACAAATTAAACACCATCCAGAAATGAAAAGGAAACACCATCTCATAGGAAGATAGAGTTGTCTACAGAGGTAAAAAAAAGGGTAGTGGGTGAGAAGCAACGAGAATCTGAGAGAGGGATCCTAGCTTTACATGGTAAAGCTCACAATCTGCAAGCATTTAGTGATAATTATCAGAGACTAGACATCTTCAACGTCATGTCTTTAAAAAAAACGAAGTTAGCAGAGTTCAATACAAAATCAACTGTTTATCGTTGAATTAACAGGATCATTATTCTTGGTTTCTTTCGTGGGTTCTATTCTAGTTGTGTTTAGAAGAACATCAAGTATTGAATTTGTGATGTTATTTTATATGAACTGATAGAGGGAATCATGAATTTATTTGCCACCGTTCATGGTTACGATAAGACGTTAATGTCATTAAAAAAAGGGATTCCCACCCTCTCAACACTCAGTTTTCGGTGGTGTTGTCAAAATCGGCACTGACTATTTCTCAAGGTTGCAACTCATCACTATTTCAAGAGTTTCTCGACTTGGTAAAGCTTATTTCAGGAAAGGAACAAGAAATTGAATAATATCGGTAGACATTATTGGCCTTCTTTTTTCAACGTACGGTTCTCTAAAACGTTTCCATCAGACATCCTGTAGGGTTACTTGATTGTGAATAGTATACGTGTGGACACACATACATAGGGAGGACTCATTGATCTCTGCAAGTAAGGGCTTCAGAGCATATTCCTAAATGGCTCCAGAAGCAAATAGAATCTTCAGAACCCGTTAATGGGGGGGGGGGGACAGGATACCTATCTCCTCTATTGTGAAACATTAGAAAGTTTAAACCACCTTTATGCGTTCAAAAACAATTCGTCATCACATTAAACCACCTTCCTTGATAAACTTTGTTTTGATACCACAGCAGATGTACTATTACCTCTGTTATTTGGTTTAGTCATCTTCATTGTTATTTTGACCTTGAATATGTCCTTTTAACCTGACGTAAATCTATTTTCTCACCTTTTAACTCTTTATTAATTTCATATATATTCCTATGACAAGTTCGTGTACGATTAGATTGTTCGAAATGTGTTGCGCAAATACATTACACGATTCAGACAAATTACGTCATCTTATTGCTTTGTCTAAATTCATAAAGGGAACTAATTGTTTTAAATATGTCTTATAACGTGATAGCAACAGAAAGTTTCTAATTCCTGTGATATTAATTGTAATTTATTGCAGTAAAAAAAAATAACTGATGCGTTATGGCAAACAGTACGTTAGAGAGAGTTCGCATTATCACAGGTGAGCTGGTAATGAATATCAAAGTCGCCTCGTAATAGCGTTAGCAGTCACTTACGGTAGTTGTAAGTTAAAGAACTTGAAGAAATTTCACATTTTCATTGTAAAACAGAGAAAAAAGTGTTTGTAATTTTAAAAGAATATAAATTTCTGAGCATACATTATTACCTTATACTAACGATGTACATCAAAAACGAAGACTATGAACATTTGCAATAAGGGCATACTTAATACTGTTAGATCGCCAGCTGAGATCATTTAGAGAACCGGTGAAATCCATGTGGGATTGGCACTGCACATGTGTCATCCTTGTTTAAGACTCTTCAGCAGTATGCACTCATGATCCCCAACTTGAAATTTACTCATATACTCAGAAACCACATTCATTATAAGCACAGTCTTTTGCTTGGCATAGCTCTGAGGTAATAGTCGCATAATAATAACAAAAAAACGACAGCCTGCTTAAATCAATGGGTTACCTGATTTTCCTATCTGTGATAACATGCAACATTTTTTAAAATCTTATTTCATATTATTTGAATCATACAATTACGTTCATGAATGACAGTGCTCATACGTACACACGCCCCCACACACACACACACAAACATTCGCAAATAGGCTTCAATCTCTGCTGTTATGAATAATTTGAAGGAAATAGAGGAAAAACAACGCAAATTATTGGAGCATGCTTAGACTGGAACAGTATTACTTCAAATGATGTATATTATTGATTATTATACTACTTGAAGACGATTCTGCACAAGGAGTGAATACCTTGGCAGTGAAAGAAGTTGAAAATTCTGTACTGTGTTAAAACGTATTTATTATTACTATTATTATTATTTCTAAATATTATTATTATTTTATCAGTAAAACAAAATTTAGGCCAGGATTTCATCATGAGCTGACATTGGTCCCAGTGGCTTAATGGTCTACGAGCTCGCCTTGTAACCGGAAGGTCCTGGGTTCGAACCCCGGTGAGTGCGTACTGACGAAGAGTCTCAAACTGGGACGAAACAGCTGTCCAGTACTCCCAGGTTTTCCAATGGTTCTCTAACCAATGTCAGCTCATGATGAAATCCTGTAACCAATCAATCAAATCCCTAAAAACCAACACTTGAAAGTTTAGGCCATTGAGTTATGTCATAGTAAATCAACCAATTAATCAATCAACCAAAAAAATTAAGAACTAGATTGCACAAAAAAAGAGTGTTTAAAAACTAAGCAAAATTATCAGGAACAACAACAAACGAAAATACTATGAACTTTATTTGTTAATCTGATAAGCGTACAAAACAAAGTGGTATTTGAATAAACACTAGGAATTCATGTAGATTAACAGTTTACAGTAGGTATTTATTGATAATAACGTCACCAACTGTTTCTTAAAATTAGCTATATATATATATATATATCACTTCCTATTTTATACTACTGAAATATGCGTAATAACTACAACAGTCAAACAACTACAATTTTATATGCGATTAAACTGATCTGAAGGGGGCTGAATAATAGCGAACTCTTGCACGATAGTGTAAAAATACAGCTTTAACATCACTTGTAAGTCTGTACACTCAATTTATCGTATGAAGACTGATAATACTACTGAAATATCTAAAACTTAATATATGATGTAGTAGGATTAGAACTTCATAAAACGGAATGACTGAGAATAAACTGTGGAAACCAATGAAGTACAAGTCGCCTTCCTTCCTCATATTTTTAAAATAACCCCACCTTCAGGGCTGAACAAATATGCATCGGCGATCGTCACCAAATGGGCGCGTTGTCCAGAGTCATATTCACGGGTGACGCACTCCTAAGCATCGCATAGTTTTCTAGCCGATAATAAGCCTGATAAATAAAGGTTTTAAGTTGGACGCGAGGCTAGGAATCCCGTCACGTAAAAAAATAACACCACAGGTACTGAAATTTTAAGGCTTCAAGCCCAAAGGCTTATGTTCCCCTTGGAACTCAGTGAACAAAACAAAATCTTTACTAACAGGTTATATATAACATATAATTTTATTCCTTCCCGTTTCCAGTGGAACATAGAGCTCCAAGCTTCAGCTTTGAAGTTTCGTTAACAGTGGTGTTTTTCACGGGAGGGGGAGGGGTTGCTAGCCTAATGCCCAACCTTCGGTATTCGTCGGACTTATAACCGGCCAAGAGAGGTAACCCCAGATCACAGGGGTTCAGTTAATTGACATTTCCCGTTGATTGATCATGTTGGGCGGAAACGCTCTGGCTTTTGAAACAATGGATTCTGGGTTCGAGTTTCAGTGGGGAAACCATCACTCACTCACTCACTGGGGTTGGACAGAAATCTAGTTAACGACAAAATGCACATCCTGGATTCCACTGGTAGTCAGTCACCATTAATCAGAATAACACATTTTTTTATTTAACAAAGAGTTCATAAAACTGTTAACATACTGTATAAAATGCATTGAGTAATTTAAGGGGGTGTAAAATCTGTAAGGAGGCGACTAAGTGAAGGTTAGAGAAAAGAATGGAATTTCGAATTACGCCGTAAGTCTTCATGACCTACTAACTACATAATTCCAAATTCCATCCCCTCTCCTTAGATCTCCAGTTAGTCACACCCCCTTCAAGATTACACACCACAAACATATATATATTTCGACTTTACACATTAATGAGCGAGTATAATGAACCAACCTGTAAAAATAATCCATAGGAATATGAGTATGAGATTCAAGAAATAATGATGATGTATTTGAGTTATTTCGTTTCATTGTATCACTAGATATCATTTTCATTTTATTATTATTATTATCTGATTGACAACAGAATAAATGCCAAGATGAATTAGCATTTGAATTATTCCCCAGAACTGATCCATTAGTTGATTGATTCAATTTTATCCCATTACTACTATGATTGTTCTCATGATTATTTAAAAGACGTAGAAAATCCTGAGTCATTTTTATTTGATTAGTAATTACTGATAAAGGGACACTGGCAAGCCATACTTCAGCAAAACGTCCACGACCAATTAATTTTTCTTTTCGACAAAATTTAGCTACAAGCTGATTGAGAAAAGAAAAAAAAAAAAGGGAAATAGAAATATCGGAATTAAAGTTAACAATATAAAAGGGAAATTAACTGAACCAACTTTCAACTATAATAACACGGTAGTGATTATTTTCTCCCGACACTCATCCTTCTTTCACTTTGCAGTGGGTACACTCAAAACCACTACTCACAATCGAAGAGGTGCGAATAATTTTGATTCGTTAGCGTTTTAGATATATGGAAAAATTAAAATTTACTCACCAATCATCTTATTTTTTGTTTCAAACAAGTTTGCTAGTCTTCTGTTATGAGTATCTTAGAGGAAAAACGAGGTGTTGTCCAACGATCACTTGACAATATTTGTAAGACAAAATTCATATATAGGAGTTCAAAAAGCTCTTGTTGCATTTGCCATTTTCATCATCTCTAACATAGACATGATACCCAGATATCGATGAAGGCACGTGTATACTGCATAGCAGTTCGCTCTGTTCGTCTTTATGACTGTCAGGCATGACCATTGAAAGTAGAAGACGCCAAGTGGCTAGTTGTCTTTGACCATAGATGTTTACCTTTTATCTCCGCTGTTAAGTGACATAATATGGTGAGTAATATTGAGGTTAGACGTAGATTGTTAGGTAAGGAGGGAAAATCAATCGATGAGGCTATGAAGCTGCGTCGATTAAGATGGCTAGGACACGTTTTGTGCATGACAAGCCATCACTTTCCTCATTGACCAACGTTACACTCAACATAGAATTAGGTTGAGAAAGAGTCAGGAGTAGTCAGACCGAAACATGACATCAATCTAAGAAGTATTTTTACTGCTAGTTTGAGCCACATAAATACGTGTACACTGCCTGGTTAGCGTCCTTGAATCGTTGAGAATCCGTGGCTGAAGATTGTTGGCGGTATGGCTTAAAATCTTTTCCAATGGTGGACACGCATCCACTCTTTATGAACTCCCAGGCCCAGTAAATTTTCATAGTTCTCCATATACTTATTCTTTCCTTCCTACATTATCGTTTGTTATAATAGTTCCTTTGAATTTTTCCCATGCCTATGTATTTATGTGAAGAAGCTTTTAATTATGAATCGAATTAGAATACTTACCATTTCATACCTTTGATGTCAACCATTTACTGAACACATTACTATTATTAGTAGTAGCAGTATTCACTATGCTTTACAGACTATTCTCACAGTGTTGTTATCGGAATTCAACATTTTCAATAACTTGACTAAAATATGAAGTTTTTGTTCTGCACTACTACTACTACTACTACCCATACAGTGATCAGTTTACAAACATTCTATGTAATGTCAGTCAAAGCGGAAGGATTAATACTGAGAATTATATTTCATTTTAACATTGTTGTAGAGATAGAAAACTGATTAACTGATGATTTGCAGGGTTTTTTTTATTCCTTTACACTCCCAGTGGAACATAGGACTTCAAGCTACAGGCTTGAAGTTTCGGTAGCAATGGTGTTTATTTTTGCAGCAGGGGGATGCTAGCCTCATGCCCAACCTTCCCTCTTTACGAGTCTTATTACAGGCTTAGCGGGCTAAAGGAGTGCATCGGTCGGGAATCGAACCCCGGACTACATGCATGGTCGGCAAGCATTCTACCGCTGTGCCACCGATGCACGATGATTTACAGTGAAGCATTTTCATCGTGTTTTGTCTTCTGAAGCGGTTACACCCATAGGAGGCCATCTATATTCCTCTAGTATGTACTCCTTTGCTTGAAAGAAAGTCTTGTGTCAGATATATATTTTTTTTCGGAGAATAAACACCGTATCATTTAAAAAACCTTAAGCAAACACTTCAATGTGAATTCCATTCTATGGAATCATTCAGTAATCAAACTATCTAACCTCATACTTGAACTTCATAGTGCAGCTTATCACAGTCTAGATGTGTGTCTTTTCAAATATTTGTGACGAAACAACGGTCAGCTTAAAGTTTTGAAAACTGTATGTATGTTTATCTACAAGGTGGATGAATACCTGAAAGAGAGATGGTATGGCAAACATGAGAAGTAAATCAAATGCACAAAGAATTATGATAATTGTATAACCGAATCTCACCTGTAAATTAGCTATTTCTGTAACTGTAGTTGATCCACGTTCCGATATATCACAGAATACAAATTCACTACCGATTGATTCAGTATATGAACCACCTTTAGGCGGATTATCCCCACTAGTAGAAATGCAATGATGTGTAACTTCTGAATTTTGAACAGGATAAGTTATAACACAATCACCGGCATAAGATGACTTGAAAGACGAACTTTTTGGACAATGAAAACAATCGATTAATGGCAGTGTCCTACGAACACGATTATCTAATCCATTTTGATAGTATTGTGAAGATGATGAGTGATTGCGAGGGAAGAAAATTTTCATTCTAACTTTTTTATATCGTGGGGATAAACAAAACACAATTAGAATAATTGTGCATACAGTTGAAAGAAGTATTCCACAAATGACAAATATTCGTAATGAAGAGACCAGTAAACGATCTTTTGAAGGATCTTCATACGAATCTGAATTCAGAGAAGAAACGATGCCTGAGTTGAAAAGATCCTGAAGAGCTGCAATCACGTTTGAATCACGACCAGGCACTCGCAAACCAAAGTGACCGAGACCATTTTTATGAAATTCACCTATATCTATAAAAACAAAAAAAACTTTTTTCAAAGAAACTACAAACAAAACCAGGAAGTTGTACAAAGATGACAGAGACTGAAAATTAATGTGAGGATTTGTGATACTACATAACTATTCAGTTATATTTAATAAAACCAAACAGCATTTATCGAATTATTGTCAGAAAGGGAAGAAAGAAAGAAATTGCAGTACGTTAGCCATTAATTGCAATTCTTGGCCATATCCGATAACGTCTCGAGCCACCGATTCGAGCTATCTCTCGGAACCCAACCAGGGAGTCGTGACGCATCAATCGATGCTAACCTACCACAAATAACATTCATCCCACAACGCCACGTCATGGGCTAACTACCTCTCTGCTTTTTCCATCCCGTAAAAGCTAAATAGAAGTACACACTTCAGCTTGTACGTGTTGAATAAAATGTCTAAATAAAAACAAATTCTACGATTTGTATTATGTATTGACGAAGCGATGGAGTACAAAATCAGGTTTAAGACTCAATGAAATGAAAAACACCAAGTGCTTGTTCAATAACGAATGCAGACATACAACTGCTAGCAACTTAACAAAATTAATGAAACAGATATAGTCACAAACCTACAGAAAGCACTTATGAAGGACTTTTAATCATTTTAGACTACGCGTGTACAATTATGATAATTTAAGGTCGACATGCTCATGATTAAGAGAGCTTTATAATTAAAGGGCTACACTGAATATCGACTTCAAGCACCACGACGAAAACGAATTACTCAAAAACCACTTCTATATGAGCCAAGCCTATTGTGTGAGGGCTCCCCAAATCTCGTTAAGTGGAGCACGTCATGAATATGTGCGTCGGTGGCACAGTGGTTAGGACTCTCGCCGACCATGTACATGGTCCGGGGTTCGATCCCCTGCCGACGCACACCCGATATCTATGGTCGGCCTGCAAAATTTGGGCTACCGATATCCATGCTGAAAATTCCATACTTGTACTGAAAATACGGTGTGGCATCAAGCTGTAATCAAAAATAAATAAAAAATAAAATATCTCTGTTTACTGTCTCTATTATGCGTTTCTTTTTACTTTCTTCTCTGGCTTTGTGTACTACATGAAGTGTGGCGACTCGAACTGCTGCACATCGATGCAAAGTTCTGTGTTGAAACCAGTCAGTCAGTTAGTCACGATAATTGAAAAATTGTTAACACAGCGCACAAAAAAGAATCAGTAAGGTACAAATGTGCCCGCACACACACACACACAAAAAGTATGATCTTACTATAAACAACTTGTTAGTTAAAAATGCAGCTAGCATAAGAGACAGTTTGTGTTTTCAGAATTTAAATGCGTTATTTTAAATAAAACATGATAAGTTTATTTTAGAAGTGTTACTAAAAACAAAATCAGGAAGAAGCGTGAAGTAGTGATCACCTGTTCATATAACTTTAATTTAATAATAAAATCAGGAAAATTAACTTGAAGAAACGTTTCAGATTCTTCACATAAACTTGAATCAGTTCCGGAAAAATTCGGAGCTTTAATCAGCTGACTGTATTAATAGCGACCATAGATACCGGGTGTGCGCCGGCAGGGGATCGAACCCCGGACCATGTGCATGGTCGGCGAGAGTCCTAACCACTGTGCCACCGACGCACATCATCATTACAAAATTAATTAATATGAAAGGAGAAAATAGAAAAGTATCTTAGACACTTAAATTTTACATCACTACAACAGTTCCCCTAAACCTTGGTGTTGTTTATTCCCTTAGGTTCCGAGGGAAACATAAGGCTTCAACAGCATATCTGCATTTTATTCTGTTTTCTACAGTCATCTTTACCTGGCTCTACGATTGGCCGCAAGCTCTTATCTCCTTCTCACACGATCTCCTCCATGTCACTTTCGGACAAGCACCCAGCTCGTCGCTCCCATTCGGTTCCACTCTATGGCCTGGCGCGCGGTATCACTCAACGACCTCCTCAGTGTGTGTGTGTGTCCAACCCATCTTCATTTCCTCAGACATATTTGTTGGACAATAGGTTCTTGGTTGGCTCGTTCCTAGAATTCCTTATTGCTAATTCTTTCTAGCTCACCATCTGATCTTCAGTGTGGAACGAAGGCAACTGTTGATGAAAGTCTGAATTCCGTAAGAAATGCTTTCGGTGACATGCTAAGTCGCTGAACCATATAAAAGAACTCACTTGACATTAGTAGTAGAAAATCACACTAGAACTAAATGCCTTTCTACTGAACAACTAAAGCTTCAATTAAAACAGAACACAAATAATGGTAACAGAAGTGTCAGAAATAGTCCATTGAAGATAAAAATCCTAGAAGTGGTGAAACACAAGCAAACAGTGCAATTTCAGTAGCCTTTACCCGTATAAACTAAACTAAGGGAAATAAGATGAAGTTTTTATGAAACAATTAGAGGGATAACTACAATAAAACATAAAAACGCTGCGTGTGTATGTGTGTTTGCTATGGATAGAAATTCTGACTTTCAGCTACCATTAAACATCACTAAGATAAAATTGATGAAAATCAAATGTTACTCAACAATCACTTGCATATCCATGCAATTGGTTACGAGCCACACCTATTTTGCGGTGATTAATTATACTACCCGATTGCCTAAACCTCTGTAAGTGGGGAAAGCTGTGACCCCATGGTCCGCTGGTCGTCAGTCGAGCGCCGAAGATTCACACTAAGTTCGTGCACTGAGTGAAACAATCCTACTGTATTCATCAATTATAAAACAAGAGTACAATTCATAGTAATAACTTATGCCTATAGCTCATAACATCAGATAATGTAAATAATTACAGTAATTATTATAGAGAAACAATCAACCAAAAAAATATTATTCAAAACACAATTCAATGAAACTGATTGCCGTAAAGTTTCGAAAGAATCCTACAAATGGACAGCAACTAGATTCAAGAAACGTATTTTACTTGATTCAAAAATTTAACGTAATTGTATTCATATTGTGGCGCGTGCTACTGATAAGATTTATCAGTAGTATATAAAGAGACATTCATTGGCATAAAAACATGAAATAGCAGGGAGATAGATTTGATGTCACAAAGGTCAAATGATACAGCGTTGTGGGGATACATGGGAGACGTCAAAGGAACACAAAGAAATACAATATGAAGACCAGAGGTACCACACAGCACAGAAGATCCGTGCAAATGGTGATATGAATATAAGGTGTACATAATTTCGCTATATAGAGATACGAAATTCCAAATACATTTATATATATTATACTAATAAACTAACCAATACCTTCAGATGTTGGAACGATGTCAAGAGTCTCATTATTGCACATATGACCGTAACAGCAGCAAGTTTTATGCAAATCATCTTTAGATCTATGTAGAACATGACATACTCCACTAACATTAGGACATTTATTTCCCTAAAATAAAAAAAAATTCAGAAAAGTTAATGAATTGAATTATTTTGCTACCAATTCTGGCCACGGCCAACAATCGAAGCTGTGTAGTTCATATGTTTGACTGACCGTTTCACGACTGAGGGTGATCAAACAGTGCTCTAAACCTGTAGCACACTTTCTACTTCTGATACTATTGTTGTTTGCTTGAAAGCCGGAAGCACAGCTGATTCCATCAACTTGAGGATAATTTGTAAAATAAATCAGGTAAAACATGACAAATATGAGCATGTGACCTAGAAAAAAAATCATTAACTTATCTGAAAAATACACAATCACCTTACCTGTTAAACAAGTGTAAGAATAATGCAGCATAGAGACCACATGCTTGTAAATTAAGCATTATTAAAAGATAGATGAATGTGAGGCTTCACACACACACACAGGAATTACATGCTACCTAGCAGTATCGACGGTGATGTTAGTCACTACGATACCTAAAATAGAAAGAAATACAGTGTAGGTTAAAAAAATGTACGGAAGATAATGCAAGATCAGTGGTCTAACTCATACTATAAATAGAGGATGAAGGAAATTCAGAAAAGTACTTTTCCATCGCTAGATGATTTCAGATGACAAAAACTAGTATACGCTAAATGGTAGTAAAAATAACACACTACTGTGATATGCAGTTGACCAGTTAGGACATTCGACTTTGAAACACAGTCATGGATTGAAACTCTGCTCCACCCAGAGGGATTTGGGAAACTAGAGTAACATTAATCCTCTGAGGTGAAATGAACTGAATCTTAAACGTATAACTTCGCATGAAAGTGCAGCATTTCAATTTGTCACACTCTATAAACCACACTTAAACATAAAAAAGAGATGCAAAGACACCATAATAAACGGAAATGTACGAAAGGAAGAATAACGAGAATTTGATTGACATAAGATGACAAAGAGTGAATGCGTCTGAACCACTCAGGATGACTTTGAGCCATGTCATCAAGTCTCCAGCCACTGATTTTTAGTGTCTCAAGGATCTCAATCTGGCAATCTACACACGTTAACGCGGTCCAATCCACTAGTCAAAGACTGCTTAGACCGATAGCATATGTTGGTTTGAGCACCTCTAATTCTTTTCCAACCTAATCCGATGTTAACTGACATTGGTCGACAAGGTAGGCGATGACTTGCCACGCATAACACGTGTCCTAGCCATCTCAATCGATTCATCTTACCAGCCTTGAGTTATTTTCCTTCCTAACTTAACACTACGCATAACCTCAGTATTACTCACCATATTTATGCCACTTGACAGAGAACAAACTCCCCATGTACCAGGCTAAGTCACACTTATTGTGTAAAGGCTGGTGATGCTACCCATTTTCTAAGGCTGTAACAGATGGGGAACCAAACAAGTAATATGGTACGAATCACAAGCTTACCGTAGTCTGAAAGTGTCACTTGTCGGTTTCAGCGACCGACTTTCATTTAAGGGATCTTAGGTTCAAAAGCCACGCTCCCACCTACTCCGTTTTTAGCAACCAAACATATTCATAAAATTTGGCACATTTAGTGTGATTCATTAAAAGACAAGTACTGGGTAACTACTTTTTACTACTTTGTACTCAGTATTATTGCCAGGTCCCAAACATGCTGTGTACATGCAAACATTTACGGACTTGCCTGATTTTATTTGGTCATGGACTATCCACACCTATCCCTGCCCCCATTCACCACTTAGTACGACCGAGAATGGGTAGACTTCGGTCTTCTCGAAATCTCTTTATGTGGCCACACGTTGAGAGCCCCTACCAGGTAAATCCTACTCACCGCCTTTGTGAAGCTTTCTTCCCAAAATTGAAAGTGCGAATGAGAACGTCTGACGCTTAGAACAGGACTGGTGGACATTCTGGTCTATCTAACGGAGGTGGAATACCCTGATTCCAAGCCTATGGTGTGTTCGGGCTCCAGAATCCGAACGGATCGAATGGTTTTTCAACCTGTTTTGAATGCCGGCAACCAGTGGAATGCAGCTTCTGACGCTGCTCCGTTGCCTTGTGGGCCAGACTTTAAGTCAAAGCTCTGGGGTGGCCCCCTGAGACAAACACCTGCTTCGATCTGGGCGTCCGGGCAATCTTCCCAACCCCGTACAAACTATGAGATTTGTGCGGCGCATCTCTTGGTGTTCATAGTCGTTATGACGGAATGTTAATGATTTCTGGCTGTCGTCTAACTTGACAAGAATGCTCTCCCCAGACACGACGTTATAACCAACTAACAATAGTGTTCCAAGTTTTAATAATAATTATTATTGTTTAGCAACATTCACACGTCTCTTCTCTTTTACCAAGGCAACATCTCAACGTTTACGAAAAGATTTATAAGAAAGAACAAGCATATATACCCATGACTTTGATGTGCTACGTTTGCGTCATCAGGCCTACACTTGGAGGAAAACAAAGAAAGACTATACCTAAGTTTAATATTAATCAATGTTTTTGACTGTTGTCTACAACGGTGAGGAGTAATAAAGGTTGTCAGGTCACTGCCCATATGACTAACAGAACCCAAGAGATGTGGCGATAAGTTGGTCGAAGTTGCACAGGTGTATTCATATCTCAAAGTTATCAATAGTATCACACGATTTTACTTTTTCTGTTCTACAGTACCAGCTCGTCTACAGAAGTATGATTCTCTTTACCCAATATTCATCACCCTTTACCCGGTACATATATATATATATATAATGTATCCCTTCTTATAAGATATGTGTAACATTCAACCAATAAGTTCAAGAAAACTAAATATACGCAGCTGTGGATGAACTATTAAAGTGACGTGTTTTACTGAAACAACAATCAATAGCAGTTGGGAATAAAAGCATAAAACCTTTGAGGATAGACGTACCTGAAATACTGTAATAATTTTTAAACTGAATTATCTAGGTTTCAAATGCAAACTCTTGGTTTTAACTAGAAAGGCCATACTCTTCCATAATGTTTACGCTAGCAATTAGAAACCATTAGCCTGTTTCGTCCGCATCACTTCAAACTTTCTTACGGCGTATTTCTACCTCAGTAACTATTGATATAAGAGATCTACAGCTTCACCAATTGGCTTACATCTTTTATGCACTACTAGGTGTAACCAATCAAATTATCCACTTACAAAATTAAATCATTGAAGAACCACCTTTAGTAGTGAAATTTTCAGATTTAACCCAATCTACAAGTGATTAGGTTAGATGGCATTTCACGCTACGGAAGCAAGTTGGTTCACGAAAATGTAATAATATACTGAACAATGTGGTAGAATGGCATACAAGCATCGAACCATCTTTTAACAAGGTTCACAACATCAAGTGGATTAGGATCATGTTGAAATAACCAGAATTAATGTAACTGTAGAATTTGGGCAGTGTGGTAGGGCACAATTCTATACTAGATAAGATTTTTTGCATAACACATGGACACAGTATCGATAACTAGATACGTTGTTTTATTACTGTTGTGTGGCACATCTTCTTGGTGCCATACTGTACCGGTATTGTTTTAAATAAATAAATAAAAATAACTGGATACCGTTTCGACCAAAATGTATCGTTTACTATCACTTATATGAATACTGTATCATTGTATTATATAAAATAAACTTATCTAGTATTAGTTAAGTGAAAAATAACCTTTGTGAATACATGGATTCCTTAGGATATGGCGAACTAACGACTGCAGACCCTTAGCATTTCGCACGGAAATCAATCAGTGGCATCTATGTAAACACTTATTAAATCTTTTTACCGGATTAAGAGGCATATATTCCTTATGCAAGCGCCTTTCAAGGGAAGTCAGATCTCCCCGGAGATATATATTTCATAGATTAGCAGAAGCTACCCCTAGCATAGTATTTTTTATCATAGAGAACTGAAGAAAACTCTTCAGAGTTGTATTTTCTCTCCTTACACCGTATTTGCGCAATTCGGTATCCTACTCCTAATTGTTTTGAAGTGTTGAAAGTTGAACCAATGCAATTCTGTATGTCATGTTGATCTGTCATTATCTAAGGATAATTTTGCCTTCGAGCTAAGGACGAATTCAGGCATTAAACACCTCCATCTGCAACCACTGAGTTTACTAAACTGATTTCGATTAGAATACATAAACAGGAACAAAACACTTGTTCAGCATTCCATCATTTTCAGGAATGAGTGGAGTCAGACATGAAGCTAAGAAAGTATAAGAAATAATATCAAGGACGTGTTGAACCAACTAAATAGCTATATTTTCTTTCGTCGCAAAAGATCCTAATTTGAATAAGGTATATTAGCACTAATATATTTATCACCAAAAGTGGTAAAAGTAAGGGGTGAATTCGGAAGACAAATGAATTAAAGCAGGCCATGAAATTCTCACATTCCTGATTTGATTTTATCGATTTTTAACAAATAGGAATAAAGCTATGGAAGAGGGAGAGGACTTTGATCAAAGAACTGCATCATATCCATGATCTCGACAAGTGATGATACTGTAGTGCATGACAATATTGATAAACACGGTTTTCTCAAATAATTTTCAGCTTTTTATTGGATACATGGATAATATAGACCTAAATAAAGACGCAATTATTTTCAGTGATCCACATCATAAAAATCGTCGCTACATTAACTCAAAAATAAAAGGCAACGAATATGTATTTTACTGAGAGAAACCGGTTAGCAAGAATCCACTCGTAAAAAACTCATACAGGCCTGGACTCCCCTATTTAAGTCATAATATATAGAACTCGGAGATTGTTATCTCCGGAAAATATCGATGTTCTATATCCTTGATAATGGAAAAATAAAAATTGAGAGATTTATCCGTCTGATAAAATAGTAAGCCACTGAAAACCAATCGAAAGGACTGTAATAGCTTACGTATAAAATATTATAACGTCAAAAATGAATCATAACTTATATCCCAGATCGCATTTTATTCGGACGCACTGCAGAATTGTCGGGGCAAAAATCTTCGGGCTCACAGCCGAACGTGGGGCAAGGCCCCTAAGCCTGTCCCAAGCATTCTTCAACAAGCCCGAAGCTATTTATAGCTACTCATTGACCATATGAAGACGACAATGAGGAAATATTTGCAAACAAAAATGTGTAGAAATTTTATTTTACAGAATTCCGGGGTGGAATTAGTAAGTCATTGGAGAATTACCATGAACATGTTAACAAAAAATAATTTACTTCTCTAGAACAGCATACAAATATCCCGCTGAATGTAAATAGGTCAGCGCGTTGTAGAAACAGAAAGAAGTGATGCATATGAACACAGTAACCAAGTACAACTACTTTCATGCAATACAGGAGAAAGAGGTGTGTAAACTTCTGCAAATAATTCTTTGTACTCTCATTCTCGGAAACATTTCTGGTTTTGTTCAGTGATATTTACCAGTGGAAGCTGACAGTTTGAGGTTTCCCATGTCCAATATCCAATCCAATGAATTTCATGAATTTCTTGGGAGTAATTCGAATACTTCGGAGAAATAAGCCACGTAACCTATTGAAAAATTTATAATGGTAGTTTATTAGCACAAATGTATGTGCGCTCCTCATTGATGCACAGTGAATAATAGCTTCCAAATATGAATTTGTTGGTCTGGCTTGCAGTTTAATAGCTTCTGATGAAAATTCATGGTTGAGTATGCAGAGATGAGTCAGTCTATGTTAAGTAGCTACAAATGGTTTAGAGGACTGTAAACTCACGTTATGATCATCATTCTTTCATCCACACAGATTCTAAACTCTAGAAAAAGGTTTTCTGTGTTAGTTATGGCTCTGTGGAGATTTCGCCCGTTTATGCCGGATTGCAAACATTTAGCAAATACAAAGCAATGTATTAAGCTTGCAAGCATTAAAACAGAGGGATAAAATATTCTCTGTGGGGCCCATTTTAAAGGATTACAGATCAGGTTATAAGTTATCTTCTTGATAGATCCTGGGAAATGGATTAAACACTCTCATCGTCACTGTGCCGCTGGCTTTAAGTGGTTACCACAGAAAACTCTGATTTGCATCATGATGGCACACGTAAGACTGAATGGTTTCTGAATTCTCATGGCCAAACAACAGTTTGGTTCTCATTGTGGGTCGTGAGTTTTCCAAAGTATTACTCTATGTGGAGATGCCCGTTTTCACCTGAAGTGTGAACTAAGATAGATGGAACAACGAGAAATTATAGGACTAATAAACCATAGCACATTGCATCGATCATCCTCCCACTGATTTTAACGACAAATGACTGCCATCAAGGGAGCTGAATTATTCAAAGCTCCATTGTTTCCATAGAAATAAGTGTCCGTGACTTTTGTATAGTCGGAGCACTGCAGGCTAAATACCTGTTCTTTACTACTACGGAATACTCTGGAGAAATACACCAACCTTCATTTTCAATACCAATCTTTCACTTTACACACGAATACTTTTATCAAGGAGGACCGAAATGCAACAGATACAATAAATTATAACTATGCTGGAAGCCATGTCCACTTACCATCACATGATTAAGCAATGGATTTGATTGTAAAGGCATAAAATGACATATCAAAATAGTTTTAAGTTCCGTAAATAAATGAGGTGAAAAAAAGGGTGATAATAACTTCATCCGATGATCCTAAAGGACCCGGTTATCCTTATAGGCCCACACGTCAAGATAGAAATTGCACATTTGACTGAAAATTTTTAGTAGGTAATTTTGGCCACGTGGATGGACCTAAGAGGTATCATTCCAACCGTAGGAATGCTAGTTCCGCTTGCACCGAAGTCGTAATTCCGAAAAGAACAATTAAGGAAGCTAAAATGGCATGTCTAGAAAAGTATTTTTAAAAATCAAATCCACAGGATGATGTTCAAAGAAATCTCCCCAGCCATATAAATCTCCACACGACCAAAGAAAACGGAATTAGTGTAAGAAATAAAAGCAGTTCGTCGACTCAAGTAAACTTCAGCCATTTAATCGTCAACGATGCATTTGTTTATCCGTGTGAGGTGGGACATATGGAGGTCAAATAAATATCCAAAGAACAAGAGCTCTGGAGCTTCGGCGTGATATGATAATCTACTCGTACAATCTCGACAAATCATCGTCAATATATAAATTTAAGCATGTAGCGATAAATAATTCCCCAAAATTATTGACCACAGCAGTCATCACTGAACATTGGATGCTGACACTCACTGTTTAAGTCGACTTGCTTAACTGAAGGCTTCCAGTCAAGCATCCATGCCATTTGGTACTCCGTCGTGTTACGTTCGTGCACAATCACTAGCCAGTTAAGCAATCGGCACGCAATCCGTTTTGGTCCCGAAATATATCCCGTAATTTGGACAACCAATTCATTTGTTTTGCTTTGCCTTTGGTCCACGAGAAACGAATACTATAGAAGTTGTTGGTATAAGATCTTGTGTTAGTATACTCCGTAAAATTCGCGAACGTCAATACCGTCAGCCTCTAAACTGGTGAGCCCAGCCGCGAATTTCATCTTTGGTAAATACGCAGACAAATCCGGTGAGTTCGTTCCATCTTGTATTTGTTCCTGTACTGTTTTTAAACTATATATATTCCGTCAGGAGTGATCATACTCCTAAGGTCATCCGTATTCGGTCAACGGCCAAGACTATTCAGCTCGTATCATTTTGGCCAGATAATGCAGAATCATGGTTTCAGATAGCTGATTCAGATTTTAGCGAACATGGATTAACTGATCAAAATTCACAGTTCCTTGCAGTTGTCCACACCCTACCTCGGGAATTCGGCAAACGCGTAACTGTGCAGATGTCGAGCCCAGAGGTAAGTAACCCGTACGAGTTGCTCAAAGCATCCATCCTAAGGAGAAACGTTCTCACGGATCGACAGCGTCTGAACGGATTATTTCGTAGCATCGAGTTAGGTGATCAATCAGCCGTGAGCATGCTTACAAGAATGACAGAGGTTATTGGCCAAAGTCAGTTCGATGAAGGACTTTTCAAAGAACTCTTCTTGTCCAAACTGCCACAGTCAGTACAGACTGTACTGGTGACACTTCAGGGTGTTTTTATGGATGACTTAGCTGTTTCTGCAGATAAAATTCTAGAAATAACTAAACGGTCAGTTAGTGAAATATGCTCGGTGGCCAAACAGACTTCGAGTAAGGATACTGTAGTGATAGAGTTATGCAACTCTGTCCAGCAGATGCCTAGGTAAACATGCCTTGTAATTCCTCCTACCGTCGTCCGAACTCCTCTCAACGGCTAAACTCACGTGGTCGATCTAAGTCCAAGCCACGTTCACTGAAGAACCCTGACTGGTGCCGGTATCAAAACACCTACGGCCAGGAAGCAAAATGTTGCGGTAAACCTTGTAATTTCGGAAATGTCTTAAAGTCTGTGGAAAACTATCCCGCCGGCACTAGCCGCCTACTTTACATCCATGATGTGATCAGCCAGACTCGATAATCAGTCGACACAGGCGCCAAAGTCAGCGTCCTCCCTGCTACAGCAGCAGATCAACAGAAGGAACCTAACTTCAACTTACAGGCTGCAAATGGAAAACCGATTGCAACCTTTGGTAGGAAACACGTCTATCTGAACGTAGGTTTACGCAAACCTGTTCAGTGGATTTTCCTTCTCGCTGACGTCACAACGCTCATCACTGGCGCGCACCTACTTAATCATTATGATTTACTCGTAGACGTCTGCCGAAAACGACTGACTGACAATACTACTAGCCTGTCTGTAAAAGGCATCACCTACATAGGCCCCAGGTTGTCACTCGTTAAGATGAAAGCAATCCTTGATCCGACTTTTTAACTGATTGTTGACAAATATTCGGAACTTAATTGCCCATCTAACGATCTTCCGTGCATAACCAGCAATGTTATGCACCACATCATAACCTCAGGACAGCCCGTGACATCTAAAGCACGACGACTTGCTCCTGACAAACTGAGAATCGCTAGAAATGAGTTTGACCATATGCTCATCCTAGGCATCATTCGGCCATCGAATAGTCCATGGGCATCCCCACTGCATATGGAACCGAAAAAGGATAGCAACGATTGACGACCCACTGGTGATTACTGGCGAGTGAACGCCAAAACAACCCCTGATTGCTACCCATTACCCCTTATACACGACTTGACGGCAACATTATCTGGCTCATCTATGTTCTCTAAAATCGACTTGGTTAAAGCGCATAACCAAATCCCGATGGCACCAGAAAATATTCCGAAAACGGCTAAGATTACACCTTTCGGACTTTTTGAATTTCTACGTATGCCATTCGGTCTCCGGAATGCAGCCCAAACATTCCAACGCTTCATCGACGAAGTATTTCGCGGTCTCGACTTTGCATACGCATACTTAGACGACTGCCTCATTGCCAGTCCAGACAAGGAAACTCACCTTAGACACTTGGACTTGGCATTTGAAAGGTTACGCCTACATGGTGTTACCATCAATATTCAAAAGTGTCAGATAGGCGTTGACTCACTCGACTTCCTGGGTCACACTATTGACTGCCAGGGCATTCGCCCACTGGCTACTAAAGTCGAGGCGATACCGAACTTTCCAGAGCCACAGACAGTGAAAAGTCTCCGCACTTTTAACGGCTTGGTAAGTTATTATCGACGGTTTATTCCCAACTGTGCTTCTCTGATTCAGCCATTAACAGACCTTCGAGGGAACAACAAGTCTATCGAACTCGACACGTCTGCTCGAAATGCTTTCACTCAGGTAAAGAAAGCTATTGCGGATGCCACACTTCTAATGTATCAGGATCCAACGGCACCGTTAAGTATCTCGGTTGATGCATCAGACATTGCAACTGGCGCAGTTCTGCAACACCTAGTTAACAGAGAGTGGCAACCATTCCCCTTTTTCTCGAGGCACCTTCAATTAGCAGAAACGAAGTACAGCACATTCGGCAGAGAACTTCTGGCTATGTACTGTGCTATACGTCATTTTCAACATTCAGTGGAGGGTCGTGAATTCATAATTTTCACTGACCACAAACCTCTGACGTACTCTCTGAACTCAACCTCAGATACGTATTCACCTAGAGAATCACGACAACTGAACTACGTTTCACAGCTTACACCGGATATTCACCATATATCCAGAGTGAACAACACTGGCAGATGCATTGTCGCGCGTTTGTTCCCCCACCCAGATAGACGGCATAGACCTTGTGAAACTGGCTCGTCTTCAAGAAGAAGATAACGAGCTTCAACATGAGTTGTCGAAAACAACTCTACAATTAGCCGAGAAACCCTTAGGTATGGGAAAAGATACTATTCCACGCGACGTTTCCACTAGTACTCCTCGCCCTGTCGTGCCTAAAAGTTATCGCCGTAACATCTTCAATACGTTGCATGGCTTATCCCACCCAGGTATTCGAACTACCGTCAAGCTCGTAACTAGTCGGTTTTGTTGGCCTGGTATTAATAAGGAAGTAAGAGAGTGGGCAAGCACGTGCTTAGCTTGCCAAAAATGCAAGGTAGTGAGATACACCAAAAGCCCCCTTGGTACCTTTCTTTCCCCTGAAGCTCGTTTCGAACACGTTCGTATAGATTTGATTGAACCCATTCCAGAATCCCATGGATATACCTATATGTTAACCTGCATCGATCGCTTCACATGATGGCCTGAAGCAGTACCACTCAAGGATATATCTGCTGAAACCGTCGCACGCGTCTTTGTAAAAAGATGGATCGCAAACTTTGGATCCTCCATAACAATTGATCGCGGGCGGCAATTTGAAAGCGACTTATTCTTCGCCCTGACTAAAATCATAGGTTGCATGCGTTTTCGAAAAACAGCCTACCATCCTCAAGCTAATGGTATGGTAGAACATCTACACAGACAGTTGAAAGCTGGTTTATCAGCTGCAAACAATACCCATTGGACTGAATCACTTCCGTTAGTTCTCCTAGGGATACGAAACGCCTTGAAAACCGATGCTGGTTGTACTACCGCCAGGCTAGTATGCGGCCCGACACTATGACTGCCAGGTGAGTTTGTTTCTCCCCCGAGCTTCCCAGCGGTAGATCACGCTCATACGTCAGCAGGCTTACAAACGCAATGCGTTCAGTTAAACCTGCTCCCTTTCGACCACAGTTCAGTGATGTCTTTGTCTGAAAACTTCTTCACATGTACTTGTTCGTCGTCACTCTGTGAGCCGACCTCTGGAACCCTCATACGATGGACCATATAAAGTCATTAAACGTATGGATAAATTCTTTGTCTTGGGCAAGAAAGGCCGCGAAGACACCGTCAGCATCGACCATCTGAAACTGGCTTACTTGGAAGGCAATCCTATTAGCCTAGAGCTGACCGTACCCAATAATCCACAAGTAACCGAATATCCCTTAGTCCTCGAAGAACTTACTAGCATGGCGAAAGCCACCGAACTTTCTGCCGAGCCCCCTAAGAAGACGCGTTCTGGACGTAACGTGAGATTCCCAGAATCTCTTAATAACAATATCACATAACTAAGTGGTGCGATTCACCGAACTAAATCGTTTGCGGTATGAATTATCTTTCTCTTTTCAGACACATCAATTTTTTTAAATAGCATCACTAAACCCAAGTAAAAAGTTTCTTCTATTACCGTACATGTTACATGCAAAAAATTAGATGTATACTTTTTTCGATTTTCTAAACTTTTCATTATTTTACTGTATGGTGGATGCGCATCATTTTTCAACCTTTATTTTTGGTACATCTTCCTCAACAAGGTTCTTAGCATTCTTGTTTTCTTTTCCAGTTGTGACGGGCACTGGACAAGAGGCAAACGAAGCGCGAGATCCAATTGACAGACATCAAGGAGGGGATGTACAGACACAGGTAGACAGACCAGTAGGCACTCCACCAAGCCGCTCGGAAGTTTTTTCACCCATAAGAGAACCATCGAGATTTTTACTTCCGGCTGGTTCTATCTTGGGGTCCTCACATCCCCACTAGGGGGAAGTGAGCTGTAGCGGTAAATAATTCCCCAAAATTATTGACCACAGCAGTCATCACTGAACATTGGATGCTGACACTCACTGTTTAAGTCGACTTGCTTAACTGAGGGCTTCCAGTCAAGCATCCATGCCATTTGGTACTCCGTCGTGTTACGTTCGTGCACAATCACTAGCCAGTTAAGCAATCGGCACGCAATCCGTTTTGGTCCCGAAATATATCCCGTAATTTGGACAACCAATTCATTTGTTTTGCTTTGCCTTTGGTCCACGAGAAACGAATACTATAGAAGTTGTTGGTATAAGATCTTGTGTTAGTATACTCCGTAAAATTCGCGAACGTCAATACCGTCAGCCTCTAAACTGGTGAGCCCAACCGCGAACTTCATCTTTGGTAAATACGCAGACAAATCCGGTGAGTTCGTTCCATTTTGTATTTGTTCCTGTACTGTTTTTAAACTATATATATTCCGTCAGGAGTGATCATACTCCTAAGGTCATCCGTATTCGATCAACGGCCAAAACTATTCAGCTCGTATCATTTTGGCCAGATAATGCAGAATCATGGTTTCAGATAGCTGATTCAGATTTTAGCGAACATGGATTAACTGATCAAAATTCACAGTTCCTTGCAGTTGTCCACACCCTACCTCGGGAATTCGGCAAACGCGTAACTGTGCAGATGTCGAGCCCAGAGGTAAGTAACCCGTACGAGTTGCTCAAAGCATCCATCCTAAGGAGAAACGTTCTCACGGATCGACAGCGTCTGAACGGATTATTTCGTAACATCGAGTTAGGTGATCAATCAGCCGTGAGCATGCTTACAAGAATGACAGAGGTTATTGGCCAAAGTCAGTTCGATGAAGGACTTTTCAAAGAACTCTTCTTGTCCAAACTGCCACAGTCAGTACAGACTGTACTGGTGACACTTCAGGGTGTTCTTATGGATGACTTAGCTGTTTCTGCAGATAAAATTCTAGAAATAACTAAACGGTCAGTTACTGAAATATGCTCGGTGGCCAAACAGACTTCGAGTAAGGATACTGTAGTGATAGAGTTATGCAACTCTGTCCAGCAGATGCCTAGGTAAACATGCCTTGTAATTCCTCCTACCGTCGTCCGAACTCCTCTCAACGGCTAAACTCACGTGGTCGATCTAAGTCCAAGCCACGTTCACTGAAGAACCCTGACTGGTGCCGGTATCAAAACACCTACGGCCAGGAAGCGAAATGTTGCCGTAAACCTTGTAATTTCGGAAATGTCTTAAAGTCTGTGGAAAACTATCCCGCCGGCACTAGCCGCCTACTTTACATCCATGATGTGATCAGCCAGACTCGATAATCAGTCGACACAGGCGCCAAAGTCAGCGTCCTCCCTGCTACAGCAGCAGATCAACAGAAGGAACCTAACTTCAACTTACAGGCTGCAAATGGAAAACCGATTGCAACCTTTGGTAGGAAACACGTCTATCTGAACGTAGGTTTACGCAAACCTGTTCAGTGGATTTTCCTTCTCGCTGACGTCACAACGCTCATCATTGGCGCGCACCTACTTAATCATTATGATTTACTCGTAGACGTCTGCCGAAAACGACTGATTGACAATACTACTAGTCTGTCTATAAAAGGCATCACCTACATAGGCCCCAGGTTGTCACTCGTTAAGATGAAAGCAATCCTTGATCCGACTTTTTAACCGATTGTTGACAAATATTCGGAACTTAATTGCCCATCTAACGATCTTCCGTGCATAACCAGCAATGTTATGCACCACATCATAACCTCAGGACAGCCCGTGACATCTAAAGCACGACGACTTGCTCCTGACAAACTGAGAATCGCTAGAAATGAGTTTGACCATATGCTCACCCTAGGCATCATTCGGCCATCGAATAGTCCATGGGCATCCCCACTGCATATGGAACCGAAAAAGGATAGCAACGATTGGCGACCCACTGGTGATTACTGGCGAGTGAACGCCAAAACAACCCCTGATTGCTACCCATTACCCCACATACACGACTTGACGGCAACATTATCTGGCTCATCTATGTTCTCTAAAATCGACTTGGTTAAAGCGTATAACCAAATCCCGATGGCACCAGAAAATATTCCGAAAACGGCTATGATTACACCTTTCGGACTTTTTGAATTTCTACGTATGCCATTCGGTCTCCGGAATGCAGCCCAAACATTCCAACGCTTCATCGACGAAGTATTTCGCGGTCTCGACTTTGCATACGCATACTTAGACGACTGCCTCATTGCCAGTCCAGACAAGGAAACTCACCTTAGACACTTGGTCTTGGCATTTGAAAGGTTACGCCTACATGGTGTTACCATCAATATTCAAAAGTGTCAAGTAGGCGTTGACTCACTCGACTTCCTGGGTCACACTATTGACTGCCAGGGCATTCGCCCACTGGCTACTAAAGTCGAGGCGATACCGAACTTTCCAGAGCCACAGACAGTGAAAAGTCTCCGCACTTTTAACGGCTTGGTAAGTTATTATCGACGGTCTATTCCCAACTGTGCCTCTCTGATTCAGCCATTAACAGACCTTCTACGAGGGAATAACAAGTCCATCGAACTCGACGCGTCTGCTCGAAATGCTTTCACTCAGGTTAAGTAAGCTATTGCGGATGCCACACTTCTAATGTATCAGGATCCAACGGCACCGTTAAGTATCTCGGTTGATGCATCAGACATTGCAACTGGCGCAGTTCTGCAACAACTAGTTAACAGAGAGTGGCAACCATTCCCCTTTTTCTCGAGGCACCTTCAATTAGCAGAAACGAAGTACAGCACATTCGGCAGAGAACTTCTAGCTATGTACTGTGCTATACGTCATTTTCAACATTCAGTGGAGGGTCGTGAATTCATAATTTTCACTGACCACAAACCTCTGACGTACTCTCTGAACTCAACCTCAGATACGTATTCACCTAGAGAATCACGACAACTGAACTACGTTTCACAGCTTACACCGGATATTCACCATATATCCGGAGTGAACAACACTGTGGCAGATGCCTTGTCGCGCGTTTGTTCCCCCACCCAGATAGACGGCATAGACCTTGTGAAACTGGCTCGTCTTCAAGAAGAAGATAACGAGCTTCAACATGAGTTGTCGAAAACAACTCTACAATTAGCCGAGAAACCCTTAGGTATGGGAAAAGATACTATTCCACGCGACGTTTCCACTAGTACTCCTCGCCCTGTCGTGCCTAAAAGTTATCGCCGTAACATCTTCAATACGTTGCATGGCTTATCCCACCCAGGTATTCGAGCTACCGTCAAGCTCGTAACTAGTCGGTTTTGTTGGCCTGGTATTAATAAGGAAGTAAGAGAGTGGGCAAGCGCGTGCTTAGCTTGCCAAAAATGCAAGGTAGTGAGATACACCAAAAGCCCCCTTGGTATCTCTCTTTCCCCTGAAGCTCGTTTCGAACACGTTCGTATAGATTTGATTGAACCCATTCCAGAATCCCATGGATATACCTATATGTTAACCTGCATCGATCGCTTCACATGATGGCCTGAAGCATTACCCCTCAAGGATATATCTGCTGAAACCGTCGCACGCGTCTTTGTAAAAAGATGGATCGCAAACTTTGGATCCTCCATAACAATTGATCGCGGGCGGCAATTTGCAAGCGACTTATTCTTCGCCCTGACTAAAATCATAGGTTGCATGCGTTTTCGAAAAACAGCCTACCATCCTCAAGCTAATGGTATGGTAGAACATCTACACAGACAGTTGAAAGCTGGTTTATCAGCTGCAAACAATACCCATTGGACTGAATCACTTCCGTTAGTTCTCCTAGGGATACGAAACGCCTTGAAAACCGATGCTGGTTGTACTACCGCCAGGCTAGTATGCGGCCCGACACTATGACTGCCAGGTGAGTTTGTTTCTCCCCCGAGCTTCCCAGCGGTAGATCACGCTCATACGTCAGCAGGCTTACAAACGCAATGCGTTCAGTTAAACCTGCTCCCTTTCGACCACAGTTCAGTGATGTCTTTGTCTGAAAACTTCTTCACATGTACTTGTTCGTCGTCACTCTGTGAGCCGACCTCTGGAACCCTCATACGATGGACCATATAAAGTCATTAAACGTATGGATAAATTCTTTGTCTTGGGCAAGAAAGGCCGCGAAGACACCGTCAGCATCGACCATCTGAAACTGGCTTACTTGGAAGGCAATCCTATTAGCCTAGAGCTGAGCGTACCCAATAATCCACAAGTAACCGAATATCCTTTAGTCCTCGAAGAACTCACTAGCACGGCGAAAGCCACCGAACTTTCTGCCGAGCCCCCTAAGAAGACGCGTTCTGGACGTAACGTGAGATTCCCAGAATCTCTTAATAACAATATCACATAACTAAGTGGTGCGATTCACCGAACTAAATCGTTTGCGGTATGAATTATCTTTCTCTTTTCAGACACATCAATTTTTTTAAATAGCATCACTAAACACAAGTAAAAAGTTTCTTCTATTACCGTACATGTTACATGCAAAAAATTAGATGTATACTTTTTTCGATTTTCTAAACTTTTCATTATTTTACTGTATGGTGGATGCGCATCATTTTTCAACCTTTATTTTTGGTACATCTTCCTCAACAAGGTTCTTAGCATTCTTGTTTTCTTTTCCAGTTGTGACGGGCACTGGACAAGAGGCAAACGAAGCGCGAGATCCAATTGACAGACATCAAGGAGGGGATGTACAGACACAGGTAGACAGACCAGTAGGCACTCCACCAAGCCGCTCGGAAGTTTTTTCACCCATAAGAGAACCATCGAGATTTTTACTTCCGGCTGGTTCTATCTTGGGGTCCTCACATCCCCACTAGGGGGAAGTGAGCTGTAGCGGTAAATAATTCCCCAAAATTATTGACCACAGCAGTCATCACTGAACATTGGATGCTGACACTCACTGTTTAAGTCGACTTGCTTAACTGAAGGCTTCCAGTCAAGCATCCATGCCATTTGGTACTCCGTCGTGTTACGTTCGTGCACAATCACTAGCCAGTTAAGCAATCGGCACGCAATCCGTTTTGGTCCCGAAATATATCCCGTAATTTGGACAACCAATTCATTTGTTTTGCTTTGCCTTTGGTCCACGAGAAACGAATACTATAGAAGTTGTTGGTATAAGATCTTGTGTTAGTATACTCCGTAAAATTCGCGAACGTCAATACCGCCAGCCTCTAAAAATAGGCCTCAGGTTTCTATTCTCCTTTTGCTGGTTGGGGCTTAGTCAAGAGCCATCTGGGCTTCAGGTTTGTTCGGCCAGGCTAAAAACTTATCATATATTGTGGTTAGCTCTGAGTTCTAGCAGGATTGATAGCCACACATCAATCTTGAGTGTTATATCTAGTTGAAACTAACAAGAAACTAGTCAAGATCATTCAAACAGCTTTCCTTACATGACTCCACAACCAGTTCTAGAGATAACAGAATTTAATGGACGTTACCATTACAGATTTTAGTAAAACATTTGACTAAACATCTCATATCAAGTTGAATACGAATTAGAAAAGCTGCAGGATTGCAGAGACCGAATTTTCTGTCTAGATATTTACCAGAAACACTAACATATAGCACGTTTTTAAGAACAAGATATCGACAGACACTGAAAGTATTTATCCTAAGCATCCGATCATCCTGGCACACCTCGACATCAGGGGTTCCTCGGGGTTCTATCTTAGGGCCGTTGATGTTTTTGATTTTTATCAACGACCTGCCGTGTCAACTGAACTGCTCTGCGCTTCTTTACGCTGACGACGTAAAGATTTGGAGAGCAATAATCTCATCGGAAAACTCCGACAGATTGCAGGCTGACCTGCAAACTCTGAGAGACTGGGCTCTGGCTAACGGAATGCCTTTCAACCTAAAGAAGTGCAAAGTAGTGCAACTTCATTCCGGCAGGTCACAGAGTGTAAATTGCACCCTTGGTGGCCAGAACTTGAGTTGTGTGCCATCAAAATGCGACCTAGGTCTTATTTCAGCAGAAAAGCTAGACACCAGTGTAAATTACACGAGGGACGTCGCCAAAGCTTACACAACTTTACACTTTATGCATAGGCAGCTGGGGGCTCTTACTCCCGGACTATTCTTAAGGTTGTATACGACATACGTGAGGCCACTCCTTGAGGTGCATAATATCATTGCTCCTCCGCTACTCAAAAAGGATGCTGACATTATAGAAAGTGTCCAGAGACGAGCGACAAAATGGGTGATCGGCCTCCGCAACAAATCATATGAGGAAAGACTGAAGAAATTAAGTCTTTTCACACTTAGTTACCGTAGTCACAGGGGAGACCTCATCACCGCCTATAAGATCTTAAATGACCAGGCCCACCCTAATAAAGGCATCCTGCCATTAAGTGATTATAGGCTTCCACGAGGTAACCCACTAAGGATAGCACACCAGAGACCAAAGACTCGAGTGCTTTGAGTTTGCCGTCTCTGGAACGCTTTAGCGGCGTCCGTAACTACAGCGCCATCTGTGGAGACTTTTAAGCGGAAGCTGGACAATCATGCAGAAATGCATGGTTTGTATCTCAATGGCTTATCCTCTTAAAATTTGAAACCACACTGGCAATGGATAAGCATACAAGCTAAATTCCCACTACCCGTTCTGTCTTCTCTCACTGTACCGACTACTCTATCTTTTCCTTAGGTCACCTTCATTATTTCACTTATCTCGACCTATATTATCTACACTACAACCTATTATTATTACTACTATTCTGCTTTTATGACTACACCGAATGACCAACGGGTGTTAGGTCAAACTCCATTCACGGCAGCAACACAGTCCTAACATACTGCACACTACAAACCACATTTTGACCAATCCCCGCACCACTCCTCTTGGAGTCTACCAGAGCTAAAGCAGTTGGGTGGCGGGACTTACTACGCATAAGTTCGCCGAAGATCTGGAACCTCTACCTTACAATCAAGAAGCGAGCTCAAAGAAATCACTGGTTTATACTAGCTCGTAATCAGGATATTGGATATTGGATGCTGGTGTTCAAGTGAAGCAAAGAAACCTAGCCAGACACACGGAAAGGCATTCATCATTCATCGTCGTCTAGCGAAGAATGAGAACCTACAAGTCACAACGACATGTTTCCTACTTTTTTAGTGTGCTTTTTCTTTCGAATCCATTGTCCACTAACTACCTCTCAGTTAATTCTTCTCAGTCTCCTGAGCTTGACGAAATTCTAGCAGTTCCCTCAACTGACGTTGACGGCCAGTCTGAATCGCTGAGTTATCTAATTTCTTATTTATCGTGATATATTTTCTTTACTCCGTCACGTTGTCATGGTTATCCAGTTACCTATCTGAATCGCAGTTTGTACTCACACTCGTTATCATATAGGAATAAGTCTACTACTATGGATTTTTCGAAAAAAATGAAGAAAAAGTATGGTAGCTTATCACAGCATGTTTTTTACGGGACGATTTTGCTTCAGATGTTGTGAAAACCCCAATGGGTTCAAACGGAGCCTAGAGAGACACATTAACATGTCCACCCTAGCTTGTCTAAAAGTCCACAAATGTTGGTAAAACGGTAAGTAAAAGCCGGTCCAGTCTTCAGCTCAGTCAGTTACACATAACTCGACTCTACTAATTACGCAGCGAACGTTTAACTAATTTACTGATTTTCCTTTCTGTATAGTCTTCAATAAGTTATGTTAATATAAGTACTTCTAGAAACAATTATATTAGCAACCACACCTTTTAATATTTTACATATGCATATACAGTTAATAATACAATGCTTTTTTGTGTCTGAATGACTTTACTCAGCCAATAACCACCTTTTCTCATACACTTTCCTAAAACGTATAATCTTTATAATATTTCGCAGTATTTTTAACATTATATAAGTTGAAAGGTTACTTTGCAATGTCTAATGCGCACCGTATGAAAATCGGTCATGAAAATTTAGCATAACTAGCTCTGTTAACCGGCTGCTTTTTTCAGGATCATTATACATAATTTTATCACTAATTGTTCCACTACACTTTTTACTCTGCTAAATAGACTACAACTTAGTTGCTGTAATACTAGCTACTTCTATACTTCATACTTCTTAAACGCAATTTCCGAGGCGTTTGTTACAAATATATTATTAATATTATTAGTACTGTTTTTGAGTTGAAATGACTATCTTCAGTCAACAGTTACCCATTTTCATATAATTTTCTAAAAAATGCATATTGTTGAAATTATGCAGTATTTTTCCATTACATAATTGATGAGTCACTTTGCAATGTGTAACCGCCATATAAAATCGGCCGTAGAAATTTAGCATAACAAGTTCTGCTAACCAGTTGCCTTACTCAGGACCCCTTTACATAACTTTATCACTAATTGTTCCACTACTCACATCACTCTGCTAAATAAAATATAGCTTAGTTGCTCTAATATTATCTATTTTTATACTTCATAACTCTTAAGGGAGACCTAATTTCTTAGTCTTTTGTAGTAACCCACTTGTTCACTAGTATGATGATAATACTGCTAACAATGTCCTCTGGTATTATTGTGCCATGTGACCTAATGGGAAGCACTTGTCATGAAAGCTGTTAATGTGCAGCTTACTGTATGATTGGGACGGAGTCAAAGCAATCCAATATTACAGCTGCAGTCATTGTAAAAGGTCTCAGAGCTTAATGTCAAAAAAGGAGGGAGGGTGGTGCATGCTGATCAGCAGATTTGGTAGTGGTCACAAATGTGAATCGCTTCGATCTGTAGGACAGCAACATGCATTGTTTTGGCAGCTCGAGATCTAAACATGAGTTAAGATACCGAATGTATAAAAAATTTTAAAAAATTAGTCTCTAAAAAAATTTAACAAACTAAAAAATAACGACTGTACAGTTTTAGCTTGTAAAAAAATAGTGCTTTCTCTCCTAACATCTACAAGCCTGCTCAGTTTCTTGTCAAGATACTGTCCCACGGGCCATACACAAGTTCGCCAGACATCCTACAGGTCACCATATCGGACAGGTTCTAATTCTTCTAGCCACTTCTCTCTGAAATGTCACCTATATACTTCACGATAATCCTTCTACCTAATTAATATTATACTCTATTTTATCTCAACTTCCTGGAACTTTAATAAAGCTGAAATTTACCTTTTTTCTTTTTCTCATTTACATCCTTTTCTGGCTTAAAGTTCGGTTGATGATAAAAAAACAACACTCATGTTTGAGAATAACTTTATTTTCATAGAAAACGTCATAGTTTTCCATGGTAAGACCAATATGGTTAGCATCATACACTGCAAATGTGCACTATCATATCAAGTTCTGTATAACTCATTCTTGTATATTTTTCCTGTAAATATACTTCCAATAATGTATTATTCATGATTGCATCTTATACCACTTTGTAACTGTGCAGGATTTTCTCCTATTCCTGAAAGAGCGTTCAAGCACGTGGAGTCACAGTACTCACTCACATATATGTTGTTTATCGATAGGCCATTACTATCATCAGGAAGTGGAACGAAGTATGGATTGTCGCTCAACTTCGATGGAGACCTTCGTGAAAGATTTACAAATTAACAATTATCAGAATCTGTTCCGATTGCTTGTACCATAATTCAACAATTTGAACTTATTAAAAAAGTGATAATGTATGCTAATTTATAATTGTTGTTCGTAACATAATTGATCGTGCCTGTAAAAATGGCATGCATTTCATGTAAACTCACCTGTTTGTACGAAATATAAGTTATTATTATCATAACGTTTTTAATTTACCTGACGGCTCTAAATCATGCGTAAATCCTTTGAGATGGGATATGCCAAGAATTCTGCAGCATATATCATTTTAATCTATATTTTTGGAGTGACAGTAAAATGCGTTAACTGAGAAAAAATTCGAATTTTTTGGGACGATTTATAGAATGGATGATGTGTATCAACGTCGCCGATTTCATAACCGTATGCATTTTTTCTGAATATGTCACTGTACACTGCATCTGGTAACTAGTCTACCTTCAGCTCACACACCAACCTGGGTTTCTTGGCGAATCACTAATTAAATGTTTCGAGACATTCGCATATTTGTAGTCTGAGCTCCTTCGACTATGCACTAGACATTTATTAGGATTGCCGGTTATGTGTTCACCTCCCTATAAATATCCCTTGTGAGATACAAGTCACAAAATTGCATCTATGCGTCTGGTCATACCTAATAGCTAACACTGACATACTGCAAAAATTTCGTATAGAATCACTATACATAATCTTACCAGGACCGGCATATCTCATGGCGAGCTACCTAGAGTTTCATAAACAGATAGGAATCAATTCATAACATAAAGAACTTCGGAAAGTAGTGTAGACCTTGAACCTTATGCTCTTTTTCTCCTCATCCCCTACAGGCAACTAAGAGAGCTTAGCTCGAGAGTACAAAATGAAATGATGAGTTATATCAGCAAACAGTACCGGCACGGCTCACGAGTTATTAACTTTTGAAACCGAATCCAAAAAGAATTAGTCACTTACACAGTGGACCTTTAGATTTTCTCTGTTGACCCTCTTCACCTTCTCAGATGTATTAAGAAACCGCCCCACCATCCATACACGTTATCTTTTTATTTCTATTCAGCGTAAACTAAGAAGTGTAATCAGAAGCTTGTATGAAGTTATGACAGGCCAATAATATTTCGCAGAAATTAGGCAATAAAGAGATAGTTGGCTTGCATGTAATTTTGATAACTGCAGAGTGGCTGAAATAATATATGATTTTGTTGTGGTGAAAAATTGAAAGCTGGAAATGTCAGTGACTTGTGAAATTTGGGACCTTGAATGCATGCTAAACAAGTCAGTGACAGTGAGACAAATTACCGAACTAATCAGCCGTATATGCTTCCATCAGACTTCTGACATTTTTACAACGCACCACTTAGGAAGGAGAGCTATATTCTTCTCTGTGAAACTACAATAAGGAAACAACGAGGCGGAACACATTAAACAGCTTCCAGCTACTCTGTTTTCGGGGCTAAAACGTGGAAATTCCCATGGATTCACATGGACATAAGGGTTGTATTCCTTGGAACGCAAGACCTAGGGACGTGGTTTTGAAGTGGCTTACGCAATTCATGGTGTTTTCGACCACGCGCCTTCTCATATACAGCAGCTTCATAGTAACTGTGACCGTCATTAAGTTACAACCCTAGGTATATTGTCTTTGTAGGAGGAGTTCTATGCGTGTCGATGGAGTTCTTCGAAGACGAGCTCGAAATCTAACTACGGTCTAGAAAGGAATTAAGATGGTTAACTATTATTCGATGATTTTTGTTTTCTTCTAGCTTTGGTGAGGAGTCTATGTCCTAATCAGGTGGTACCTAAGGGCCACCGGGTTAGAAGGTCAGCATGTCAAATCAAAGGCCATTACGACTATAAATATCCGAAATATTTTGAAGCTGTTTCCAGAAGTAGACGCACGAAGAGTCCCATGCCCCGACTCAACTCAAGACTTTGACCAAGAAACAAAAGTTATGCTCAGTGTAAGGAAGTATGATACTGCCCATGACATCTAAGCTAACTTTCAGGATCAACATAAGAGGGTTATTTTCGGGTTCGTCACAAACGGCGTAAGTGTCTGGTGAACAGGCAATATAAATAAATTTCTTGAAGAATTGAAACGAATTTTATATAGAGTGATTTGCAGAGTTTTCGATCTATTTGTTTGTGAACCAATCAAAAGTTTGAAACCAAAAGCTATGAGTGTTGGTGAGACAGTGAAATGGACCCAGTCAGCAAATAACCGATGGTGTGTGCAGGCGCTCAAGTCCACAGGTATGCATAAGAGATACTCTCCTAGTACTATTAGGAGTTTCACAACATTTGCGAATACTAATGGTTTTTTCGGAGTCGGCGAGAATCCTACAGGCTATCAAAGTATTGGTCATTCACTTACAGCGCCTCTAAGTAGTCAGCACTCACATCGTGTCACCATCTTATCCGTCAATGAAAAAGGATTCTAGAATTTCTGGAAACTATGAGGTACCTAGAATGGTGGCCACATTACAACCTGACTGATAGAATTCAGTCTGCACCAAAGAGAGGACTAGACGCGAGCCCGAATAGCTCAGTGGTAACGTCTCTGAATGCAGCACTGGGTGACGTGGGTTCGAATCTCAGAAGGGACATGAGTTCCTTCAGGGTTGAGGATACGCCATGCTGATGAGTGCCAACTAGCACGAAACCTAGGTCCAAGGCTTCCTGCCGATTGCCTCCAACTATCTAATATCGTCAAATCAATGTGCACCGTGATGGTGAGCTACCTAGAATGGTGGCCACATTGCAAATACCTGACTGATAGAATTCAGTCTGCATCACAGAAGGACTAGATACGTCACACTAGTTACTAGTGTCCAATCAAAGTACTCGAAAAGTGTCTTGTCTTGGTATTATTTTGTAATAGTACCCGACTCCGGTCTTTATATTGGAGTACAACCACGTCTTCAAGTTCTATAGTGTGTTGAATGCTGTGTGAGACCAAATATTGACAGCGTTGTTTTCAAAAGTAAAAGTGAAAATTTGGGAAAGTGTATAATTAACAAAACCTGATTTTCAAACTACGTGGAAAAAATTCAACTCTGATTCGCCACGCGAATTATGGCAAATACAATTGAAGACCAACGCTTAGTTACACCATGGTGAATATCCTCTAAGCATACGCAAGATTAGTTTCTGTAAAAATGAAATATGGGTACATGAATTAGTTTTCGAGGATTTTGGTTTCAGTTAGTTGAGGAGTGCGACACACATGATAGCAAATACTGAATTCAAAAAATATATTTCTCCGTATGATCACTTGTGGGCACATCAGCTTTGACAAACGAGAACAATTTAGTATGTCCTTGTTCTTCAGAAGGATATATGATACTTTCAATATCGCGGTAGATTTTAAGCTTGCGCTACTTTCGATGACGGTTAGTTGTGTCTCCTTTTATTTTCATCTGCTGTATTGTTTGCACGGCTAATGAGTGAACTAAACTCCACATTAGTTTCAGAAACTCAAATAATGTTTTCATGTGAGCATTTATACACGCTAAAACATAGTTTATTTTGAAAATGTTTTTGAAGCCGCAACGCTATAGAAATAGGAATATTGCGTATGAAGTATGGGGTCTTATTCCTCACCAAAATTCGGAACTGAGAAAGCACATTCACACTTGGTTTTCATCACATTCTAGTATATTCTTAGAAACTGCATAGAATCCCAAGCTTATTATAATGCTGAATTAAATCTTGCTAATTCTGAACTAACTCTAGCATTCTATAATGAGTAAATTCTAAAATTGTTCTTGAATGGTTTGATTATGCTCATTTCAGCATGACATGCCGAAAACCGGCACATTTGTACCTTACTGATTCTTTTTTGTGCGCTGTGTTAACAATTTTTCAATTATCGTGACTGACTGACTGACTGGTTTCAACACAGAACTTTGCATCGATGTGCAGCAGTTCGAGTCGCCACACTTCATGTAGCACACAAAGCCAGAGAAGAAAGTAAAAAGAAACGCATAATAGAGACAGTAAACAGAGATATGAGGCAAAAAGAATAATAGTATGGAAGAACAATATAGTTTTATTGGGTATTATAAGTCTCAAGGAGTGGATGCATCTGCACCAGCCATTGAGAACGATCACTTTGAGCCATATCACCAATTGTCTCCAGCCATTGGTTTTTACCGTCCCGACGACCCCAACCAGGAAGTCTACATCTTCCTACGTGGCTTAAACTAAATGTTGTGGATTTCATTGAGTGATGAATTCATGTTTTGGTCTGACCACCACTAGCTCTTTTCCAACCTGACCCTATGTCAGCTAACATAGCCAGCTGTCGAGGGAGGCGATGGCTAGGTATGCACGCGTAACACATGTCCTAACCATCTCAGTCGAAGTAACTTCACAGCCTAGTTTTTTGATTTCCCCTCTTTACCTAGTACTCAATATTGCTCACCCTATTATACCACTTCATACGGGAGATAGAACGCAGGCACCTGTTATCAAGGACAGCTAGCCTTTTCAAGTCTCCCACTCTGAATGGCCAGGTCGCACAGCCAAAAGGAGGACGGAGCGGATTGCTGAGCAGTACACACGTCCTTTGGTCGATAGCCAACCGGATATCACGTCTACTAAGTCAGAGACAGCGTAAACTGTCATATGCGAAACTAGCCTTCTGTATCCGTGCTGAGATTTGGTCAGCAATCTACCCGTTGGGACTGGTTGATGCAACCTCCGAAATAAGTGAAGTGGCCAACACACTACCACTTCATTCCCTATTTCTAATTTGAGTCAATGTAATCCAGCACATCGCGTGCCAAACATTCGAAGATTGCTTCCTGTCAAGGTGTTCAGAAGACTCTGCTGCACTTTGTCAGCGTCTTCACCTAGGAGGGCGGACTAAATCATCTGTATATCCTAAGTCAACGAGATTATTCCCTAGTAACAAGTCAATCCCTGAGTGTGTGAAGGGAGTTAGGGTTAATTGCCTTAGTCCATCTCTGATGAAATTGAACAGAAATGGGGACAGTGGCATCCTGTGACACCACTAGTAGTCACCAGTTGAGATGACAACTCACCGTAAGCTGTCACCTGACTGGCTGCATGAGTTCCAGTAGAGTACCTTGATCAGTGTAATGTATTTTCTCGGGATTCCTTTTACAGATAAATATCGCCAGAGTACCTCTCGGTCGACAGAACCGAATGCTGCCTTTAAGTCAGGAAATATAACGATTGTTGGACGCCGGTAAGTATGCCTGTTCCAGAATCTGTCGAAGGGTGAAGATATGATCAATACACCCTCTTCCTGGTCTAAAGCCTGCCTGGTTCTCTCGTGTTTGTTCCTTCAGTGGACCACTTAGCCTACGCATTATTACTGAGCCCAGAGCTTTAGACACCACCATATTAGTCATGCTAATCCCTCTGTGATTATCACAGGAAGACTTGTCTCCCTTCTTGTGTATCGGGATAATCAATGGCTTACACCAAGGCGACGGAACTTCCTGTGATTCCCTAGTAACAGTTAACGCAGACAGTAAACTGTCTCCACCGTACTTAAATACCTCTGGAGTCATTCCATCAGGTCCTGCTGCTTTGCCTCGTTTCAGATTAGTGACAGTCTTAGTAACCTCATTTAGGGACGGTGGACCTGTGGCTATATCCCATTCATGGAGGTGTTGGATGTTCGGTAAGTTGAGCGTGGCTGTACGCCAATTAAACTGCTCCTCAAAGTGTTCTTTCCAACGTCCTAGTCGTTTATCCTGGGAGCTAATTATGGTGCTATTTTCCTCAGAGATTGTTTCACTTATCATTTGTCTTTTTCCACCTGTTTCCCTGATAAGCCTAAATAGTTGTCTGGTGTCACCAGTCACCGATGCCTTTTCCATCTCTTTCGCTTTCGTCGCCTACCACTGTTCACGGTCGTGACAAAGGCTTCTTGTTAGTTTGCGTTTGAGTAGCTTTCGATCCTCATCATAATCGGAGCTTGCTGGGATCAGTCTTCTTACGTCAATCAGTTCGGATGAGGTGGTAGAAATCCACTGGCTTTTACTAACTTTAGGTTAATAAAAGCTTTAACAACGGTGTCTATAGCTAACTTTATGTTGTTCCAGGCTACCTCAGGAGGGGTCCTGTTTCCGACATCAGGTACTCGTGTCGCTATTTCTTCCTTAAATAGGGACTCAGAGTCTCGAATTAGTTGGGGACATAACTACTTCTCTGCCAACAATTTCTTATGTCTGTTTAATCGTAAGGACAGGTGATGCCGTCCTTCTTTCTTCTAACGGACTCGTTCAGACGGACCGTACACATACACATCTACTGGGATCCAGTCAAGAAGTGATTTTTTTGCCGTAACACTCAATGCTGTCCCTACACCTGTGAGTCCTCGAGAGCTAGCTGACACCCTGAAAAGTGGATTTTGCAGATTCACCTTGTTGGCTGGGTGAGGTTAAGTGAATGACCACACTCGGGTCTTGTATGCGTGTCTCCGAAACACAAGATACACCCATGGCTGGAGATGCCGGAGTTCTTGCTAGTGACGCCTGTTGTCCGATTCGGCAGAGGGTTCTGACGTTGAATGCTCCTATATGAAGTTGGCGATGTGGAATTAAGAGGCTGTGTGGGGTGTTTCTATGACTCTCATCGTTGTTTGTGGTCACAGAGTACCGACTGTAGTAGGAAAGTAAGATGATGAAGGTGATGTGGGTAGTGGAGAATGATGGTCAGGAAGGCTTCATGTAGACGTGTGTGGGTGGTTGTTACTTCCTGGCTGCCCACACCATAGAAGTTGATTGATTTTTCGGGTACCTGAAAGAGAAAGAGGGTTAGTGTTTCGTGACCGCAGAGCCCAGGCAGCAACTGCTTAAAGCCGGTCATAGACGGCCTATGTGAACTGGTTTCTTGGATTGGTTCCGTGTTAGTAAACTTACTGCTAGTTATGGACCACCGTAGTGTAAGTCGAGATGTATAATTTTCTGATGCCCTCCCTCTGTAGTGGAGAGACAGAGAGCATAGCTGGCATGCTGGTCATCTGAGGGAAACACCTTACTGCTGTTACATCCCTGTTCCCCAGCAGTACGATTTCGTCCACAGACCCCCAGGATAGTATAAAGAAGAAAAATTCTTACACAATCCCGGTAACTGCTTTTAGTCTAATCGTTATCATAACAACCTTCCTGGCATGGTAGGACCTGCAGGAACAACAGTTCCAGCCAGTGTAGCTTGTTGGGTGATTGAGATATGCAAGCCCGACCACCACGTAAAGGTAGCAGCTATCGGTCGGGCGAATAACATATTGTCTGAAATGCTATGTACTGTAGTCCTGAGAAGACTTAGATGAGCTCTGATAAAGCCAGGTTGGCCATAGGTCTGGAGGAAGGCCTATGTGTACCCTTTGATAGGTTCTGGAATACAGATATATTTGCTGGCTCTCGAAACCTAACTTGGTTGTTCTAGAGGTGCTGTAGTAATTTCTGCTTGTAGAGTAGAAAGAAAGCATATTGTATTAATGAAGGAGCTCTACTCTAATTCATTCATCTGTTTGAGAGCTCATGAAGAGTTTTTATCTGAAGTGACAAAAGCCAGGGGTGTCTATCAGACTCCCAATATCACCCTTTTTATTCATTTTAATTATAGATGTATTGGTGGAGGTGACCCTGGCTAAGTAACACATCTTGGGGATTGATTTGTTATTCCCGTTGATCTAAGGTCCACAGGTGATACAGTATTTCTGAGTGAAAACTTTGATAAAGTGCAGTCTTCTAAATACCTTGAGCAAGATCTGAGTGTCATGTGATTGGCTTCTGTCATATTTAAGAGAATGTTGTAGGGTTGGTCTACACTGATCCCTAGTTAAACGAAAGGGGTTAAAACGGTCCAACCCACCTTTTTTAGGGGTCTGCTTCAGACCTAATTGACTTATTGCTGACAAAACCTCACACGGATACAAAGGGTGGTTTGGCTATTAAACATTGTCATTAAAACAGAACAGTCTATGAAGGCCCCACTTATTTAGAAACCGTTTCCTTCCTATCACCTGCGTTTGGCGGCATCATATAAGCAATGTAGCAATTAGATGTCTAGTCTTGGTTAGAAGAGACAGATCACAATAAGACTATAAGAACGACTAAAGAGAAATTCAATATTAGTCCATGAATCTATTGACCGTTGGTTAGACTGAAGGAAGAATTACTCGGCAAAGGACGTCTTTGTGCTATTGTCTCAACAAACCATACATCATAAGATTCCTAATCTGACTAAAGTTTAATTGACTTCAAAAATAAATATGAATGGATATTAAAAAATATGAGCATATACAATATTCGATAACTATTAGACCGTAGTGAATATTTGTTTTGGAGAAGACTAAACATGGAGGTATATACAATACACTGAGGCAATCGATTACACAGATAAAACTAACGAAGTGGTTCCAACAGCAAGGTGAAAATTCGTCTCAGAGAATCATTAATGCATATGATGTGGTACTACCGCTCATTCGTTTAAACTGCTTCAGTAAAACACTGGAAGGAATTAAAATCGATTCTGATATTAGTAGACAGGAGAAAAAATGAGGAGGGAGGAAGGTGCATAGGACAATTATGAGAAACTAAGATAGGTTCTGCGTCACCAGTGGTCAATCGATTTCTTCGTTGCATGTGGGAAACTTATGGATCGGTAAATGGCTTGGACTAATAGTTAGCTTAGCATCCTGATTTGGCATAATAGACTACTTAAATCAGATCTCAACTGTTCATTCTGTATCGGAATTTAAGCAGTATCACAGTTGTTAGACGTGATACTCGGTGGTGTTGTATAATTTCGCGTCAATGTATTACATACATCATGCGGTAGAACATTAATAGTTACTGGATCACTTTTCAAACCTAGCCGTCTATTCATATCACAGATGATCACATCAACTGTAGTACCCATAGGCGAATTTACGTCATTTGCTTGTGACCTAGCTTTTAACATGAAACCATTGTTTACACAAGAAAAATGGCTATTGATGTAAGTATAAAACTTGGGCACTGTGGTAGAGTATAGCTCCATTATGGATAAGATTTTATTTCGATAAATCACACAAGTCCATATCGACTTGATATGAATATGAGCTATAATTTGTGTTCGAAACGTCATCAGTTAATATTACTGTATAACACTGTATGATTTATCAGAATAAAATCTTATCCAAAAAGGAAAAATGGTTGGTTGTAAGGATTAGCCTAGATATTCATAAATTAACTGCTCACAGTAAGACAAAGGATATTTGAATGTTCTGTCTTATGTAGGTTGTATGACTAGTTCTTTGCTTATTATTCTTCACTTTCAAATGTCTACACTGTTGGTATATTTCTTCAACTGGTAATTGGTAAATGAATTGACGTGTGCATTCTACATACTTCTTACAAAATCTAACCTTTTTATTTTTATTTTTTTAATATTTAGCGACGACATTCGGATAAGTCGGATGAATTATCAGATTTATCAGAAGACGATTATGTCCCCTATGTACCCGTAAAGCAGAGGAAACAACAGGAGGTGAGATTTTTATTTAATTTTTATTTCTACCTACAGAATTCAAGTAGTTACTTTAAGATAGTAACAATTATCTTATTATGGTAAACAGTTTTCAGTTTTACATAACATACCAAATAGTAAATTGTCATGTAAATTGCAAAAAGCATTAGCAGAAATATGGCTTCATCTTTTGGTTTTCAATTGAGTTAGGTGTTATTATTATCCTAGTGCTTTCTTGGCCTCTGGGGCAGTCTGAAAATTCTGTGATGCACAGCGAAACCACTACACCGTTTGGTAATTGTTTAGCTAGTGTACTTTTTAAAAATATAAGTATGGTTTTCTGTTTGAGGATCTTTCGTAATCATTGGCCATCAATCTAAGATATTAGTGTAACTAGAGACAATAAAGTCACAACCTAATTCTGTATTTCGTTTTATTTTTGTTGTAACCTGAGGTTTGTTTGAAATTTTCAATTTTGATGATTCATTCCTTTCAAGTGTGCGTCGGTGGCACAGCGGTAGAATGCTCGCCGACCACGCATGTGGTCCGGAGCTCGATCCCCGGCCGACGAACTCCTTTACCTCGCTAAACCAGTAATAAGACTGATAAAGAGGGAAGGTTGGGCATGGGGCTAGCAACCCCACCCCCCATTGCTACCTAAACTTCAAGCCTGTAGCTTGAAGCCCTAGGTTCTACTGGGAACGTAAAGGAATAAAAAATTCCTTTCGAGTAATTCAGAAGCTGTTTTTTCACTTAATAAATTACCTTCCTTAAGCATACTAATCTGCAACTGTTGTCCGTATAACCACTTTTCAATTGGTAGTTTCACAACTCTTACCTACAAAAGAGTGGTAGGAGTAGTTAGGGTAGTTAGTGGTTTGTATTTGAAAAAAGAATTTAACAAAAGAAAACTAATTATGTAAAATCGCCAACCAAGAATTTAAATCACTACTGTCCAGTGGCTTAAGTTATGTGTATACTTACAACTGGTTCTAAACTTTTACGTATAAACTTTAGGCGTAAGCTTTCATGTATGCCTATATATTTTAGTACTCATGATTCGTACAGTGTGTTTCATATTTTGTTGTCTGGTAAGCTTCATCAATAAGACTACAAATACATTTCGAAATAACACTTCTGAGCCTTGGACTTAGACTTATGTTTTATTATCGACAGTGATTTAGTTAAGGAACTAGTGTTCTGTCCACAAATCAGTATATTTCCTATACTCAAAAAATCTTGCCAGCTAGTCATTCAATTCAAATTTGTCAATATACAGTGTAGTTAGGACTGTGTCACGGCTTTGAAGGAGATCTGAACTGACTGGTTGACATCACCAAGGTAACTAGGTAATATTACTGTCATTTCAGAAGTTTGTCTCATTTTTCAGTCATATGTTCCTCTAATATTTCATGTAATCCACAGTTATTTTTCGAACGCTTAAACGAGTCTGGAATTTGGAATTATTTTGATTCTTAGCGTCTAAATAGGTGGTGGCGTTAATTTTGGATGAGTGTTGTTCAGTAATATGAAACATCCTCTGTAACTGTTTCACTCCTTTAGTTCTACTTAACTTCATGATTGACACTTCTTCTGTTTACTTCCTAGTAACGACTCTAAAATGATGGGGGTGGGGGGTTGTTGAGTTATTGGCCAGTCTAGAGTTCTGCATGGATATGCTTTCGTTGCATATTAAAGTGCATGAAATTTGTAGTTTTGATTGTCGTTCTTCAATTTTTTTCGTGTTACTTTAAATTTCACTCTTTTATTTACATTAATCATATGTATTTAATTTTTCGGAAAATTCTAGTTGACATCACTCCAACGTGTCTTAGGAAATCTTGCTTACACTGAAGTACCTGAAGAGGAATTAGACGCAGCCAATGCAGCAGAACAATTTGAAGAAGATGGTGAAGATGGAGTAGCAAAAAAATCCTCTGATGATAATCATGGACCTAATGCACAAGGTAGTCTATTCGACAGAATGTGGGAACTTAAACGAAAGGCTGAAGGTAAATTCTATCCAATGTTTTAAACCAAACGTCTTCATAGAAAGAAAGGAGACAGAAAGAGATAAAAAATTAAAAGAAGAGGCAAAAATTTTAGAAAGTGTCGCTGAAAAGACTGCTTTGAAAGGTGTTGCAGAGTTAGCGAAAGGTATTCAGTATGATAAACCAATCCAGACTAGGTATGAAACGTAAATCACACTCATAACTGTATTCATTTTAGTTGGGTACCACCTGTATACATTCGCGAACAAAGCAATGAGAAATCTGAGGAAATTCGTAAGAAGCATCGAATTCTAACTGAAGGTGATGATATACCCGCTCCAATACGCAATTTTACTGAAATGTGTTTTCCAACTCCTTTAATTGATCTACTAAAACTTCGTGGGATAAAAAGGCCGACTCCAATTCAAATGCAAGGTTTACCAGCTGTATTGAGTGGTCGAGATATGATCGGGATTGCATTCACTGGATCTGGGAAAACTATGGTGTTTTCTATCCCTATTATTCTATTTTGTATGGATCAAGAGCAAAAAATTCCATTCATCCCAAATGAAGGCCCGTACGGTTTAATCCTAGGTCCATCTGTAGGTTGAAATTAATTCACTTATGAAAAAACCCTACTAAGCGCTATTGTTTTAGTTAGTTTATTATTCTAATTGGTAAATGCCCTCAAATTGATATTTTCTTATCAAGGTTATTTGTTATCCTTACCTGTTGTCAGTCAGTAAATTACTAATTTGATTGAAAAGTATTGGAAATAACCTATGCATCATTTGAAAATTTTATGTTCTCTAAAAAAAATAGTAGTAGATCAGTGAGCAGAAGTAATGTAAAACTTGTTTTTCGCAGTTAAAATCTCTCTAAAGTGAAGTGTTTTCATCTGGATGTGTATTGTTTATTCAAAAAAGAAATTAAAGTAACAAAAAGCTAACACAATTAGTCACTTTATGGCGTGTGCTACTGATAGATCTTATCAGTAGTATATAAAGAGACATTCATTGGCATAAAAACATCAAATAACAGGGAGATAGATTTGATGTCAGAGAAAGCAAATGATACAACTTTGAGGAGGTACATGGGAGACGTGAAAGGAACACAAATAAACACAATACGAAGGCCAGAAGTAACACAACATATGTATATAATCGCTATATAGAGATAACAAATTCCTGTTTCAAGTCTCTCGTCTTCTACCGTTACCACTTATATATCTCTATCACCGCTTGTCTTAACTCTAACAAATGAGTGGAAAAAATATGCATGTCAAATTAAACTCCGCTATAAAGTCAACTTTAGACCAATTATATCCATATAAGCCAACTAAGTTAAACAATTCTTCATTTGTTATCGATGACTTACTTCATTATCTAACCTTTCGATATTGTAGTACAAAGATTTGACTTGGGGCAATCAAAAGTAGACTACTGATAGTGTCCTTTTATTACGCATGGTTAGTTTGGAAAATATGACTTAATGGGGCAGGCAACATAGTTATTCCAAGACTTACTCTTCCCACGTTTTGTCCTGCTTGTGACTGTTTACACACTTCTGTAGATTCCTGAGGTAAAAAGAAACTTATGAAGTACTCTTTTGCTCTCCATGGTGTTCTCACAGTTGGCATTAATCCACATGTAAAGAATGTTTTGAGACACTTTAAAACTAATGATGTTGTCAGTTAATGTATCTTATCATTATTGAATCTGCTACTGACTATCACTTTGTATCAGTTGCAGAATGGTCGCCAGCCATTCGGAGGTCCGGATTTGACTCCACGAAGACACATGCCAATCGTCGCCTGGTTTATTAGCCAGTAGTAAGCCCGGAAAAGAGAAAAGGTTGAGCGTCAAGACTAGCAATCCTGTCCCATAAAAACAACACTGCTATTGAAACTTCATTCCCTGAAGCCCTATGTTCTATTCAGAATATAAGGATTGAAAAAAACTGATGAACCAACTCAACTTCCAACCACTGAGTCACAGTTCAGACTCTTGCTCCGCCTACCGAAGTTTGGGCAGTTAACTAACCAGCTAGATAGATAGACAGACAGAAAGAATTCAGTTACTCGAAACAGATTTTTCACTCATTCGACCACGAATCATACTTATTGTGTGGGGGTTGATTGTACTCACCAGGCTGAAGATGGTGGGGGTGGGGTTCGAACCTGAAACCCATAGGTTGCAAGTTGAGTGTTTAAGCCAATAATCTACATCTCCATATCGTCAACTAGAATGGTGATCATGGAAACAGTATGTGTTACTCATCGGTAAATTCATCACTGTGTACGTGGTTCAATAGTGACGTTTTATTAACGTTTAAATGTAAAATCTAACAATAGTGCTTGTGAGTAAATGAAATTCCCGTAGGATCTTACCTCTATTGCGTACATAAAGTTTTACCACAGGTTTACTGACTGTCTGTAGTGAGTTTCCTGGTTTCCAGACCGTATGAAGTTTGTGTTTAAATAGTGATTCTAATTACCAGTTTTTTTTATTAAAGATGAATACAAGTTTGTTAAATAAGTAACTCGTTTTCTCACACGAATTGTAATTCACATCACCGGATATCACTCAGTGATGCTGCATAGAAATTTTTTTTCATTGATATCAATCATTACTAAACATTAAAACATGTTAACTGTTTTGAGTGAGACCATATTGGTATTCTAATTTCGGTCACCTGACACCTTTTGTGTGTAGTCTTTAAAATGTAACACTATTTAGGAGCTAGCTCATTATCCCTTTTTTTCAATTTGCATAACACTTGTTTTGTGAAAATCTTGTTGAGGAAAATAGTCACTCAACAAATTCGATCGGGTTTCACATTTTTCTTTCGTCTTCAAAATCTCCTGTGTATGTAAAAACATATATACCTTTGAATGTTGTGTGAAACGTCTGAGCAAACATTCTTTGATTATTTGTCCGTCTTCACAAGATTCTCAGGTCATTTGGTAATAACACTTTACCAGAAAAAAGGTTGTGACGCTCACATAACTTCGTCGCATAAGTGCAGACACCTTAAAATATATAAATGAAATAAAGCCCTATATGATCTTAAGGTAAACGTTTTGTCATAATTGCTGTTGACTCTTTCCAATGATGACCACTGTTTTTTTATTCCTTCACGTTCCCAGTGGAACATAAAGCTTCAAGCTAGTGGCTTGAAGTTTCTGTAGCAGTGGTGATTATTTTTACAGGATGGGGTTTCTAGCCTCATGCCCAACCTTTCCTCTTCTCCAGTTATTACTGGCTTAGTGAGGTAAAGGAGAGCGTCGGTCGGGGGTCGAACCCCGGACCACATGCATGGTCAGCGAGCAACCTAGCCGCTATGCCACCGACGCACTTTCCAATGATGACCACTTAACTATAAAGTTAAAGTAAAACTTTGCATAGAAGTGTATCAGTTGTAGTTACCAATTTGAACAGTCATAAGTAAAAGAAGAGAAAAAGATACAAATACGATACTAAAATTAACAAACATGACAGCAACGTAATGTACATTGTCTATTGGCTTTAAATCAACAAGATTTTCCTCTCGTAACAAATCAGTTCGTAAAACGTTAGAGTCATATCGGTTTGTGTGTTTGCAATTAAATTACGTTGACACTGTAATACTGAGTATCCCTGAAGGAAATTGCTGGTTGTTTTCGCTTTCCATAAGCATTATACGGCTATATGAGTTCGAGTGAAGCACTTTTATTGACAATACAATTCCTCCGGAACTCCCTCGTAGTCAATTGTTATCACAACGTTTCTCAGTGCATGGCTTGTTAAACGCTGACCTCCGGTTGAGAAATGTAGGAATCTGGTAAGTATATGTGCATTTCAGAACGTGTCGGTGGATAGAGATCTGATCAGTGAACCCTTTTCTACTCCTGAAACATATCTGGCTACCTTTGTTGTTGTTTGTTTACTGATGCTTTATCTAATCTACGTACTACTTCTACTATTACGGTTTCTTGGATCTTAGGTACTGTAGTTTTCAACTTCATTCCATGTAGATGTACACCAGTGTAACCAAAACTCTCGAAATCCCAGACACACATATTAGTACTATAGTTATTTTAGTCAATAATTCGTTACTACCATCTGTAATCCCCTCTGGGAATCATGGCATCAGTTCCTGTTGCTTTGTCTCGTTTCAGAAGAAAAGACAGTTTCTGTAGCTGTGGTTATATTCAGTGTACCGACGTTTGTGTCCCATTCACACTGGTTAGATGATGGGGAAGTGATTTTCAATGTGTGTTCTACCTAACATCATCTCAGTCTTTGTCGTATTTCATCCTTTTAAGGGACTGATTTTTTAAAAAAGCCCAAATATTTCACATTTATTCCCTATCGTTGAAACCATCTTTATTTCGTTAAGGGAAAATCTTGTTTAACATAAACTCATTCAGGGAATAACTTCTGATTTCTAAAATAATTCCAGTGTAAAATATTATTATCATTTTCTTTTCTTGTAGCGTGAATTAGCTCGACAAACACATGAAGTAATTTGTGGTCTAGTTGATGGCTTAGTGAAAAGTGGATTCCCGCATATTCGTTGTTCTTTATGTATTGGAGGTATGGCTGTTAAAGATCAAGCAGAATTAGTCCGAAGATCTGGTGTGCATATTTTGGTTGCTACACCAGGTCGTTTAATAGATTTGCTTCAACGGAAAATGATTAATCTAGAAGTATGTCGATATCTTGTTTTGGATGAAGCAGACAGAATGATTGATATGGGTTTCGAAGAAGAAGTTCGGACGATATTCTCTTATTTCAAGGTAATTTACATAACAAAGGTTTCTCGAAATATTTTTCTGATGTTGTGGCTTGTACTTCGTTTGTTTCTCTATTTCAATTTGTTATCTTCACTTTTAACTTATCACTTATATTTCTCAGATGATGTCATACTCATTGCATTGCTGCTAACGTCGTTAGCTTGCATTCAAGTTCAGTGTCAGTTTAGATTAATTATAAGAATGTGGAACTTATTATTCTTCGTTTTCATAAGGGCGCTTAAGGTAAACAGTTATTTTCGATGTAGATTCCGTTATGAACCAACATCAGTTTGAAAATCAAGGAGCCCTAGACAACTGTTTTGTCTTAGGTTGAGATTCTTCGGCAGAGCACACTCACGACTCCACCAGGAAGGACTGAGCCTAGGGCTTTCAGGTTATGAGGCCGATTAACCAATGCCATCGTTGAATATCCAGTTCACCTTGAAAAGGATGTGTACTGCCGAAGTTTCGTGAACTGGGATGAAACAGCTGTCCAGTGCACCCTGCTCTCTCAGTGGTTGTGTAACTGACGTTGGTTCGTGATGAAATCTTTGCTGAAATTAATGCGAATCTCTACAAAGGGTTAGGCGTCGAGTGCTAGGTAAGGAGGGGAAATCAATCGACGAGGCTGTGAAATTACATCGACTGAGATGGTTAGGACATGTGCTACGTACGCCTAGTCATCGCCTTCCTCGACGGGCAATGTTAACTGATATAAAATCAGGCTGGAAAAGAGATAGCCGCGGTCAAATGAAAACATGGCACCAGTCAATGAAATCTACAACAGTTAGTCTAGGCCACGTAGGAAGGTGTAGACTTCCTGACTGGTTGGGGTCCTCGGGATGGTAAAAACCAATGGTTGGAAACAATTGGTGACATGGCTCGAAATCGTTCTCAATGGCTAGCGCAGATGTATCCACTCTTTGTGACTTATGATTTCCAATTAAACTATTTTGTTCTCCGTTATTTCTATTCCTTTGTCTCACACCTCTGTTTACTGTCTATATTATGCATATCTCCTACTTTTTTCTCTTGCTTTGTATGCTACATGAAGTGTGGCGACTTGAACTGCTGCAGATATGTGCAAAGTTCTATGTCGAAAACAGACAGAAAGACAGACAAAAGCTCATAATCGAAATAATTATCTGTTAGTTAACATTTTAGGGCTTTTTCTTACTTACCGTGAAGTTGGTGGGGCAGAATGACTATATTACTCCCTATTATTGAATAAATTACTGAAGTTTGGAACCTTTTGTCTTGTTGAAAAGTTTCCCTAAAATAGACTTCACTTCCAAATTAAGAAATATCCAAAATGATGCTTGAACTTACTTATTCGCAAATATAATTTAGTGTTAGGTGTTGTTGTGTTCTCTAATGTGTGGATAGTTTAATCGTCGGAATATGCTTCTATCTGTTCAAAAAATGGGAGGATTTTGTCTAAAGACCGAGTATCCACCACCAGTGAAACTATCAGTTCTATTCCTTAATATCTCCGTTGTCAAATCCCAGCAGACCAGTGCACAGTTACACTATTCAATTCAGAGAATGTAACAATACAAAAACAGTCACCTGGAAAACAAATTTTCTCCATTATTTCATAATTTAGTCTTACTCAAGTGACAAAGGTTAGGTCTTAGTTCAGATTTCTAATGAAATAAAATGGAAATAAAACAATTTGATAAAAGTTGGAATTGTTAGGTCACGGAATTCTATTCCAGTCGCCTTGTAACCTAAAGGTTCTGGGTGCATACTGATGAGGAGCCCCAAACTAAGACGAAACAGCTGTACAGTACTTACTGGCTTTCAGCGTCTATCCAACTAATATTAATCCGTGATTTAGCCTGAAACTAATTAAATCCTTACAAAACAATGCGTGAAAATCTGGTTTTTGCATGATTTTCCTATTGTAAGAGTTTGAAAGGATAGGATTTCATTGATTCAGTGTAGTCCGTGAACTGATATAAATAAATAAATAAAGTAGTCGATTACAAATCAAGGAGTGTTAAATATATAGACCCATGAATTACCAAGAAATCGAGTCCAAGACAGGCGGTCTATAGTGCGAACACTTTACTATCCAACTACAGTCTTTTCATTTGACACAGGAGTCATGTTATCAAAATGATGTGAAACGTTAATAAAGTATGAGAGAGAATTCTGAGAAAAAAAGTTCTAGTGAAGTTGTTATTTTCTTTTACCCTTCAGAGTTACAATAAAAATAAAGGGATGTGTTTTAATAGGATACTATGAAAATGTTAATTGTTACTTCTATAAGTAAATCATGATTCTCCAGTAGACGATGAACGGTTAACCTTTGATTGTCACTATAACCCCTTTTCATGTAATAGCCAAGTGTTTTTTCAGCCTGATACACACTAGACAAACTAGACTGGATTATTGTATCTCGTAGTTCCCTTTTTTATACTATATTTTTTATAGAGAATAAAATAATGCTTATTGCATTGTTGTCATAACAACAAGGTTGTTTACTAGTTTAGATCATATTTCATTGATTGTTGTTTATTATTTCATTGTTGTTTTTTTTTTCTGCGCTTACTTTAGGGCCAACGTCAAACTCTTCTCTTCTCAGCTACTATGCCAAAGAAAATACAGAATTTTGCTAAATCAGCCTTAGTAAAGCCGGTTACTGTTAATGTTGGTCGAGCCGGTGCAGCTAGTATGAATGTTACTCAAGAAGTAGAATATGTGAAACATGAAGCAAAAATTCCACATTTACTTAGTGCTTTGCAAAAAACTCCACCTCCTGTAAGTTATTGTATTCTTGATTTTTTGTTTTTATGAGAAGTTTTGAGCAATGATAACGAAGAGACCTGGTTAAGGAATGTTTATTAGAAATTTGCTATTTCTTTATGGCCAAATTATGTATACCATATTTGCAAATAATCGTTTGCACAGATCTTCCGTGATGCAGTACTTCTAGCTTTCATACTGCGCTTCTTTGTGTCACTTTCAATTCTCCCATGTTTGTCCACAACGCTGAATGATTTGCTATCTTTGACGTCAGATCTATCTCCCTGTTATTTGATTTTTTATGCCAATGAATGTCTGTTTATATACTACTGTTAAATCTTATCAGTATTACACGCCACATCATGGTAGTAACACTAGAATCCCTAATGGTTTATTGAATACAGTGCAATCTGTATAACGTAATGTAATCACTAATTCTATCTACTGTACTTTCACTTACAGAACAGTAGTGGAATGATATATATATATATATATACATTGTTAGACTAATGGCGAGATGTTTTCCACATTTTATGAATGTTGTTATGTATATGCAGGCGCTCTAAGCTGTAAGTTTTTAGATTTCATTCTATTTTGTATGCACAGATTCTTTTAAGGGTCGATATCCTTAAAGACAAAGTCAGTTACACATTTGAATAATAGGGGTGCAATTTCGAAGAGAAAAAACTCATATCCTCTCCAATGTTTGAATGTATGATATTTAAGAATAGTGGCTTTCATTAAAGGAAGAAAGAAAGACCGAATATGCAGCATAAAATGACATCAGCATTGTATTTCACAGGTTCTCATCTCATCATCTGCTGCAAACTACCTGAAATTACACTGGTTATAAATAATGACAATAACATACTTCAATGCTTGAATAGTAGTGAGGAAAACATTATAAAATCAATATATCCGAAACATAAGCATTACAATTGGCTTTCGTTTAAGTTACCATATGTGTCTGCTTTCCCACAAACTGGAAGATATGCAAGTGAAAAGTAACAAGTTGGCAGAAGAAGCATCAAAGATAGGACTCCAGGTGAACATAGAGAAAACGGAGGTGATGAAGATTCCTGGCCAACACCAACAGCCACAGCAACAACAACAGACAGCAATCAGCATAAATGGAAGGAACCTGAAAGAAACTACCTCCTTTACCTACTTGGGAAGCATCGTTTCAACTACAGGCGGAACTGACGAGGATATCAAAGCAAGGATCGGGAAAGCAAGGCAAGCTTTCATTACTCTCAAGTCTGTGTGGAGGTCAACAACATTCAGCGTCAAAAATGAGATCGGGATTTTCAACTCCAATGTGAAGTCACTGCTATCTACTATACGGATCAGAGACTTGCACTGCGCGTCATAAAGAGCACATCAAACAAGCTACAGACATTCATTAACAGATGTCTTCGCTCAATACTCAAGATCAGATGGCCGGTCAGAAAAGATCAGCAACAGAGATCTCTGAGAGCGAACCAACCAGGAACCGATTGTGAAACAAATAGGCAGGAAGAAATGGAGATGGATTGGCCACACTCTGAGGAAACCAGCAAGTGACATCACTAGACAAGCCATTACTCGAGTGGAACCCGAAAGGGAAGCGACGAGTTGGTCGTCCAAGGGTGACCTGGAGGAGATCATGTGAAGAGGAGATGAAAACGTGTGGGCAGACTTGGAGCCAGGTGAAAACTCTAGCAGAGAACCGAACGCAATGGAGACGCATGGCTGAAGCCCTATGTTCCTCTAGGAACTAAAGGAAATAATAATAATATAATAATAATAATAAGTTACCATCAATTTATATGCTTCCAAAGTAGAAAAGGACAGGTGAGGGGAAGAGAAGATAAAAAACAGAAAAATCTAATAAACAGTGTTAGCATGTAGGTTTACATAGCATCTCAACTTTATGAACTGTAACCCTCTTAAGTTGCTATGTAAACCTACATGCTAACACTGTTCATTAGATTTTTCTGTTTTCTTTCTTCTCCTCCCCTCACCCGTCCTTTTCTACTTTGGAAGCACATAAAACTGATGTTAACTTAAACTAAAGCCAATGGTAATGTTTATAATTTGGATGTGCTTGTGTGCTATTCAAGCATCGAAGTATGTTATTGTCATTAATTACAACAATTGTAATTTCAGGTAGTTTGCAGCAGCTGATGAGAACCTGAATCTGGTCTTTTTTTCTTCCTTTATTACAACTTACCAGGGGAACCAAAATGTATGAAATACTGACTTTTTTCAGATAATAAAGAAATGTTAGTTAGTTCACCTTTGAACCAGTTATTGCCTTTAATTCCCCCTTAAAATTAGATTAATTTTCGCCTTAAACATTCATTGTTTTTGTTTTGTTTTTTTACTTTTAAAAACAGGTTATTATATTTGCTGAACGTAAACAAGATGTCGATGCTATACATGAATATCTTTTATTAAAAGGTGTTGAAGCGGTTAGTATACACGGTGGAAAAGATCAAGATGAACGTGTATCAGCTGTCACAGAGTTTAGAGCTCATCATCGTGATGTTTTAGTCGCTACAGATGTGGCTAGTAAAGGTTTAGATTTCCCTGAAATTAATCATGTCATCAATTATGATATGCCAGAGGATATTGAAAATTATGGTTAGTTTAAGCTAATTACTACTATTACTACTAATAATAATGATAATGAATTATCGTCTTAACGTTTTACGAATTATTATAATATGATTATTCCCTTGGGTTCCGAGGAGAACATAGGGAGGGCTCCAACAGCACATCTCCATTTTATCCTGTTTCTTGCAATCATCTTCAGCTGGCTCAAAAAATTGTTCATAAGCTCTTATCTCCTCACTAGATCTCCTCCATGTCAGCCTCGAACAACGCCCGATTATTATAAATTACACTTGAAAAATCCCCCGCGTTAATAGATAGTTCAAAGAATAGCTCATGTTTTAAAGGAAGTTTTTAAGTTGTATGCAATATGACTTCATTCTAGTGGTACCCATAAGTGTACTAATATAAGAAGCTTAACTTAAAGAATGGCGACCACAGAGTGCGAACCCACCAGTGACTTTGGACGGATAACATTCACTGAATTATAGAACCTGACGTTATTACAGCACCAAGTATGAACGCTGTGCAAGAATTGATGTGCAAATTTCGTCCTGATCTTGCTTTTAAGTACTGTATGAACAATCGGTTGATAGCACGTTATGGTTAGGTCTGTGATTAGGATTGGGATTGAGGTGTTCGATTATTATCTGTATTTTTCTTGTAAATAAATAAATTGAAGGAGTTTTTCGGTGTTCATATATATACTTTAAAGTATATATATACGCGATTGCTGTCAATCCTTTTCTCTTTTGATTGGAGACAGTAATAGCTCTGTGCATCCACGGTCTGTCTTCGTGAGTCGCGGATTTAATGGTATCATATCGTGTCATTGTTGTTGCTAATGGTGATTAGACTAGTAGGCTCACAAATCGTCTACGTAAAAAGTTTGGTAGCGCAGACTACCAAAGTGTATTAACAGTCATATCAGCCAGAATAAAATATCGTTTTTAATGTATTTCATTATTATTATGTTAGTTTTTCTCGTAAATAAACGGCTTATTAATGTATATTACATGGTAGGTTCTGTAATCCAACGAATGATATGCGTTTATAGTGGCATTAGAGCGTTCGCACTCCATGGTCGCTATTCTTTATGTTTGCCATACAAATGTTTTATAATGCAACATGTGGATGATAATTGTGTCTAGTGTTCTTTTAGCTTGTGCGTGTTTATTGCTAACTGAGTCTTTTTCAGCCAGCTTTATCGAAATATTGAAGAGGTAATTACAACGAGTGGAATTATGTTTTGCTCTTAACATAGTAGTGTAGTGGCTTTTCCTGTATTTCTTTGTCTCTGTCAAACTATCATAAGATGAACATGTGTTATTTTCGATTGTATCTTGTTCGAAAAGTCATATAGAAGGAGGTGTCAGATCAATGCGCCTACTACAATTGTGTGATTAATACTGGTATAATGAGAGATATGAGCGTGAAACTGTGCTATTGGTTGTACCGTGATAAAATGGCAGCAACGGTGTTTCACTGAGTAGACAACTGGAAAACAGTATTTGTCTTATGTATTATATATAACTCAATAGTTCCTCTCGATAATCATCAGCCGTGGTCTTTATCGCTTTAGCTTTTGGTTTTGAGTAATACACTGACAAGTGCTGTTACTGTCACAGTCTCATTGAACTATGGCTATTTTGTTTCAAATTTCAACAGTTGAGTTATGCTTTTCAACCCCGATGTGTATAATTAGGTTCTGGTAGTAAGGCAGAATTGTAGTTCTTACATTCTTTGCTGTGTGGTACATAAATCTCTGTGTGGTTGTCAAATTATAATTATTCGCCTCAATTTCCACTAGTTGTTCAACTGTTAAACATTGGAGTGTATATGACGGGTTTTTTTGTCTTCTAAAATTGCAATCTTGGTGGGGTTTTGAGGACCTTTTAGATCTTTTATAGGGTAAAGAAATAAATGTCACGACATGTAATCATATTATATCTATGTTTTTATGAGGGTGACATGGAGGAGGTCATGCGAAGAGGAGATGAAAGCATGTGGGCAGACTTGCAGCCAGGCGAAAACGTTGACGGAGACCCGAATGCAATGGAGGCGTGTGGCTGAAGCCCTATGTTACTCTCAGAACTAAGAAAGACAATAATAATATATATTATAATAACGTAAGAGGATGTATATGCTACTTGAGAGTGTGATCAATCATTTAATTTAACGAGATTAGTGTAGTAACAGTGGATATTTCAAGTTTCTGTATCCGTCTTATTGGAATGAATATATATATAGTCATGGCGATAGTATTACATCGATTTGGTTGGTGTTAGCATTCAATTACTCAATGTTTTGCGATTGAATCTAGGCTACTGGTTCTTTGCATTCTTATTTTCAAGATTAGCTTAGTTGTTACTGATTTGTTGGCTATATAATGCCCGACCGATAGCTGCTACCTTGACGTGGTGGTCGGGATTGCATATCGCAATGACCCAATAAGCTACACTGGCTGGAACTTATGTTCCTGCAGGTCCGACCATGCCAGAAAGGTTGTTTGGATAGCGGTTAGACAAAAGGCAGCTACCCAATCCAATACTGTGGTTCAAACAAATTCACAAAATATCATGCCGGATCGGTCGGGGCCCGGATTAACAACGACCGCGCTTCCTGCTGCTGTGTCACAGGGCAGAAGTGATAAATATGCTACTGAGACACACCAAATGAAAAAGAACAAACAAAAACAGGCCGTGTGTGACCGGCCTCAAGCAGTTGTCCCCTGGGCTCTGCGGTCACGCAACTCTTTCTGTTTCAGGTTCCCGAAGAATCAATCAACTTCCACGGTGTGGGCAGCTGGGAAGTAACAACCGCCCACACACTTCCAAAAGCACACGAAGCCTTCCTGGCTATATAATTCTAATGTCACTAACCTGTACGTTAAATGATATGCAGGAGTTTCATTTCACAGCATTAAAGCCACTTGAAGAAGTGATACCATTTACCCTGTCATCAGGGATTTTAGTGTACAAATATATAAATAAGATCTTGAGTGTGAGTAGAATTTTAAGTTGTAATGTATTTGAGATATTCATTTTCAAAGTGGTATTAAGTCGCTGTTCATTAATTAGATGTATATATTTTGATGAGTAATTTTTGTTCTTTTCATAGAAAGATATTTAAGGTCTTTATATTTTTTCTCGTTGTTCATTGAATTTTTAGTCCATCGTATTGGTCGTACTGGTCGTGGTCATCAACGTGGTTTAGCGACAACTTTTATTAACAAATCAGTTGATGAGTCTACTCTATTGGATTTGAAACATTTACTCATAGAGGCTAATCAACCAGTACCAGAATTCCTTGTTGAATTAGCTTCAGCTACAGAAGCTGAACTTGAAATGGGTGGTGAAGTTGGCTGTGCTTATTGTGGTGGTTTAGGTCATCGTATTACACATTGTCCAAAATTAGAAGCTATGCAGAATAAAGCTGCTGTTAATCTAGGCCGTAAAGATTTTTTATCATCTGCAGATTATTGACAGAATTTTGTCTTTTGTAAATTTAAGATTGAATATTTAATATTTATTGTAAATATTTTTATAATAATTAATTAATTTTGTACATAAAATCCTCTTGTGAAATTATTTCTTATTCTCAATTTTCACTTATTTTCTTTGTCTCCGTATAATATATAAATAGTCAGTCAAGAGTTAAGTATTTATTTTAAATAAATACTTAATGAGTTACTGCTGTTTGTAATGCATTGATTTGAGACTAATAAATGGATATTACATTGTTGGGGACAATCGGCTGGAAGCCTTGCTTGACCTAGGTTTCGTCCTAGTTGGCACTCACCAGTCAACAAGGCGTATCTGAAACCTTGGAGGAATTCATGTCCCTCTGGGATTCGAACCCACGTCAAAGACGTAACCACTGAGCCATTCAGACTCGCGATTGACCTCCTGTAGGTCTGTAGTGGATATATACTTTGATTGGACACTAGTCAGTAACTAGTGTGATGTATCTAGTCCTTTGTTTGGTGCAGATTGAATTCTATCAGTCAGGTTTGTAATATAGCTCGCCATCATGATGTACTGTGAATTATGGGTATTAGATTGTTGGAGGCAACTGGCAGGAAGCGTTGGATTTAGGTTTCGCGCTAGTTGACACTTACCAGTCAGTAAGCCGTATCTCAGAAGGGATATGAGTTCATTCGAAGTTACAGATATGGCTTGCTGACAAATGCCAACTAACACGAAACCTAGGTCCAACGCTTCCTGCCAATTGCCTCCAACAATCTAATACCCACAATTCACAGTGCATCGTGATGGCGAGCCGCCTAGAATAGTGGCCACATTGCAAACCTGACTGACAGAATTCAATGTGCACCAAACAAAGGACTAGACACATTTCACTAGTTACTGACTAGTGTCACAGTTGACAGATGGAGTTAATTATAATGTTGTATAAATGGAACATAGTTAATACCGACTGAATTTGTCTGTTAATTTGTTATTAAATTCTCTAAATGGTTGTAATGTTCAAATATTAGAAATATCATCTTTGTGTAATAACCTTGCGAATTGTACACTTCAGTTTATCCTGCTGTAGTTCTTAGCTTTCAATAAGGTTTCTTGTACAATCGAAACTACACAAATTTCAACTCTCTTCTCTTCAGTAGTCCTCATGTGGCTTTATTCTAACAGGCAAACTTGGTGATCATGTGAAACTAGTTTTCTTTCTCTTTCAAGTACAACAAAGAGAAATGAATTCTCACAGTCTAAAAACTAGAAAGTACCTATCGTCCACGTGCTTCCATCATCACACTAAAATCATCTGTTGTTCAACTGCCTTCTGTATCAATTTTTATTCTGAAAAATCAAATGTTCACTTGTAGCCATATTAGGCAGTGATTTTAATATTCATTTACAGGAACTTAGTCATTCATTCATGTGGTAGTCGGTGGCACAGCTATAGGATGCTCGCCAACCACGCATGTGGTCAGGGGTTCGATCCCCGGTCGACGCACTCCTTTACAAGTATTGGTTTTGTAGGGATTTTGTTTGATTGCATGGAGGATTTCATCATGAGCTGACATCAGTTAGGGAACCATTGGAAGACCTGGGAGTGCCTGACAGCTGTTTCGTCCTGGTTTGGGACTCTTTGGTAGTATGCACCCAACACCAGGGTTCGAACCCACAACCCTCTGGTTACTCATTAAGCCACTGGGATCCGATCCAATGGCCCAGTGGCTTAATGGTATACGAGCTCGCCTTGTAACCAGAAGGTTGAGGGTTCGAACCCTGACGTTGGGTGCATACTACCAAAGAGTCCCAAACTAGGACGAAACAGCTGTCTAGTACTCCCAAGTTTTCCAGTGGTTCTCTAACAGATGTCAGCTCATGTTGAAATCCCCCATGCACTCCTTTACCTTGCTAAGCCAGTAATAAGACTAATAAAGAGGAAAGGTTGGGCATGAGGCTAGCAACACTATCCCGTAAAAATGAACTCCACTGCTAACGAAACTTCAAGCCTGTAGCTTGAAGTCCTATGTTTCAACAGGAGTGTAAAGGAATAAAATAATAATACTAATAGTTCATTCAGAAAAGCTTACTATTGACACTACGAAGCGTCATGCTGATGAATTGACAACAGTTACTGTTTTTCAAAGTTTTGTTTAAATAATCACTTGCTTTTGGTTAGCACTGCCTTCAAATAAGAGACATTTTCTCACTTATCGACGCTAGAAATTAAGCCAACGAGAACCACAGATTTCGTTGGAAGCTGTCGATGTTAGTAACTCATTGGAGCCAAATACTACATCCTAACACTACAATAATGTTCACTCTGAAAAAGTTCCGCATCTTATTTAGTCTGTCTTAGAAACTTGTAGTTTGCAGTCGAGTGCTGGTAAACACAAGTAGGTTTCTCTACAGCCTCATACTAATTCTGGTGATCTTCAGATGGGGTGTAGGTCCACTAAAACGCTTTGTAATGACCTCAATCAATGGTTGGTGAGGCAAACGAAAGAAATATAGGGAAGGTGTTTATATTCAACACTGCTTGTCAAATATTAAGGAAGTGGGTTGAAAAAGATCGGTAATTTAAACAAAATGACAGGACGGAGTCCGTAGACGGTTTGTAGCCCCAGGCACTCCATATCAGCCTTAACTGTACCAAGCCATGTTTTCAGCTGTCCACCCCTGCGACATCACCAAGATGGTAATGGCGAGGGATTTAGAACTGATTTGACCAGATGGTCATCTGGTCGGCGCAGAACATGGCCAAACCACCGAAGGCGACGTTGTTGGACCAGTACTGGAATTTGGTTGATGTTGTAGCAACGACGACGACGAATTCATGAAGTTTCATGGGAATTTGGTACGAGTGATGTCCCCAGAATCGCTCGGCCTTTTGTTTGAGAGTGCAGCTCTAGCCTTTACACAACCAAGTGTGACCTACAAGGCAGTAGGAGTGGAGTAGGGAGTCCACTATCCATTGGCAGCAGGTGACCGGAATTCGGTTCATACGCCTTTTTGAATGGGGCCAGACATCCAGGACATCCAACAAGCCCTTTGTCCATACGTCTGCCGGTGAGCTCCAGTGAGCTTCATACGCCAGTCGTTGGAGGTTTGGAATCAGGGTTTAGCCATCTCCCCTAGACTGTCATCCAATAGACAGTCAACCCGGTGAAGAGCGCCGGGCATCCGCTTTCGCCCTCTCACTTTGGTGAAAAACATCTCCGCCAGGTGAAGGTAGTGAGTAGGACTTCCTCAGGAGAGGCTATGTAAGACGCCCGGTCATATGGGAGCATTTCAAGAGGTGTGCGGAGGGGTGGCCAACCCGCAGCGCAAGGCACCCACCCCCGACCATCCTGAGACTTTGGAGGCTATTTACCAATAACACAACTAAAAAATATGCACAGCTAAATAGTCACTGGTTGTCATTTCTAAAAGTATACTAATATTTAGCTAACCGACTGTTTCATTAGAGATTGTCTTAATGACTTTCGGCACACAGTCTTTGCGTTCCTTTCTACTAATGCAATTTCATAGTTCAGTATTTCATAGGTAAGTGCTCAAAGCTTGGCATAACATGTATCTTTTACGATCCTTGCAGAGATATGACTCATTAACTCAAGTATTGGGTTATCTGTTAGCGCATCCCAAAGAATTCGAATCCCTCTCTACCTCCTTTGGACTGAGCATCGGGATTAAATGAATATCTCACATTTTCAGGTAGTTAGGAGTGAGCTATAGGTGTTGTGTGGGGACTAGTGATACTGTTTGACTGCTGAAACCTCAATAGGTGGGTCGGTGTTAAGACTTGTGACTGGCAGTTTCATCAGTCCTTACACAATAAGTGTGACTCATAGCCTGCTACATAACAATTGACATCTAACATGTTTATATGTTAGTTAGTCCAGTATAAGAATACATCTATGACATTTTACTAGTTCGTCAATGGAAATTCAGTTACCAGAGACAGATTCTTCATGTACCAAATTGTGTGCCACACCTGTTGTGTATGGATTGAAATAGGCGAAAAAGCACGATTTGAATCTGGGACCTGTTGGCTGTAAATCGAATCTTTGAGCTTGTCACTCGTGTCTCTAACTATGAATTTTAGTTATTAGAGAAGGCTAAATAATTATTCATTTTCATCACAATAATGTCATGAAAAGAAAGTTTGTAGCCACTTTTTTAAATTTCCAACTTGCAAATTAATTCGCGATTTACATAGTTCGAGGGTGATTGTTTGAGCATAGTTCTCTTCGAAAACCGAGGTTATTCATATCAAAATAATGCAGTTTGCTTGATACCATAAGTGATAATCAAGAAGGCAAGCATAAAGGCATAAAAACCACATACTTCTGATTGAACGAAGTGATCTAAGCACCGGAGGGCCGTTTCACACGTTTGTAGTTGACCTCATCAATGGTATACTCGATTTAATTCCGCTTAGGATATAAAATCAGTTCAAACCATCGGATTTCAGACTACCAAACTGAACAGACTGGTGGTACCATAAATCAAATCCACAATTTGCAAATTAGTCGGCAATTTTATTGTGAGTGGTGTATAACTACTTATTTCAGTCATTCAGTACTATACAGTTTTATATAATCATTTTCCTGTGTGATATTGCCTGATCAAGATAATATTTAGTAAAAGTAGGTATTTTCTGAGGAGTGACCACGGCTATATTTGCTTTTATCATCAACAATAGATAGCATGTCGGATTTGTAGTCAGTTTTGTTCATAATTACAACTTCAGAACCTTTATCAGGTTTCTTAATTATTATATTAGAGTTTTCCCATAGCTCTTTCAGGGCTTTGAAATGCTGAGAAGTTAAAATACTTTTCTCTTTTGGGTTGTTGTTTTAAAATCTGGTGAGCTATATCCGCCATCTTGGCTTTAAACCAACCCCGATCTTCATCGGATGTTGCGGCAAGAGGTTTGAGTTGGTCATACAAATTTCCAAAGTTAGCATGGATGGCTAAATCCGTAAATTGCTTGCGAGGAACACAAAATTCAAGTCCAAGGTATAAAGCTTCTTTCTGATGAGTAGACAGAGTAATATGAGAAAGATTTGTAACATATTTATCGGGATTCACTGGAAAAAGATCTACGCGGTTCCGATCATCAATTCCAGATTTAGCCATCCATGCTGAGTTTGAAAACTTGTATGACCAACTCACACCTCTTGCCACAACATCCAATGAAGATCGGGGTTGGTTTAAAGCCAAGATGGCGGATATAGCTCACCGGTTCTTAAACAGCAACTCAAAAGAGAAAAATATTTTAACTTCCCAGCATTTCAAAGCCTTGAAAGAGCTATGAGAAAACTTTAATATAATAGTTATGAAACCTGATAAAGGTTCTGAAGTTGTAATTATGAACAAAAGCAACTACAAATCCGAAATGCTATCTATTGTTGATGATAAAAGCAAATTTAGTCGTGATCCCTCCTCAGAAGATATTCAGTTGTTGTAGGGCAAAGTGACAGCTAATCCAGTGAAGCTTCATGGCCTAAGTGCTATAAGTAAGAGTAGGTATCTCAAAAATTAGTCTTACTGTAATAAACACCTGTTGTGCATACTTTAATGGACGACAGTGTTTTAGTATAACGCAAGGTCGGTAGCATATATCCTAAGGCAGATGACTGTGAGCTATTAACTTAGGTGAGAGAAATTGTCTTCACTCTCGTTTAGATGAACGACAAATACTAGTTCATTGTGAGTCGCATGTTAAATATCTTCTATAACTTTTCTCAAATCATGAACTGATTCTAATCAGCCATAACTCTGTATAATTTTATGGGATTCTCCTACTATCACCCTATTTTGAATCCAAAGTGTTCACACTAATTACCTAACTTTATAGTAGATGAATATACCACCCGTGACGCTTATGAACTGTGCTAATTTCCCAACCTAGTGATATTTGAGTTCGTCTTCATAGTCAGGGTAAACAGTTCTGTTTCATCTACTCTCACAGCTAAATATGAATCAGGAAAGAATTGAATGAGTCCAGAGAACTCCACAAGAAAATAAAAGCCAAATCATTTGCAGAATCAGAGACATAAATATGGGATTTGTGTAACTTTATTGCAATTCTTCAACATTGTTCGGCTTTTTCTGGTTAATAGAAAATATAAATAGTATCTATGATTCTTTAACTGAAATGCTGACTCAAAGATTAGTAGTCGGATGAAATGTAAACAGTTATCACGCTTCACAAAATTAAAACAACATTCATGAGACTTTAGGAGCTGGTAATATGTAATTCAACTCCAGGCTGCAGTAACCATCCTTTTCTAAACATTTTGCCAATAATCTTTGTATTCCTTAACTTAAGAGTACGTTCGATTGCACATGTGTGTGTGGTTTTGTAAAAACAACCAAAAGAATGATGATATTCATCATTGAGAGATCACTTCAGGGAAGTAATCTTCCACAGTTTTTCCATAATTAGACTATCCACCTTATCTAATGACCTGAGCACTGACTAACTGCTGCCAGAAATATGCTAATATAATCCATACCGCCCCTAAGAAAAAGGTTTTCATCAAATTACCATATAATGGGGAAATAAATAGTAGGATTTTGAGACAAAGGTTGAATTCGATCATCCGTAGAACCTATTATGCAGCCCAGCTTGTCATTGTCGAAAAAGCTAAAAATATGCTTCACTGCAAACCTCAAAAGTGCACAAGTGATTATGTCACATCCCACACTATTTACCAATTTTCGTGTGTGTGTGGTCACACATACATATGAGGGTGGGAGAGCATATCCCAAAATGGCTAGAAAAACAAATGAACTGTGAAAAACCAATAGATGCAGGTGTCAGACTACCAACTTCTTCTATAGCTAAACACCTAATAGAGATGAACCATAAGATTGATGTCAACTCAGCCTTTAAGGTCATCTATGAAAGCGGTCAAGGGCGCTTATTGAAATACTCCGAGGCTATAGCTATTCATAAACTTAAGCCCCCCCCCCCCCTGTGTATTCAAAAACAATTTATTATTATCTATAGTTTGGTTTGTAAGGATTGGTTATGTTTTACGAGTTGATCACGGGCTGATATCAGTTAGAGAACCAGGGAGTACTGGACAGCTGCTGTTTCATCCTAGTTTGGGAATCATCGGCAGTACGCACCCACTGGGATTCGAACCCAGGACCTTCCGGTTACAAGGCAAGCTCCTACACCATTCAGCCACTGGGACCCGATTCAATGGTTCATGAATTCTAACTTATACCAATTCGTGATTTTAGCGCGACCCCAACTATTGTCGTTGGTGGGAAATCCATCCACACACGTGACTTCTAATTGGACCTCACTGGTCACGACTTCTCACTAGAACTCCAGGAAGCTCCAACCTGTAGCAAGTCACTAGCGAGCATCAGAATAATTTTCTATAGTTTGGTTTATTATTACTCTTAACCTACCTTGGTAATCTTTATTTGATTGGATTACCAAACGTTGTGTTAATCATTCTTAAATCCTTTTTTTGTCACTTTGTTTAATTTAACATTTTCATATATATACCGATTTGACAAGTAAATGTGTGATCAGATTGTTCGAAATGTGTATAGCGCAAATACATCACATTTTTCAGATAATCTCCGTCTTCTGATAACGCTATCCAAATTTATAAAAGGGACAAATTGTTTTAAATGTGATTAATGTTTTCCAGTGGATTGGTTTGTTTAGCTGATATCTATCCTTTGATTGTATGATATTATGATTGATAAGTTTTTGTGGGTTGTATATTACCTTAAGTGGTACACCGCTAAACTCTCTTCAACACTATTAGTGTCTAAGATTCATGGATTTCTTGAATTTAGTGTTTTTTTCTGGTAATACTGAAATAAATTATTATGACTAATTCATTGTGTTGTTCGATGCCATTCCATACTCATACATGTAAAAATGAAAAGAGTGCCTACTTTCACCACAGCGCAGATATACTTCATCTGGTAAGCAATGTTAGCTTCCTTCTACTTTGCTATTACGCGTTCAGCCCACTGACTGTGTTGGCTCTGGATGAAATCAGTTTGAAGAGATTTTCAGAAGTGTTCTACTTATATTCTATGACAATCGAAACTGTATTTTCCTAGGACAATTTGTAATTATAAGTATAGCCAGTTATTTCAGTTTTAGAATAGAATTTGAGCACTGTAGTAGAGATAGTTTTTGATGTGATAAAAAAAAGCACACAAATATACAGTACTGTTTACTGATGACGTTTCGAGCACAATCTACGTACTGCTCATAATCATATCCGTGTATTCAAATGAACAATAAGCTGTGTTCGAGTTGTCATCAGTGTTAGTCGTTTCTATTGAGGCTGGATGTACTGTGCAGTCTGTTTCATGTGGTTGGAGTAACATCTAGGCACAAATCTTTTTGCATAGTTGTGCTTACACCTTTCTTATGCTTGTTTTTGTCAAAAAAGATATCTAAAAATAGAATTTTATTATACAATTCATTATTTCGTAAAGTCTATGCTGTGGAAAATACTACTTACTGATCAATTAGTGAGTGCTTTTATCGACCACATACTCTGGTTATGATGAATGAATGAGGAGTTTACATAACGTACTCAAATTTCCAGGTTGCTAATTATATTAGGATTTAGGCTGATTTAGCAACCAATCCATTTATAAAGCAAGGATATTCCTTCTGTCTATGTATCAATGTAATCATTGAAGTTTAGTGTGTGAATCCTTAACTGTCTTGATTAATCCTGTTAGCGAATTAGAAGAATTAATGTGAAACGATCCCCGGCCGACACACTCCTTTACCTCGCTAAGCCAGAACTAAAAGGCTGGTGAAGAGGGAAGGTTGTGCATGAGGCTAGCAACCCCATCCTGTAAAATAAACACTGCTACAGAAACTTCAAGCTTCTAGCTTGAAGCCCTATGTTCCACTGGGGAACGTGAAGGAAAGAAAAGCGTGAAACGTAATGCGTTCTCCACAAATCTTTGCTTCTTGCTTAGTCGAAGTTTTTGCTCAATTTCGGCCCCAAAAACATATATGCAGCAGAAAACGGTAGTTAGGACAGGGCACATTCACAAGTTATGTCAAATCTTTTCCATGTTTTGGTCCTACTTGTTTTGACCTCATTTGGCTTGGTGTCCTTTCCGATGGTTTGTATTTTATCTTTCTTGTTTTCAGTTTACTGCAGCCTTTGTTGCACTAAAGTTTGTTCGTTTGTGATTCTACGTTTTACCAACTTTGAGAAAGGCTGCATTAATCATGACAATAAATAACCAGTTTCTAAATGTCTACGATTTTCATTTTGAGTTGGAATGCGTGCTCATATTTCCCATTTCAAGTAAACATGGAACAGTTGTTTTAGGATTGGATAGTCCAGATGGTGTGTAGCTCAGACACTTCCTGAAAACAGTAGCCACTACTCCTCACATCTAATCTTTGTAAGTAGTGTAAAGTTAAAGGAAATGATGCATCAGTCTGATGATAAGCTTAGAGTGAGGACAAAAGCTATCGTGAAGGGCTTTCGATCACAGCAAGGTAAACGTCACAACAGATATTTTAGTTGCGTAAAAAAGTTGATAGAACACCATTAAAACAGCCAGACTTAATATCTGATATGATTACAGCGTTTCTCTAGGCCCGTAATACTAAAACAACTACCTTGAAGAAGTTCGAACCGTACCTATAGCCCTCGTTCTACCTTTACAAATATACTGAAACGAAAACGCAGCAAGTTTGATTTGCGATAGCGTATATCTTTATCCTGAGTTAATGCATCTCAGAAGCTACTACTCCATAAGCAGTATATATTTATTTTAATTGAATTTTAGATTTTCCCGTCGATTGATTGGACCGAAGTGCTCGGTCTCAGGTTGACATGTCGGCTTCTTGTGCAGATGCTTCGACGATGTCTGGGCATTTAATTAGTATTTAATTGGTGGATGGTGACTAGCAGTGGAATCCAGGATGCTCATTTCGTCCTATTTGGGACTCATCATCTGGATGTACCTGCATTCTGCAGTGAGCCGTAATGTTCCCACCGAGGCTCGAACCCAGTGCCTATAGTTTCAAACACCAAGGCGTTATCCACTAGACCACTTGGGCCACTAGAGCCACCTCTTGTGCAACGGGTCATGTCAATTATTTGATTGAATTTTAGATTTTCCCGTCGATTGATTGGACCGAAGTGCTCTGTCTCAGGTTGACATGTCAGTCCAATCAGTCGACGGGAAAATCTAAAATTCAATCAAATAATTGACATGACCCGTTGCACAAGAGGTGGCTCTCGTGTCTCAAGTGGTCTAGTGGATAACGCCTTGGTGTTTGAAACTATAGGCACTGGGTTCGAGCTTCTGTGGGAAAATCATCACTCACTGGGAAATGCAGGTACATCCAGTGACGAGTCCCAAATAGGACGAAATGAGCATCCTGGATTCCACTGCTAGTCACCATCCACCAATTAAATATATATTTATTTTTAATTTTCCTTTCTTAAATCCTTAGCATTCGATTTTTAGCCTATAGGGAGTGTGTTGTAGTCGTAATATTTATAGAATCTAGTAACAGATGGTATTATTAACTCAAGTAGTCTTGTAGTTTATTGGCTTGACAGATTAACTAACACATTTTGTTAACTTGTATTCTTTTATGTATTTACTTTACTATTCATTTACTAGGATTTCTTTGTTTTCAGCGTGCCTACAAATCACCGATTGGATTAACACCTGGATATCAATAGAATGCTCACTAATGACTTGCCAGTTAAATGAATTCACATAATTTCTAATGGAAAGTTGTAACCGACGGGGTCCACCATTTCGGTTATTAGGATAGTTAGTTGTCGATAACGCTGAGCTCACTTGAACTCTATCACGAAGTTAGGAGCCATGTTATATTGGATACTGACTGAATGGCAATGTAACCTGGTGATTCTAAATTGCTGCTGATATTCATTGTTGAAAACACTTCCGTGAATATGAGACAGCTGTCTATGGGCGTTCGAGTTTCACTAGTTTACTAGTTGATTATAGTTTATGATGAAGCTTACTTTGGAACTTTTGCTCTTAATTCCTTCTTGTGTTAAAGACAATCAATAAGAAAACATAAGGCTAAGTTTCCTACTTACTGGCTATTCGGGCTGAATGGTAAAAATTTTGTCTGCAGAACTGGGTGATGCAAGTTAGGGTTTCCAAGATGGCTTCAATTTCTTCGAGATCGCAGACACGTCTTGCTGGCGAATGCCAATGAATAAAACGTCTAAGTTCAAGGCTTCTCGTTGATTCCCTTTAACTATCTAGCATCAAATCAAAGTGCATCACGACAGTGGGTGGTGTGATACAGACAATGTGTTCCAACGGAATATGATTCTCACATGTTCCCAAAGTTCAATACTGCCTTAGCAGTAGAATATTATGTATATTTGAACATTCTATTCCACGTGGTTTGATGTAAACCAAAATCACATGCTCAGTGATTGGTTAACGAATATAAACTATATATATATATATAAATATAAACAGCGGTTTGATCATTTGAAAATATACCTTGGCTTGCGTCTCTTGTACCTTCTGTTGTTACAACTAGATACAGTCTAGTGACTGAACGATGCAATCCCCTCTTATCTTCAGTTTTTTGGTAGAACTTTTGAACAAACATGTCAACTGTGTCTCCCTACCAATGTGACTAAGTCTTCTGAAAAAAGACAACAGTGGAATTTCATTTTTTTCTCTAAAAGTTGTATTTGTTGTCGTTTTCATCTTTTTATTTCGAAATATGATAGCGGATTATATAACTGAGGATAAGAATAATAATGTCTTCTCCAGTTTTAATCAAATCACTCATTCGAGTTGGTACATCAAAATTTTACAATAAAATATGAGTGTATAATGCATTTCAACAGAGGAATGTTTTCTTTTGTTCTGTTTTTTTTTCTTTCAAAAATATATTTATAAGTAATAACTATGTAGTATACTACGTAAGTACAAAAAATATATATAAAAATCTCTTGGTAAATTATATGCAAAAGGGAGTTTATTATTTAAGGGCTTTCTTTTTTTCATGTTTCGTATTATCATGAATTGTGATTATAATTCATATTATATCTGTGCATGTTGTTTAGGTTTGCCTCACCATCATCATATTCAAAAGAAATTCTCTTTAGACTAGTTGTTATAACGAATCTATGTTTAACTCTATGCATCAAGTATATCGTTAAAACAGTGAATGCAATAAGTATTATTGTTCCGAGGATTAAAAGAGCCAAAACGGTGGGATGTACTAAAACGAAAACAGGGAAATGTGAAAAATTATTACATGTAAGCAAAATTAATGCTAGCTACAACAAAACAGCAACAACAACGCCTGTAGACTGCTTACATTTAACACTTATATACTGAACTACAACGTTCAATAATGTACCCTCTCAGCATAGAACCTTGTGTAAATGTGCACCAGTTCAAGTTACCACAGTTCATGAAAGCTCATATAAAGATACAGAAGAGAAATTTAATGAAACAAAAAAAGTGGAATTGAACAACCACATGGAGGATAGTGCGAATTTGATGGATCTCAGAGATTACAAAAGTTGAGAAAGATTCTCAGCCATGATTCGTAGTGCTTCGAGGACCCCATTTCAGCAGTCTATACATCCCTACGTAGCTCAAACCCCTTCAGTCAAAGACTTTATAGATTGATGTAATGTTTTGGTCTGTCCATGTCTAACTCTGCTCTAATCAGATTCTGTATCAGCTGACATTGTTGACGAGGAAGCTGATGGTTTGTCACGCATAAGACGTGTCCTAGTCATGTTAATAGATACAGCTTCATAACTTAATCGATTGATTTTCCCTATATACCTAAATTCACTATTACTCACAATATGATACCAGTTGACACTGAAGATAGAAAGCAAGCACCCATGGTCAGTGAATGTTCCTCGGTACACAAGTCCTTTGATCGATAGAGCACTATCATGGCTATACGCGAGATGACGTAGGCTGGGAAATAATGCACAAACCACTTGTATCTGTGCTGAGATTTCGTTGGCAGTCTGTTCATTATGTCTGACACGAATTACCAGATAAATGAGTTGGAAAACACGCTTAGTCACTCCACTCCTTATCTTTTAACTACAGGTCGGTGCAGGACAGTCCCACAGCACCATCTTACATTTGATAAAGGGGGATCTCATGCCAAACATACTAAGATTTCTGATCAATGTGTTCAGAAGACTGTATTTTATTGGTGTCTTCATCCATGAGGACACTATCATCTACATACGCAACTTCTTCCTGGTAACAAGTCAGTCCGTAAGGCGCTAAAGTCGATTAGAGCCACATGCGTTAGTACACCGTCCATCAAATGGAATAAAAATGCTGATACTGATAGTCAATGACAAACAGCACTGGTTGTCATCATAAAGTGTTATCTGAGTTCATCAGTTTTAGCAGACTGCCTCGATTAGTGCAGCATACTCTATCGGTACTGCTTTCACAGTCAGAAATTGTCAAAATACCTTTCTATCAACGGAATCAAATTCCTCCTTGAGTATTTGACACTGGTAAATATGCCTATGTTCCAACATCTGTCGAACGATCCCTCTGTGATTAATACGGGTTAATAATATATTGGCACCATTCTGGCTGAACATTACCGGATTCATACACACTACCTAATATCTTAATTAATCCGGCCAATAATTCTTCTCATCTCCTTGAAAAACCTTTAGAAAAATACCATCAAGTCCCACTGCTTTATCTCGTTTCAGAATAGAGACGGCTTTTTCTGCTTCGGTTACGGTTGAAAGACTGTTGTCCATATCCCATTCAGGTAGATATTAGGTGCTAGGGAAATTCAGCATGGCTGTAGGCCTGAGGATTAGTTATAGTGTCATATTTCTTGGAAATTGTTTCCCTTAGCAATGGTTTTTAGAGCTTGTTTCCTTAACGAGTAATCAGGTGTTGCCTACTGCCTGCCCATACATGCTTCTGGCTTTTGATTAGGAAACTCGTAGTCAGTTTGCATTTAAGCAGATTCCGTGCTTCATCATGTTCTTCATCAGTCTTCTTGCGCCTATCATTTCGAATGAAACAACAGAAATCGATTAGCATTTGCTAGCCTTTGGTTTCAGACTATCAACAGCTTTTATCGCCATTTATATGTATATAGTAGATACTATATGACTGTCAATTAGAATTGTAAGTTAAAATTCATTGATTTTTTCTAAAACCATAAAGCTTTAGTTACATTCATGCGGAAGTGAATAGAATTTATAATGTAAGGTAATTATCTTCTTCACTGCCATACACAGAACTCTATTTAGCCTATCTTGTTGTTTATTATCGTGACAACTATTTGTTTATCACAGCTACGTGTTACTGACAGTCTAAAGTTGATATAAATATGTTAGATAAGTTCATTTAATTGACTTTATTTTTTATAAAGGCACTATCTTTGAAAATGCCTTTACACTTTTGTACTTCTTCTAGTTAACTATGTGTATTAAGAATAATGTAAACAGCCTACATACTTTGTATGGCTCTTTTTAAATAATTTATATATCACAATTAGCCTTAGTTGTTGGAATAAAACTACATCTCTAGAATCTTAATCTAGTCTTTCTTCATTAAAGTAGTTCTGTAAGGTTTGTACTTTGTCTGGGTAAGAGTTACGTTATACACCTCAAAGAGTGAATGCCTCTATAGCCTCTTACACATTATGAGTATCAAAATGAAATTCATATCATAGTCAACAATTAGGCACAGAAGTTTGTAAAAGAAAACTCATTTTCTATTTATAGTTAGAAAAATAACCATATCAGTATAAATAGTTATATTATCTGTAGTTTTGAAAAATTAGAATTTTAAAGCATTATGTGCGTCGGCGGCATAGCGATTAGGATGCTCGCTGACCATGCACATGGTCCGAGGTTCGATCCCCGGCCGACGCACTCCTTTACCTCGCTAAGCCAGAACTAAAGCTGGTGAAGAGGAAAGGTTGGGCTAGCAACCCTATTCTGTAAAAATAAACACTGCTACCTAAACTTCAGGCCTCTAGCTTGGAGCCCTATGTTCCACTGGGAACGTAAAGGAATTAAAAAAAAGGCACTATAGCTCCTCTCTCTGACGACACCCAATGATATTCAACGTGTGTCGTCAAATGAATAGATTACTATGTTAGAATGACTCAGGGACTGAATTGCCACCAGGGAATAATCTCGTTAACTTAGAATATACAGATGATTTAGTCCGCCCTCCTAGGTGAAGACGCTGACTAAATGCAGCAGAGTCTTCTGAATACAGACAGACAGCAATCTTCGAATGTTTGGCATGCGATTCGCTCCTGCTGTCAAATATAAGATGATGCTACAGGACTGGAATGGACTACATTGACTCACAACTTAGAAATAGGGAGTGAAGTGGTTGGTGGAGTGTGTTAACTACTTCACTTATTTCGAAGGTTGCATCAACCAGCCCTAACGGGTTGATCGCTGACCAAATCTCAGCACGGATACAGAAGGCTAGTTTCGTATATGAGAGTTTACGCTGTCTCTGGCTTAGTAAACGTGATATCCGACTGGATATCGACCAAAGGACGTGTGTACTGCTCAGCAGTCCGCTCCATCCTCCTTTTGACTGTGTGACCTGGCCATTCAGAGTGGGAGATACGAAAAGGCTAGCTGTCCTTGATCATAGGTGCCTGTGTTCTGTCTCCACTGTTAAGTGGCATAATCGGGTGAGTAATATTGAGGTTAGGCTTCAGTTGATTGCTGGGTAAAGAGGGAAAATCTACTGACGAGGTTGTGAAGGTGAATCGATTGAGATGACTAGGTCATGTTTTACGTACGTCTAGCCATCACCTTCCTCGACAACGGGTGATGTTAGCTGACATGAGATAGCTCAGGTTGGAAAAGAGCTAGCTAGTAATGGTCAAACCAAAACATGGCTTCATCAGTCAATGAAATCCACAACAGTTCATGTAAACTATGCGGGGAGTTGTAGACTGTTGTCTGGATGCCAAAAACTAGTGGCTGGAGTCCATGTGTTATATGACTCAAAATCGTTCTCAGTGGTGGCGCAGATTCATCCACTCTCTGTTATATCTGCCCTATCTTAAAAAACCTTATTGCTTTTCTATGTTACTATTCTTTCTTCCTCATGTTTCTGCTTATTGTCGTCCTTCGGAATCTCTGTTTTTCTCTTTTATTTTCTTTTTTGCGCTACATGGATTGTGGCAACTTGAACTGCTGCACTTCTGTTCAAAGTTCTATGTTGAAACCAGTCAGTCAGTTAGACAATTTTCTTTCTGTTTACCAGATAGCCTTATATATATATACATTTGTGATATAGTAATTTCCTCTTGTTTTTAATTGATAATCATTCTTTCAATTATATGCAACAACACATATCCTTCAGTGATATACTTTCGTGGTTCTTCTCGTCACTTCTTACAATAATAACTGACTGTGACATGTGTCATTTTAGGCCCAGATACTCTCTTCTTCGATGCGTTAGTTGCAAAATAACTTCAGTGCTGAAGGGAATGTGTTCAATGCTTAGATTATAACCCAAAAAATTAACTATTCATCGACCTTTGTGAAGTAATAACGTCCTGAATGTTTGACGTTTGAACTGGAATTTCGAAATGTTGTTCGCTGAAAATGGTGTACATTTTTCATTCAAGTGACCAAATGTTGTTCTGAAGTACATTTTATTTTGATTTCGCTGTGACAGTTAGGCTATCGCATCCAGTTCATAACAGAGAATTAGTGTATTGTGTGACAAAGGATTATATGTATATCGACACAATCAGTCATGAAAAAGTGACCTATTATTATTATTATTGTTCCCTTGGGTTCCTAGTGCAACATAGGGCTTCACCTGAACGTCTCGACTTACTTCTGTCTTCTGCAGTACTTTTCACCTGAATTCATGTAAGTCCATAGTGTTTCAACTCCTCTTCACAAGATCTCCTCCATGTCAACCTTGGACGTCCCACTCACCGCTTCCCTTACGGGTTCCACTCGAGTTATGGCCTGACACACGATGTCACCCAGCGGCCTCCTCAACGAGTGTCCAATCCATCTCCACTTCTTTCTCCTGCATATTTGTTGGGCGATTGGTTCTTGTTTTGGTTCTTCCCATAGTTTGTTTCTTGTTGGTTCTTTTTCTTTCCGGCCATCTGATCTTGAGTAGAGAGCGAAGACAGTTGATGATAAAGGTCTGCAACAGGCTGTTGGAAATATTCTTTGTGACACACTGGCCAAGTTCCTGATCCGTATAGAAGAACTGACTGACTTGACGTTTGTATTGAAAATCCGAATCTTGTTGTTGATGCTGAGTTGAGTGACGAATATTTCCAGATTGGTTTCAGGTTGATGAATGTGTTTCTCGCCTTCCCAATTCTCAATTTGACATCCTCGTCCGTTCCACCTGCCTGTAGTTGAGACAATGTTCCCTAGATAAGTGAAGTGAATGAAGTAACCTCTTTCAAATCCCTCCCGTTGATGGTGATTGGGCCTGGATGTTTCTGCTGCTGTTGTTGGTGCTGGTTGGTTATTTTCATAACCTCCGTCTTGTCTATGTTCACCTGGAGTACTGTCTTCTCTGGCCGCTTCTTCGAGCAGTTTGTCGGTTTTCGCTTGTAAGTCTTCGATTTTGTGTGACATCAAACATAAATCATCCACGCGCGAAATCCAGGTCTTCTGGGTTCTTCACGTCGGTCCAGGATATCCCTGTCTTCTCGTTTCCCACTGACAAAGTGACCTGCTTTTTTTTTTAATATGATCAGTATTTCAGTAATCTTGTCTTCCCTATTATTTACTGACAAAACTTTGGTAACAGTTACATCTTAGTAATGAAGAGATGGATTTCACTGCTCCGTAGTCTAGTCTATAATGTTTTGTAGATTGAAGCAACTACAAATACATATTTAAGCATCAAAGTATGAATGTGATAGAGTTATTTCCATTTGATGAACTGTCAAATACACAGGACTGTAAAGTCTTGATGTAACTGATTTAGCTGATACTAGACATATCAGTGTTCAGATGATCTGTCAATGCTTCATATCTGCAACACTCATTTTGTATTATTATTATTATTATTGTATCCTTTAATTCCTACAGGAACATAGGGCTTTAGCCGTGCGTCTCCATTGCGTTCGGTTCTCTGATAGAGTCTTCACCTGGCTCCATGTCTGCCCACATGTTTTCATCTCCTCTTCACATCACCTCCTCCAAGTCACCCTCACTCTTGGACGACCAACTCGCCACCGCTTCCCTTTCGGGTTCCACTCGCGCAATGGCTTGTCTAGTGATGTCACTTGATGCATTGTTTCCTCAGAGTATGGCCAGCCAATCCATCTCCATTTCTTCCTGCTTATTTGTTGCACAATCGGTTCCTGGTCGGTTCTCTCAGAGGTTCCTATTGCTGATCATTTCTGGCCATCTGATCTTGAGTATTGAGCTAAGATAACTGTTAATGAAGGTCTGTAGTTAGTTTGAGATGCTCTTTATGACGCGCTGGCCAAGTCTCTGATCCGTATAGTAGCACTGACTGACTTCACATTGGAGTTGAAAATCCGGATGTTATTTTTGATGCTGAATGTTGTTGGTCTCCACACAGACTTGACGTGAGTAGTGAAAGCTTGTCTTGCTTTTCCGATTCTTGCTTTGAACTTGAAAAAAAAGCTAGGAGAATGCAATGAATAGGATAAATTCAGAAAGGACAGTATACATAGAATTCCGTCGGAACTTTTCCAGTTAATATAATATTAAAATATAGATGACATTCTAATATGCGTAAACCTTTAGTGCATTCCTATATTACTTTCTCAAATGGATATATTACACAGTCAAGTGATCATTCTATGTAAAAGATAGTGATTAACTTACATCGACAGTATTCTGACCGGCTGTAACCCCCTACATATTGCCATCCAAAATTACACACGCATTTGATACCATTCATAATGTCGACACAATGGGAATGTGGCGGACAAACATTGTGACAGTCACTGCATACTCGTTTCATTGTATTGGCTGAAATAAAGATAAGCGTATATATGTATGTATGTATTTATTAGTGACGTTTTCGTATTTTCCTCATGTGCTGTTTATTACAAGAATATAATTTTTAATTAATTTAAGAAGTGAATAAAACACAGACAACAAGTGACTTGCTTTTAAGTAATTAACCAGACTAAATTGATTGAAGGATTTCATCATGAGCTGACATCAGTTAGAGAACCACTGGAAGACCTTGGAGTACCGGACAGCTGTTTCGTCCTAGTTTTGGACTCTTTGGCAGTATGCGCCCAATACCACGGTTTGAACCCACAACCTTCTGGTTACCCATTAAGCCCAGTGGCTTAATGGTCTACGAGCTCGCCTTGTAACCAGAAGGCCGTGGGTTCGAACACTGGCATTGGGTGCATACTACCCAAGAGTCACAAACTAGGACGAAACAGCTGTCCGGTACTCCCAGGTCTTCCAATGGTTCTCTAACTGATGTCAGCTCATGATGAAATCCTCCAACCAATCTTTCTATCTAATGTCGACTCAAAATGCGAGCTACTTACTTACCTACTTTTATATACTATTTTATTCCTTTATATTCCAAGAAGAACAACAATAGTCATGGACAGAGAAGAATACACCAAGAAAGCTGAAGAACTACTCAACGACGAGGATGTATACCAATAACTTTCAACAAATCCCATACAAACATTGGACAACCGCATCCAAAGGACCTTAAACAAGCTCACCAAAACTGGACAGATCACAAAACAAGACCAGTGGCGAATGAAATCCAATGGACCAGTCCTACTCCGATTCTACGGCAGACCCAAAATACACAAACCAAATATCCCACTACGACCAATTGTATCGCTCCCAACGGCTGCAACATATAACTTATCCAAAGAATTATACAGAAAACTGAAACACCTAACAGAATATTGTGATCACTACATCAACTCTGCTATCCAATTTCTAGAGAAAATCAAAGGCATCCAAATAGATGAACAAGAAATAATGATATCCTTCGACGTCACAACATCATATACCTCAATCGGACAAAAACTAGCAAAGGAGACCATGGAACAATTACTCAGCAACGACGAATACCTCCCACAACAATCAAAAATGCAACACACAAGCTGGATGAAATGCATAAACCTATGCCTAACAACGTACTTCCAATTCAACGGTCATATATATGAACAGGTCAAAGGAACACCCATGGGATCACCAATATCAGGTTTGATTGCAGAAGCAGTGATGCAAAGGCTCGAAAACACAATCCTACCAAAGATCAAACCCAAGATTTGGATACGCTACTTGGACGACACATTTGTAATAAGCAAAAGAAACGATTCAGATAAAACTCACAACCTGATAAACAACGTCTTCAACGACATCAAATTCACAAGAGAAGAGGAATCCGAGAACAAAATCCCATTTTTGGACGTCTTAGTCAAGCGAACAACCACAGGACAATTAGAAACTCAAGTCTATAGAAAATCAGCTCACACAGACCAAATCCTGAATTACAACAGCAACAATCCAATAACACAAGAGGAATTGCATACAAACACTATTCAAGAGAGCCAGGACTCATTGCAGCACTCCCACCTTGAGGAAAATTGAATAAAGATATCTCATGGACGTCTTCCAAAAGAATGGATATCCACGGAATTTCATCAAAAGACATATATCCGCAAGCCAACCTATCAAGCCAAAAGCCCTCAAGGAAAGCACAAAGAAAGTCGCCCTGCTATGTATAAAGGATATCTCAGAAATCACTGCAAGACTCGTCAAACCTTTAGGAATTGACGTCGCACACAAACCAACAAAATCACTTCACTCAGTTCTATGTCAACCGAAAGACTCAACAGCAAAAGTATATAAAACCAACATCATCTACAAGATAAATTGTAGCAACTGCGAAAAACACTACATTGGCCAAAGTGGACGTACCCTTCGTCTTCGTATCCACGAACATAAGCTAGCCGTCAAAAGACATGACGTCCACTCCCTCATATCACTACATACTGACAACCACCGGCATCAATTCAATTGGGACAATGTTCAAATATTATACAGAGGAAACACCAAAAATGCTAGAGAATTTTTAGAAGCTTGGCATTCCAGTGAATCATCAATCAATAGACACATCGAGATTGACAAAATTTATCAACCGATAAGAAAGAAACCCCACACACAAAGGGTCAAAGTTCAAGTCGAAGAAAATATCAGTTCCAATACAAGTAACCTAGAAGGTGTTCTGCTGATGAACCACCAAAGCACAAGGATATCATGATAACTACTACTTATTAATACTCTTCATCCAATAACCTTATCTCTAATGCACGCATCAGTCAATCTTTGTTGCTGAATAACTCCAGTTTCTGTTTAGACTTGGCTGGTATATAGCGTCTGATACTGACAAGGATTTGTAAGTATTATACTGTGTGACATATAGTGAAAAATTCCTGGATAAAAGGACGATGGTTGTAGTAGAAAATAAGATAAGTTGAGCGATACTGGGAATCATCACAGGGAGCATGAAATGAACAGATATAATCACAACTCGAATACTCTGTGCTACTTGCAGTTTCAAATATAAAGATGTATTTTACTATTCCTGTAGGAAAGTCAACCCAGTAAACAATTTTTCACTAAAACCCTGTGTATTCTCTGAGGGTGAATGTTAAGTTAAAGGGTTCTAAGTTCAACAATGAAGTTGTACTAAGTAATCCACACAATACGCCATCTTACTATAATCTCACATGAATCAATGCAAACTTTTAGTCGAAATTCGAACCTTAAGAACATTTTATGATCAACTAGTTCAAATTAAATCCTATAACGTCATTATAGAGTTTTCGATGTAGTTGTGTTCTCTGAGCTAGATGATTTATTTGTGAAGTTCTCATTGCTTTCACTTGAAGTTGAATTGAAGAATGCACTGAAGATGTTGCCTAGTAGGGCAATGAAAGCTTCGCAAATAAACTATTCAACTCAAAGAACACAACTATATCAAAATCATCGACCTGAGCTACAAATCTTCTCCATCATATCATTATAGAGTTATACAACATAATTTCAAGCTATCATTACCATATATGGTATTTGAATCTACTAATAAGTATAATTTATAAATTTATATAAATTCACAACAACTTACAAACAATTCTAAAGTTAAAGTTTTGTAAATTGAAACTTAGATTATAAAATCTACTATTTTGTATAAATGTATCCAGTAATAAACCTTCAGAAAGTTGTGTTGCTCTTATTGAATTATAAACTATATCATGCACCGCGAAAACAGTATTTGCATCTGATGGGATAAAATCAGCCACAGTACAAGAAGGTCTTTCATAATATGGCGTCTGTTCTGTTGTAATTCTTGACATGATCTAATTGATTTACAATAGTCCATAGTGTCAAATTTCATTGAAATGAAAGTTAGAAGTGGAAAGAAAACAAAGAAAAAAGAAGGAAAGTTAACTGAACTTTTTTAAAGCCAAATGATATGAATAAGTCAGCAAATTCTTTGAAGCAATAAGGTATATATATGTAAGCTATACACTCTTTTATAAGTCATTTGAAGCCTTTTGATTGTTTTGAATTTCCAGACTGCATCCCTTAACAGGATGTTAGGTAATACCACTTTTTTTAGGTATACGGAGACAGAGTTGACATTTATCAAAGAACACGAATTATGTGATGAGTAGTGATTGGAGACGAAACAACAAGCAGTCCATGAACAACTACTCCGATACTTTATTAGGTTAGGTGAGCTGTGAGACTCAACTGATAAACAGGTTCTCATTCCACTGTGATCATCAGTTACTTTATTTAATCATGAGTCAATGTACACAACAGACCTTGAGTTACGTTCAGTAAAATACTATCACGTTGAAGGTGGTGACGATTAATGAAGAGAACCACAGAATTTCAGTGTTGTTTGTTTTTGTTTACATCATTTGAAAGCATTTATGAGAGGCCTAATATTTCGGATATATATATATATATATATATATATATATATACGGTTCTAATGAAATCTACTAAATACTGTTATGATATCAATTTATTGCCTGGTGAATTAATCAACTAACTAGGGACATTACTACGATTATTAAAAATTTTGTGTTTATAATTTTAATTTTTTGAAGAGTAGCAGTAGTAATTGTTGTCTTGATCGAATTCTTCCTTGACACTTGATATTATTTGACATTAGTAAAAGATTATATTTGTAAAATCTCAGCGAAATTGAAATGATTAATCCCAACGTTTCGTTCGGCAATCTGGTCCGAACTTCTTCAGAGAAATTAATCGAAATTAACATAACAGAGATTTATATATATGAAAGGAACATCTCTTGTTTTTAAAAACTTTCTCCAATCATGAGTCAGTCCTATATTCAAAAAGAAGATAAAGCAATAAGTTCGACAGGGTGTTTCAACTAAACTTTAATCCGGAACACCATAATTTCGAAAATACGTCTCATCATAATATTCTAGATACTAACAGTTTGAACTGACATGAAGGTGTGATGTTAGCTGATACATAGCAAATCCTGATCAATAAATAAAAATGGATATGTATCACTAATTATTAATACTTGGTCAAAATTCTCGACTGTCTATATCTTCTTATGGAGACGTTAACAAATGGTCTACAGCTATTTACCCAGACATACGAACACACTCTGTTTGAAGTGTTTAACAAAGGTAGACCAATATTTGTAAGTCCGAGGTCAAATTTCGATCATAGCTCATACAATTTTGTTTATTATACATGTTGATATCTATTTCATGAATCATCTGATCTTCAGTATAGAGCGAAGACAGTTGTTGATAAAGGTCTGCAACAGGCTGTTGGAAATATTATGATCCGTATAGAAGAACTGACTGACTTGACGTTTGTATTGAAAATCCGAATTTTGTTGTTGATGCAGGCTGAGTGACGAAGATTTCCAGATTGGTTTCAGGTTGATGAATGTGTTTCTCGCCTTCCCGATTCTCGATTTGACATCCTCGTCCGTTCCACCTGCCTGTAGTTGAGACAATGCTCCCTCCCGTTGATAGTGATTGGCGCTGGATGTTGCTGCTGTTGTTGTTGCTGGTTGGTTATTTTCATAACCTCCGTCTTGTCCATGTTCACCTGGAGTTCTGTCTTCTCTGGCTGCTTCTTCGACCAGTTTGTCGGTTTTCGCTTGTAAGTCTTCGATTTTGTGTGACATCAAGCATAAATCATCCGCGAAATCCAGGTCTTCTATGTTCTTTGCGTCAGTCCAGGATATCCCTGTTTTCTCGTTTCCCACTGTCTGACGCATAATCCAGTCCAGTAACTAGATAGTGACTGTAATATTATTTTGGGTTAATATTTACCATAAAATTTGTGTCAAGTTTATTACTTACAAAGTCACAACTCCTCCGTGTAAAATACTCAAATCTTTCATTAATTGGAACCCTTTCGAAGTCTTGAACACTGATAGGTTTCATTTGATCGTCTAATATTTCAGTGAATATACCAAAATGCGTATACACTAAAATGAAATGGGAGAAAAATAAACAACAGGATGTTGATATTATTATTACTAATAATTCTGTGGTTTAAGACAGTTGATAATATTCAAAGAAACACTGCTTATTCATTAGTTTCAGAAGAATTTTTTCTAGTTATCTATTTCTCTTCACAATGATCAGCTTTATCTTGATGAATGCCTCGAATTTACCAAGACTAAGAACTCGAGGTTGCCTATCTGATGTTGGCTAGGCGTAAAATCCAGGATGAAAGTTTCAGCATATTTGGAATTTGTCATTCAGCTGGTACTTGCTTCCCATTAAGTGTTATTGTTCCAACTGGCTCTCGCTAAGCCCATTAGGCTTAACGGATAATATCTAAGCGTTTAAAGTGACTAGCACTCTGTTTTTGAGTTTCAACAGGAACGACATCACACTCTGGAGTATATACGCTCAGAGGAAGAGCATAACATACAACGAAACGTGTCGGCCATAACCAAACAAATAACTTGGAATATTTTCTAGCCATCATGTTTAAGAAACACACTGCTAAAATATATTTTGATCGGTATCTGAAGCCACAACAACACACTGTCTTACAAATAAGGAAGCCTGATAGGCTAGGTTATTCACAGAAGAACAATAAGGTTACTTTCTTATCATTTTGTAGCAGAGAAAACATGACTGTAAAGTACGTATTATGAAGAGCTGTGCAGTTTTTAGTAGTCATCTAACTAGTTTAAAACAATAAATTCCACATTCACTTAGTTGATAAAACTTTTTCATAGGACAGTAGAGGTAATCAAACATAAACACTTTTAAAGATAACTGTAATAAAACAGATACCCGTTCCAGTTGTATTATGATGGAATATTCTACTCTTAATGACTCAAAGATAATCAATGAATCTGGGGAGAAATATTACGCTTAAATAATGAACATTGTCATATAATTTTTCACAAGAATCAATTTCTGGTTTGACAGTCTTAAAATGGCATCTCTTAACAGATTGTTCCTTATCAGACAGAATGGAAAACAAATCTCAGGTTGATCTGTTCTGGGGAAATAATAAAGTTGCCTCCCTACCAAAATAAATTTCGACTCTTTGATTTATAGAAGGAAAGAAATAAAACACATTTAAGCTATTGTCATTTGTAATATTAAAGTGGTCACACGGAAACTACACTGACTACATTTTTACATCTAGTGAATATGAAGGAGACAACAATAGGCGAAAGAAGTTTTCTAGTCAAATTTTAAAAGATTTTCCAGCCCAGTCTCTGTGTTCAGAAAAAGTTTGTTCAGTCTACCATCTTCGCTTCGCCTTAGGCCCAAACCTAGAAATAGTTATCTCCCCTGATGACACCTGCTAACTGTAAATATTATCTTACTGTTTTTATTTTATTTCATTTTTTCTTTTGTTTTTTGATTTACAGCTTGATTCCATGGATATCGATAGCCCAATTTTCGCAGGCCAACCATAGATATCGGGTGTGCGTCGGCAGGGGATCGAACCCCGGACCATGTGCATGGTCGGCAAGAGTCCTAACCACTGTGCCACCGACGCTGTAATATTAACTGTATTACCAATGTCATGCTGTTCTGTAGCTGTACACTTTAATCTCTGTTTCACAATTTATTATTATTATATTATTTAATCGATATGTGAAAATAGTTATTTACCCCTATACCTCTACTAGTATGCACATTCTACCTATACATTCATGACTGCCTAGATTATGTAAACACTTGAATGAATTTATCGTGGTTATTATTTTTCAAGAGTTGATTTGTAAGGATTCGATTTGTTTTTCGAGTTTGCCCATGGATTGATATCAGTTACAGAACCACTGAAAACCAGGGAGTACTGGACATCTGTTTCATCTTAGTTTTGAGAATCATCGGCAGTACGCACCACCACAGGGGTTCGAAACGGGGACCTTCCGGTTACATTGCAAGCTTAGCCACTGGGACCCGACTGAGTGGCCTATGAATTTTAACTTCTATCAATTCGTGGATTTAGCGCGACCACCAGCCAATGTCATCGGCAGGGAAATCCATCCTCACTCCTGACTGGATGTATATCACTGGTCACAACTTCTTACCAGAACTCTAGGAAACTCCGTCCTGTAACAAGTCACTAGTGAGCATCAGATAAATTTTCAAGAGTTGATTTGTAAGGATTTAATTTGTTTTCCGAGTTTGACCACAGATTGATATTATTGTTATGATCACCTCGATTATAATCCATCAATTCACATCTTCGAACTCTAATCCTTTATTATACTGACCAGATTAATTGAAATGCCAATGACTCACTTTTCATCGTGTGAAGCCTAATGAGAATTTACGAGAAATACGTATTTCTGCAAATCGTGTTGTAACAAAGTATTTAACTCACGTGGATTTTTTGTGTTAGCCACTTTTTCACAACTCTTCGGCTCTTCGTAAATAACACATCTTTCATTTCTATTTCTTTGGTAGAATGGTAAAGGATGTCCAGTTTCTGTAAAACAAATAACTCAAAACTCTAATAGAAATTCTAATATTTAAAATAAATAGTAGAATTAACAATCATCTCACTTTATATATTTGCAAACTTTAGGGAAACAGATTCGCAGAGGAGAATACTATCCACGACTCTGTGTATGCACAGTTTCTCAATACCAAGGAAGATGTCACTTATGATTACAAATCTAAATTACTCCGATTCGAATGCAATGCAAAAATGTTTTCATGAGACTTTATATATTTCTGATGGCTTAGTATAACTAGATGTAGTGTTTAAGTCGACATGTTAATTGCCTATAATAATAGCATACTGAACACTGCTTACAGTTCAGTCCAAGTTAATAGAGTTGTTTTTCAAGTGTTGGTTTGTAGGGATTTGATTGGTTACAGGATTTCATCATGAGCTGACATTAGTTAGAGAACCATTGGAAAACCAGCTGGGAGTACTGGACAGCTGTTTCGTCCTAGTTTGGGACTCTTCAGCAGTACGCACCCACCGGGATTCGAACCCAGGACCTTCTGGTTACAAGGCGAGCTCGTATACCATTAAGCCACTGGGACCCGATCCAATGGTCTATGAATTCTAACTTCTGCCAATTCACGACATAGCGCAACCCCTAGGCAATGTCTTCGGCGAGTATTTGTCCTCACGCCCGACCTGCTGCACCCTACTAGTGAGAAGTCGTGACCAGTAGGGTGCAGCAGGTCGGGCGTGAGGACAAATACTCGCCGAAGACATTGCCTAGGGGTCGCGCTATGTCGTGAATTGGCAGAAGTTAGAATTCATAGACCATTGGATCGGGTCCCAGTGGCTTAATGGTATACGAGCTCGCCTTGTAACCAGAAGGTCCTGGGTTCGAATCCCGGTGGGTGCGTACTGATGAAGAGTCCCAAACTAGGACGAAACAGCTGTCCAGTACTCCCAGGTTTTCCAATGGTTCTCTAACTGATGTCAGCTCTTAATAGAGTTGTGTTGTAGTGAGCAGTGTAACTGATGATCGAATAAATTACTGATATATATATATATTTTATTTTATTAAACTGTCAGTTCATCCATAATGGCTTGTATTATTATGGTTATTATTTCATTGGGTTCCCATTAGAGCATAGGGTTTCAGCAGCATAACGCCTCTTCAGTCTATTCCATGTAATCTATTTCGGCTGGTTTGTATGCTTTCATAAAGTCATACTGCTTTCGATCAAGTCATAAACAGAATTATCAGAGAACTGCAGCGTGGAAATTTAGTAGCCAATATAGAATTTTAGTATTAGTAGAATTCACCCACTTTTTAAGTTCAAATTAAGTATGATGTTGACTTCAGAGCACAAGTACTTATCCTGTATTACCGATAACATTGTACACCACCATTTCCCACAGTATTATTTTAAATTCATGTTTGTTATATCAGTTCAAAATCCAGCTGCCCGCGTTTCTAAATCTCTTAGTGATAGGCTAACAGTCATTAGGTTTATTTAGCCAGTCACTGTAATTATCTTACTTCAAATAAAATCTTTGATATTTACTCAACCTGGCGTCTGTCTACTACTCATCACTATGTAGAAATTAAAAAAGTCATATACTATCCTTGTTTCAAAGAAACGATGAAGATGCGTCATGTTTCATCACTCAAGACTTCGAAAGTTGTGAAAATCTTTTTTACTAATAGTCAAATTATACAATTAGGTGGTTCACAGAAGTATACAAACAATGGAAGGAATTCAATAAATAGTTTGAGATTTCTTCGATCATTAAACTGGCAAGTAATGTGTTGTACTTAGTATAAGGGAATCAATTTATTTCCGGATTAACTGACATCTACTTGTTCCTTTTGTTTGTTTAACATCCATCATTCAGAGTATCAGTATTAAAACCAAGCAGTACAGTTTATTCTAAATAGATATTTAATAGGAATTAATATGGAATATCCATATAACAAAAGCGACGACGAGCACAATCACGAGAATGTAAGAATCACTGAAAACTCTGAGGCACTGGACGAAATGAAAAGTTAGTGTTCATGAGTGATGGAATTCCGGCCAAAGTGGCTGAATAGTCAATCAGCTTTGCCTCGTAACTTAAAGATCCTGATTTCAATCTCTGAAAGGATTGTGAGTAGGCACTGATGAAGAGTCAAAACCTTGGACGAAATAAATGCCCAGTACTTCCTAGTTTTCACTAATTGAATATATTCCCATAATTTATTCAGAACAAAGTAGTTAGAGAGAACTGTTTTGTTCTTTTCAATAATTCTTCAACTGGTGTTGGTTCATAGAGAAATCCATACTGAAAAAACTATGGAATTATGAAAACGAGGCATCCTTATGCATATGTCAGTTAAGAAATTCATGCGATCATGCAAGCTGTATAAAGTTTCTCGAAGAATTGAAATTTCCTGCTCATACTTTTATAAGTGTCAGGTAAAACAAGGCTTAATCACATCTTGACTCTAACTTATAATTGTAATAGTTAAGGATAAGAAGTCGGTGTTTGCTTTCACATCTATTCAGTGAAGTACATTCTTTTTTATTTCTTTACATTCCCATTGGAACATAGGACTTCAAGCTAGAGGCTTGAAGTTTCAGTAGCAGTGTTATTCATTTTTACGGGATATAGTTGCTAGCCTCATGCCCAACCTTCCCTCTTTACCAGTCTTATTACTGACTTAGTGAGGTAAAGCAATGCATCGGTCGGGAATCGAACTCTGGAACACTTGCATGGTTGGCTAGCATTATAAACTAGTGAATAACTTTTAATTATGAAAGAATTACCGAATTTTGCATATATTTGGCTAATAGTAAACAAAGTGAACAGAACACTTCTCATTTGCACATATTGAATAATCCAGGAGGATGAAACACCATTGTGCAGTTTCATAGTTCACTTGTTCAAGTTTTGATTTAGGAAATTGCGATATGTATATATTTCTATCTGAAAAGGAAAAAGATTCAGAAAGAATAAAGCCTTTTTATTATTTCTATTTGTCAAAAAAATTAATAAATGGACATCCTAGATATCGTTCACTGAGAGCTAATACAATGCAAGCTGTTTAAAAAAATTTGATTCCCATGCCTTAACAACACCGAATTACAAATAATAATTATAATGATACAACCACAATTAGGACTGATGGAGAGTTTTACAAAAGTATTCAGTTGTCTCTTGAAATATATCAAAATTCTAGAAAAGCGAGTTATCTTCCATTCTTTTATATGTGGTGTACACTATGCACTTATTCAGTTTAGGCACTGATGACAGGTTTGATCACATGTTAACATCAGTTAGAGAACTACTGGAAAACCAGGTAGTACTGGACAGTTGTTTCGTCCTTTTTTAGGACACTTCAACAGGCATTAAATGAGCTATATTTTGTGCATTTGGAATTCATGGGTGAACTAAGTGAGTCCCAGTGGCTAATTAGTTTTCGAGCTCACTTTGCAATCAGGAGGTTCTGGGTTCGAAACCCAGCTGGTGCTTACTTCTGAAGAGTTCTAAATTAGGACGTGACACTTGTCCAGTACTCTCTGACTTTCCAGTGGTTCTCTAACTGATGTGAGCTCATAATCACACTTACAACCAATCAAATCCCTACAAATCAACACTTGATGAGGGGTTTATGCTGATTTATTCAATTTGTCAGCAATTATACCAAGAGATGAAATTTCCTGGAGAATAAGTGAATGTAGAAAGCAATTAGAAAACCGTCTTATTCTTAACCTAATTTAAAATATTTCTCAATGGTTTCAAACTGAATCCAATAAAAAATGCAACATTGTAATGGGAAGGTAGTCAAAACGGGTTATTGCATTACCAGCAAGTGAAATCATTGAATGTATATTCATAATAGTGATTTACTCAAGACACTAAACAACACTTTGAAGTACAAAGTACTTTTCAAATTTAGTACTAACAGATAAAGTCTTGCAAATGAACGATACTAAAGTTGTTCTCAAAACTCTTTGTAAGGAAATAAACCGTTTTCTACATAAGCATAATCCTTTTGAGCTCAGATAGTTTGTTATTAACTCCACAGGGTTGACTGAAACCGACCAGTCAAGTTTGAAGTTAATTTACCAAGCTATGTGATTCACTGTCACGACAAATTTTTAACTGATGTGAAGTGGTTTCAGGCTGGGAGCTCTAGGCCTAGGTTTCATGCTTAATGACACTTATCAAAAAGGCTCACCTATAATTTCAAAGAAAATAATTTTTGGCGGCCTGTTTGACATCTGAGATACCTTTCTGTACATCTACATATTTGCATCTAATACACCATGTTTCCATTTTTAATTTTAACAAAATATGGTCACAAATCGTATCAAATACAGTAATGAATTCATTAAATGTTTTAAACCATATGACTTTCATGCATCTAATAAAACTAAGAGAAAACATCATGGTGGTTGGCAACGCGCTCTCAAACGGACACCATTATATCGCACAACTATTCCTGTTATTGTCAGTTCAAACTGCCGTTCACTTCCCAACAAAATTATGCTTCTCCAGTCTATCTTATCATCTGATACTTATCACAATACTGCGATAGTCACATTACAAGAAACATGGCTCCATGATCTTTACGACGACAACCTGGTTTCTCTAAATGGTTTCACATTGTTTAGACAAGATCGAATATGCTCTAGAAAGAAAAGAGGTGGAGGAGTCGCAACCTTCATTCATTCTCAGTGGTCAACTTCAAATAATGTATGTTTTTCTTTCTCTAGTGACTTTATTGATTGTATTACAGTCAAATGTCGTCCGAAACACCTATCCAAGTTTAAATACGTCTTCATCTCAAACATTTATGTTACTCCTGGATGTTCCGCCTCGGATCTATCTCATTTTGCCGATGAATTCACAGCATTCGCGGTTACACATCTTGAAAAATCTTTATCAGTTGTCACTGGAGATTTCAATACCTGTGACTTTTCTTTTCTTGAATCATTAGGTCATGTCAACATTGTCAAATTTCTAACTCGACTTGATAAAACTCTGGATCTAGTATTTACTAATGATGCGGAAATATATGAAGCACGCAGACATGCTCCTATAATGAACTTTGATCATTGTATGTGCTGAAAATTCCACACTGTACCACTAGTACTGTTTCTGGAATAAAGCAAATTATTATTATTAAAAATAATGTTCCTTTGGTGATTTGGATCTGTATCAATCAGTGCTACAGTCAGCGACATTATTATTGAGCTACTCATTTCTTTACGAATTAACTTCAGTCATTCAGTGCGTCGGTGATTCACTGATAGAACACTGGCCAACCAAGCAAGTACTCCGGTGTTCGATTCCCGGCCGACGCAATCCTAAACCTCACTTGACCGGTCGCAATACCGGTAGAGAATGAAGATCGGGAGTAATGCTGATAACCTCATCCCTTAAAAAAGCCACTGCTACTGAAACTTCAAAGCTCTAGCTTGAAGTCTTCTGTTCCACTGGGAATGCAAAGGAAGAAAATCAAATAAATTCAACCATCTAACATTAACCTTGACTGTTAAAGACTAATTAATGCGAATAGTGAACAAGTTCTGTCAGCTTATAATTTTAGGTTATAAAGGGAAAATTTGACCCTGGCAGTGCATTAAACTACCTCAGTAAACCACGAATGACTTAATTAGTACCAATAGACTTGAACACCTAAAAATCCTATAAGCGAGATAGTTTTAACGCATGTAATTTTCTGGCGTTTTAACAAACTATAATAATTTCAAGTTGTATATATTACCAAAAGCTTGTACTATTTCATTAACACAATAAGAATATATTCAAAGCTATGGCTATATCATGAACCATAAGTAAGTGAAGCAGTGTCTAGATTAACGTACCAATTTAGTGATTATTATCATTATTTAGGGGTTGGTATGTAAAATTTTTGTCTTAATCTATTGCTTCACTGAATAAGATATGATGCCTTTTTTTCTTTTTTATCCTTCACGTTCCACAGTGGAACATAGGGCTTCAAGCTAGTGCCCTGAAGTTTCTGTAGCAGTGTTCATTTTACAGGATGGGGTTGCTAGCCTCATGCCCAACCTTTCCTCTTCACCAGCATTATTTCTGGCTCAGCGAGGTAAAGGAGTGCGTCGGTGGCCGGGGATCGAACCCCGGACCATGTGCATGGTCGGCGAGCGTCTTGACCGCTATGTCACCGACGCGACGGAATTTCTACTCCGTAGCCTGAAGACTAATACATCAAAATCTAATATTAACTAGATCAGTTTCTTCAGCCTTATTCCTTATTGTTTTAAACTACAGTTGGTCAGACAAACTAGTGGAAGTTCATTGGTGACCAAGAAAACATGAATGCTTCTATCTTTTCATTATTTTAAAAATTAGGCCAAGATTCACATTCTGAATTGAAGAATGTATTTCGAAGAACATATCTTCGAAGTAGAACGTGAAGAAAGTAAACTCTCACTGAAAGTATGAACTACTAATAACCAAATAATTCTAACGGATTTTCCTAAGTGCTCAACGAAACTAGTTATTTTATTCATAAGTACAAAGAGTAATTTCCTCTTATCTTTGTAGTACTTGTTCTACAACAAATGACTCCATATCTAAATTTCATTATATATATATTAGTTCTGAAATTTATTATGCTTTTCACGTCTTTACAAACATGCCAACCACACCTTACTGGGGTAACGTGAAATCTGATAAGAGACCATACATTAGTAAATATTTTGCAGTAAAGTCAATTCACCCCATCTTGCATATTCTGTTATTATTATTATTGTATCCTTTAATTCCTAGAGGAACATAGGGCTTCAGCCGTGCGTCTCCATTGAGTTCGGTTCTCTGCTAGAGTTTTCACCTGGCTCCATGTTTGCCCACACGTTTTCACCTCCTCGTCACATGACCTCCTCCAAGTCACCCTTGCACTGACGACCAACTCGCCGCTTCCCTTTCGGGTTCCACTCAAGGAGCGCGCTTTTCGATTACTGCGCAACATTTGCATAGTTACCTAAAACTCTGATTTTTGTGGAATATCTTGTCAAAAAGTTGCAAAAAACTATTACAATTACTTACCTTTGAAACACTGAATCTTTGGATATAATATTGTATATCAATTATACCTATAACTATCTATTTGCCACTGTGTGCTTGTTTAACACTAACTAATACCTATAATTGTATATATATTGATGGATTTACATGTTCAAGTTGGCTCAAGTCAGTGAGTCTATGATTTTGGTATCATTTTGGTTAACTGTTATTGACTGTGATATTATCATTGTTGTTGTCGCTTGTTGCCCTTCTTGTTGTGAATTATTTTCCCGTACTGGTGTTGTTCTGCTTGTTTTATTCCCTATTTTCCTGGTTTAAAGGGGAGTAACCCACAAGGTCGCTTCTCCCTAAATTTTAATTTAATGTAACAATCCCCCTTCCCAGGCGTGAGGCTAGCAACCCCATCCTGTAAACAAACCTGCTACAGAAACTTCAGCACGATGAATCTCTTCGAGCATATTCTGATACCTTGTTTAAATTTGCTATTGCAGTTAATTCAAATGCATTGTTCTTGTTATCATTATTATTATTCAAATTTCTTGGGTTTGTATGAATTTCGATGCATTTCATTATGGACTTCTTCACTAACTGACATAAGATAGAGAAACCGAAGTAATATTCATCAAATGCCTGAAACTCGATTTATGTGTTCATAAGGAAACAGTTATCAGTCTTTCCTTGACCTGCTAACTGGATATCTATATATACTCTCTCTTTCATTCAATTATGTAATCTTTAACTTGAAACTCTTCCCCTCCCCTCTGATATAGTGTAATTTCGCTTGTTCCTTGTATCTGTGATTTGAGGTAAACTTAGTATATTGTTATCTAATTTACAAGTCACGCATCATCTAACGCATCTCTAGTCACTATTACGTAACTCCTTAATCCTTGAACGCACACATTTACTTTGCTTAAACTTGAATTGCCTGTGTAAAAACTATATATATATAAGTGTAATTTTCTGAGCACTATTCACTAATCGCAGAACCTCCTGTCAACTGACATTATGTAAAATTTGCAAGCATGTTCACTTTTTTCTGTAAATAAACTTAATAATTTATTTAGGCTGTAAGCAGGTGATGAGAAGCCAACGAAATAAATGATGGTACTATATTATTCTGCACAAATTACAGTTGTTCCTGCCTTATTCAAATTCATAAAGGGGAATAAATGTATGAAGAATCACTAAAAACCAAGGTGCACTGTACAGTTGTTTCGTCCTGGTTTGCGACTCTTTGGCAGTGTCTATTTCAGATACGTGCCCAACAATATCAACAACGGAAGCAGAATTATCAGTGAACATCAACCTCCTGACGAGAACAGAAGTCCTGAAGGCAATCAAGATGCTAAAAGCTGGAAAAGAAGCAGGACCAGATGAAATCCCAGCAGAAGCATTGAAAATGGATCCAGAGAAGACGGCGATCTTGATGATGCCACTACTGGAGAAGGTGTGGAAAGGGGGCAAGGTACCTGTGGAAGGCTACTTATTCAAACTGCTAAAGAGAGGGGTCAATGCAAGAACTGGCGCGGAATTATGTTCCTGTCCATCCCAAGCAAAATACTAAGCCGCATCATCCTGGAAAGGATCAAACAAGCCCTGGATGAAAACCAACCGGAACAAGCTGGATTCAGGAGAAACAAGTCATGTATTGATCAGATCGCCACATTACGGATCATCATTGAACAAAGTTTGGAATGACAGCCACCTCTCTATCTCAACTTCATCGACTTTGAACAGGCCTTTCACAGCGTCGATCGAGAGGTGATTTGGAAACTACTTCGCTACTACCAAAGGGTGCCACTGACAATTATATATTTCATCCAACAGTTGTATGACAACGCTGCATGACAAGTAATCCAAAACGAGAAACGCACGGAATCCTTCGAAGTAAAGACGAGAGTAAGGCAAGACTGCCTACTATCGCCAATGATTTTCCTGATTGCAGTAGACTGGATAATGCGACAAACAGTGGGAAATGAGGAAAGAGACATAAAATGGACCCTCACGAAAAACTTGGAGAATCTGGACTTCGCCGATGTGATATATGTCTGATTTCCCACAAACTGGAAGATATGCAAGTGAAAAGCAACAAGTTGGCGGAAGAAGGATCAAAGATAGGAAGGCATTCAGGTGAACACAGAGAAAACAGAGGTGGTGACGATTCCTGGGCAACACCACCACCACCACCAACAACAGACAACAATCAGCATAACTGGGAGGAACCTGAAAGAAACTACCACCTTTACCTACCTAACTGGGAAGCTCTGTTTCAACTACAGGCGAACGGAACTGACGAGGATATCAAGGCGAGGATCCGGAAAGCAAGACAAGCTTTCATTTCTCTCAAGTCTGTGTGGAGGTCAACAGCATTCAGCGTCAAAAGTAAGATCCGGATTTTCAACTCCAATGTGAAGTCAGCGCTGCTATACGGATCAGAGACTTGCACTACGCGTCATAAAGAGCACCTCAAACAAACTACAGACCTTCATTAACAGCTGCCTTTGCTCAATAATACTCAAGATCAGATGGCCAGCAATAGGGACCTCTGAGAGAACCGACCAGGAACCGATTGTGCAACAAATAAGCAGGAAGAAATGGAGATGGATTGGCCATACTCTGAGGAAACCACCAAGTGACATCACTAGACAAGCCATTGCTCGAGTGGAACCCGAAAAGGAAGTGGCGAGTTTTTCGTCCATTGGTGACTTGGAAGAGGCCATGTGAAGAGGAGATGAAAGCATTTGGGGGCAGACTTGAAGCGAGGTGAAGACTCTAGCAGAGAACCGAACGTAATGGAGATGCGCGGCTGAAACCCTATGTTCCTCTAAGAATTAAAGGAAATAATAATAAATAATCATTTCAGATACGCCATCGTGATTTAAGCCAGGACGTTTAGGTTACATAGACCAAAATTGTTGATGGTTCAGTCACGTGAGTCAAAATTCAATGACCTATGACTTCTAACTTCTGTCAATTTGCGCCATTCTCGTCATTACTTAGCAATGAAAATTTTATCAAAACTTCATTGTTGTACAGAGATATTAGGTCGTCTAGTTATCGTCTTGAAAGTGGCTTTCTTTGTATTCCTCGAATACGTATATATTATGATTAGTTCATAATCGCCCAACAAATATGCAGGAGAAAGTGGAGATGGATTGGACACTCACTGAGGAGGCCACTGGGTGACATCGCGCATCAGGCCAGTGCTCGAGTGGAACCCGAAAGGGAAGCGGCGAGTGGGACGTCAGTGCAAGGGTGACATGGAGGAGATCAAGTGATGAGGGACTGAAACAGTATGGATTAACATGGATGCAAGTGAAAAGTACAGCAGAAGACAGAAGCAAGTGGAGGCATGCATTTGAAGCCCTGTGTTCCACTAGGAACCCAAGGGAACAATAATAATAATAATGATTAGTTCATGAAAGCAACTCTCAGATGAAGTAGTACCCGTATTTATTTTTATAGTGTACAGTTTTACAAAATTCATAGGATGAATGACTTCATAATTAGCCAGTTAAATTTATTACCGCTGCTCTACATACATTCGTAAAGTGATCTGTAGGAACATTTACTAATATAATAGAGAAGATTTATAGCTCAGGTGGATGAATATGGCTCTGAAGATGTTGTCCAGAAGGACGACCAAAGCTGTGCAACTAAACCAACCAGCTCAGAGAACACTATTAATTGCAAAATTTACTAATATTTATGAAGGATTGCAGAAAGTTTAAAGAAAAAAGTACATCGTATTTCTGTCAAAACCTTATGAAACATAATTTTTCTTTTAAACATCTTTTGTCAACACACAGAGTTTCTTGGTTATCATACATTTACATTATATCGACTCATCAGTCAGGCTATTCAAAATGCCACTTATTTTTCTGAAGTATCAATGTGAGCAGCTGAAATCAATTCTTTTGCAGACGGGATCTTAATTTGTTAACAGTATTATTATGACCTTGAAAGGCCGATATCCAAGTTTGAATACCGCTTTTAACCATAGTCACCTGATATAGTCATATTGATGAAACTTGTTTTTCAAACGCCC